>CAXIVR010000010.1:52979166-53416666 GCA_964035755.1 Teleogryllus oceanicus | reverse complement strand
CGCCCGGAAATATGAAAAAAAATTAATCAATCAATTAACTTGTCCGGAAGAGATGGTGCGTCCTAGGCAGAGATACCCAAATCTGGGACGTTACGGAGTCGGCCTCTTGCATGAGAAAGGTCGCAGCATGCCGACCGCAAGGTCGGCATCTGTGTCTAGGACATCTACCAGACAGTCAAGAACATGTTGACTGCGACCAAAGAAGTCCATACTTTCGTGAGCCAATCAACTCATTTTCACCCCTTCTCTAATCGTCGGCCTCGGCCCCGTCCTCTCACCCCACCATCCCCACTCCTCTCCCCCACGCACTCCACTCCTCTCCCTTGCCTCCGCAGCTTCCTCCACCCCATTCTCCGACTCTCGATATCCCGCCCTCCCACCTCCCACCACATCCACGCTTGCCTCTTCCGCGCCCCCGCCTTCTGCGCCGGGGTATTGTTCACCGCGCGCTGCTCTTTTGTTTCCCTCCACCACCGCTCCTTCCGTGCGGTTCGGGAACCAGCGCTCCCCTTCTGGGTACCGCAAGTCCAATCCCGCTCCCTGCGCTGTGGGCACAAAACGGGTTAGTGCTTTCTCCAAGAAACACATCGCGTAATAGCTTCCTTTTTCCCTCTCTGCTTTCGAATTTAAAATAAATCAATTCGGAAATGGTGAATGTGTATTCGTAACCAGATTCCAGAAACATCATTCCTGTCATTCAATATTTTGTTCGGGAATTCCTTTTCAGCACTCGTGCATGGAAACTAACACATGCTTTTACTGTTTATCGATTGGAAAGTTATACATTGATGTGTACCGTACCTAAGTCATGGTCTTATAAAACAACGGGGTACTGTTAAGTTAACAAAACACTAGAGTGACCTGAATTAAATGGGTTGTCGGCTCGTATGTTGAAAATGATACCAAGAGAATATTCTTGTAAGCTTCCTTGAATTTGTTTAAAAAATTAACGCAACTCGTACGATAACGTCTTTGTCGTACTGATTTCAAAGTGTCGAACTCTGCTCCTATTGTCGTGTCGTTTGTCAACGTTTGTTTCCAAAGTCATACTTTCTGTTAGTTATGAAAATAACGTTTCTTTTGAATATTAATGCCGTTTTTGAAACTATAACTATAGCATTTAAAAGTAAATCAAGGAAAGAAATTGAAGACATTTAAAGTTTTCCCATTTTTCTTTAATTTCAAATTTTGGGTTTAGAGTTCCACTACTCCTCTTTATGCTCCACTTTTGCTTATTAAAAGAACTTCTTCACACAAGTTCAAATATCATAAATGTCCGAATGCACAATACCAACTATCTTAGACTTTGCAGTCTTCCAAACAACTGCAAAACATTCAAACACCGGGAACAATTGACACCAAACAGTACTCTCATTTCCTCTGACATTTGACTAATTGCGTACGTGAATCATGGGTTGCAAAGAACATACAACACAAATAATAAAGAACACATATTCAAGGTAATGCCTCTGACGAAACAATGTTACTCTCCTTTAGAGGAGTTGCTGCACGAATGCAGCTATCGTATAACCACACTAAACATCGAACAATTATTTTTTTCTAGTTTTTACTACACTCTACAAAACGTACACATGACAACACGTAATAACAGTCTTACAAATGAAAGAATTGAACAATAATAATACCCAAACAAATACCAAATAAATGTATGAATCCGTAACTGAAGAAAATTAATTGTTACCACCTGTACGATAAAAAACATAACAGGAGGTAAACAACAGAATGTAACAGCATTTTCTTCTTCCGCCAAATTGAGAGCTATTCACAAAATGATTATATTTTCTAAAATGATGAACATTTGAACGTACAGTAAGTTGCAATAATTCAAACCTCGCTCATCGGAGATTCCGTGCAACCCGAGGTGGGCTGATGTACGCCAAGTGACCTAACAAGGAAACAAGCTTCGATAATCAAGAGATGGTTCTTGAGACGTTAGCAACACCACAAAGGTCACGTGTGCTGCGATCGGTTCCAGTGCCAGTCTACTCCATTGTTGTGCCCGGTTCGCACTCATATATGCATGCACCTGTAATTCTAATAGTATATAGACATTAAAATCGACTTCGTTCCACATTGCACTCAAAAAAATCCGTTACGAATTCTTCATTTCTGCGTGTAATTCGACTGTTTGGTAATCCGAGGTACCATCAGCGCCAATTATCTGGGATTATCGCGACTCTACACTATTAATAAACGTAACTGCGTAACGTAACTGTTGGAAAATTTTCATTGTTGGAAAAATTTCATTTACAAATAGAACAATAACGGACTGGAATAAGTTACCTGCGACAGCCTTGGAACCCTTTCCTCTCGGTGTTCAAAGATTTAAAAATAAATAAACTAATGGTATTTGTAAACTTTATTAATTTTGTAAGTTGGATTATTATATCAGTTATTATTTGATTATTTTTGATATTTTTATTGCTATTATTATTGTGTTAATAACTATTAAATGCGTTCCTGTTCTAAATATATAATTATATTCAAAGTAGTACTGTATAGACGTGTTGTGCAGTGTAGTGCAGTATAGAAGTAGAAAGAGAAGTGAATTTCAAATGCTGTGAAGTGAAGTGAAGTGAAGTGAAGTGAAGTGAAAGTGAAGTGTAATTAAAAAGTCGTGTAATCTTGTATTTAATAGTTTAAAATAACTGTGCAGGTCAATCATAAAATGTAGTTAATGCTACGATTATTATTATTATTATTATTATTATTATTGTTATAACTTTAAATAATTTAATGTTACGTTGTTAAATAATTTAAAGTTAATATTAGTAATATGTAAATTGTAGAGTTCTGCCACCAGGTTGTATATACCTATCTGTAGAATAATAAATATATATCTATGAATCTAACTGCCCCTGCTCCGCCCCCTCCAATCACATCAAGTGGCACCCACCTTCATCTGGTCCTGCTCTCCGGCGTACTCGATCTCCTGGAAGATGGTCCACGTGTACCGGCGCCGCACCTCCATGCGCGCCAGCGAGCGCCGGTACCAGCGCTGGATCAGCAGCGCCGCCTTCATCGCTGCGGACAAAGCGAGAACTTCGTTACATCCACACTTCAACTTTCTACACACGCACGTTTTCTTAAACTCTAGGATCCGTTTATCCTCTGTTCTTTACCACAGATGAATGTGAGAAAATAATAGCAAAGAGCTTTGATTGATTGATTTAGAGTGCGTCAAATGTCAAGGTCGTTAGCGCAGTAAGTATAGTGCATGTGTTCTATCCCGAAAGGTAAAGGTGATCTTTCCCCGCTGGATGGAGAGACCAGACCCGCCCAACGTCGCCTTGCGAGTATTTCACCTATCAGGTATCTCCCACCACCGAGGGAGATAATAATATAGAGCAAATATTTTGAAATTGTAAATAAACAAATATTTTTATATTTTAATAAAATAAAACAATGAGTTTGCTATTTAATAATCGACGCTCGATAAGCTTAGAAATTAGCGAAAACGATAGCAATAAGCTGCAGTTCTAGACAATGAAACACATTTTTTTATTATAAAAAAATAATAAATATTTAATAATTAAATATTAAAATAATAAATATATATATATTATACATATATACACAGTATATCATTTATTTATTTTTCTTCATGTTATGTTGATTCATGGCATATATTGTGTGATCTCTAATGTTGTTGTGGAGACAAGCTGTCTTTATTCCTTGTGATTGTGTTTATTGTAGCTCTGATGAAGGAATTACATATTCCGAAACGTTGGCAAACTAATGTGTTTCATTAATTGACCGATCCCGTGATCCATATCCCACAACTTATTAACGGTCGTGAATTCTACAATAGTAATATTAATGTTGGAAAATTTGCAATTATATCAACGAAACCCTCAACATCACGCCTCTCCAGCCGGCAGCACTTCTAGGCGCCCGACTAGGCTGCCGATATATTTTTTGGAAGCGGCAGCGTTTGTGGGTAAGGAGAGAACAGCGAATAACAAAGACAGAGGAAAGCTGAACACGGAGAGCTACAGATGAGGGCAGTTGGCCGCTAGAACGTCCCAGAAACCGGGTGAATTCGACTCAGTTTCGTAGCTAAGGGGTAAACTCCGCCTCCATCGAGACTCAAACCCTAGGACCTTCCGGTAGCTGACGCTGCATAGACAACAGGTACCGCAGCCTCTGAACTAAATCAAATAGTGCAGGATTTGGTATTGAAACAAGGCGAGATTGCACTTTGATTACACTGCATAATTTGGTTCTCGGTCACTCACGCGGCGAGCCTGCGAATTTCCGTCAATCACCCCACTTCCAGGGCACTAATTCGCCCGCAAGGGCAGAGCGTCCTACATGAAGCAGCTCATGAGAGCGTCACACACAAGAGAAGCCTGACTGCAGCCAACGCACCGCAGTCAAGGCCCAGCCACTGCCCCAAGAACCGATGACTCTCCGGCCGACGGATATTGGAGGCGAGCTATCGGGTAGATCAAAGGGCGTGTGTGCAGCGTCAAAAGGCCGTCGCCGCCACCCGCAGCTGGGGTCGAACCGGAGACCTCCAGGCGCGCGGTGTCCACCACACAAAGGACGCGCACATTACGAGACGCCATTGTGATCTCTCCGACAGACGACTCGGAGGAATTACTTGCAGCTCTGGTACAGCGCTTCTCCAACGCTATAATCGTGGAAGGAGAGACCATCATATCATTACCCAGCTATTTAGTTTTACGTGATACAGTACTGTTATGTCGACCTAACCAACCAGAGGAACGGAAAGCCACTCTTAAACATTGGCGTCCGTTAAGGAATTTACACTCCGCCGTCCGTTAGGTACTATCGCAGCTAATCATTTGTCACTAAATATAGCAAATAAAACTCCAATAAAAGGTATTTCATATACTCCGATTAAAATGTAGTATCCTTTCAAGGTCACGGGCTGGAAGCAAATGGCGACAATTGCATTCAATCGAGAGCTTTGTTACGATTCAAAAGTTTGGTACTCATGCTTCCGGTTGGATGTTTCCCGCTTGGAACACTACATTTAAATCTGAGAGTACATGTTATTCTTTCCTGAAAGGATCTGGGTATTACTAAAAGCATTTAACGACACATAGCCGATATCAGAAGAAACGAACTTGGTTGGTTTGCAAGTCTCGTCCATCACCTCGTTTTAGAAACTTCGCCCGCGACAGTCATTTGCCCTATATCGGACTAATGGCGTTAATAACCATTATAAAATACTCTATGAAACAGTCCTACCTGCCCTTCCTGCTCGTTCCGCCTTGCCCGCTCAGCAAGCGCTGCCGGCATTACGTGCACTGCGATTGGCATCTTCATTTTTAATTTAAAATGCAGTCTCCATCCGCTACGGATTGGGTTCCTAAGGGTATCTAAATAAACAAACGCAAAGTCTTTCTGCATTCCCATGTCAAACTAAACAAAGGCCTAATTTCGGAGAACTAGGGTATCTAAATTGAGATATACCAAAATTTTCCTCTCTCTACATTTATATCTGCTAAAGATCTTAGCGTCCGGCTTGCTGGGTCAATGGGTCACGATATATTATAATCCGTATTACCTCTATAATGGATTATAGGATCCGCGATATACAGCGCAGCTGGGAATCTGAAATAGAATGATTCTATTCCTAGTTCATTTCTGTTTGGATTGACTAAATGAAAAATCACTTTCTTTTCTAAAGAACAAAATTCAACAAAGTTTATTTCTACGCTTTTAGCAAACAATTGAGTGAATTTACAATTTTTAGGCCTTTGATCAAGATCTCTTTCAATTTACAATTTATACCGCGGTTAACTTATCGTTTCTTCGTTGATGTCACTCGTAGACTTCTCAGTCGAAATATCTTGCGAGCTTGCCGTAGTCCAAAGTTCCACGAAATCCTCTTCTGCCCTATCCAAGCTGGTCTCAAACTATCAAAATTATCAGTCCCGATTACGTCCTATGACATAGTCCCGAACTCGATTACCACTCCCGACAAAGTTCCAATTTATACTTCAATATTGCTTCCACATGAAAATATCTACGATCAGTTCAGAAGCGCGTTTCCGAGCAGAATGAAATCTTCCTGCATGATTCATCCCTCGAAGACTTCGTATTAAACTACCTTCATTTTTTCATAACATTTGACCGTCCTTCTCTCACCCAGCCAATCCATACGTTCGTTATATTTTGGTGTAGCTGACCTTTTGATCGTCTTTTGAATTTCTTCGCCCAATCCCAAATTTTCTACTTTCGGCATCCAGAAAACTCTTAATGCATTTAGAAAAACAAAAACTACCTTGTTTATTCACGGTCGTTGCTAAGCTCTAGCTCTCGTGATATTTCGTAATGCATGTTCCACCATATTGTCTACAAATAAATGTTAGTTTATTTTAACGTGACATATCGGTATGTCACAAAATAAACAAACTCAAAGTCTTTCTGCATTCCCATGTCAAACTAAACAAAGGCCTAATTTCGGAGAACTAGGGTATCTAATAAAATTCCCATGTCAAACTAAACAAAGGCCTAATTTCGGAGAACTAGGGTATCTAAATAAACAAACTCAAAGTCTTTCTGCATTCCCATGTCAAACTAAACAAAGGCCTAATTTCGGAGAACTAGGGTATCTAAATAAACAGACTCAAAGTCTTTCTGCATTCCCATGTCAAACTAAACAAAGGCCTAATTTCGGAGAACTAGGGTATCTAAATAAACAGACTCAAAGTCTTTCTGCATTCCCATGTCAAACTAAATAAATGGCCTAATTTCGGAGAACTAGTAAAATTGCAGAAACGCGTGGTGCTATCTGTGAGAAATTAACTAAGTTCCAGTTTCTCCCATTAACTGCCATGGTCCTCAATCTGGGAATTCTGACCTTTTTCGATGTTGCGTCTTATTGTGTCCCATAATTTGCGAATTTTACATCTTCAATAGACAGAGAACCTTAATGAAATATATAAACAGAGTTTGCGTTCCTGAATGCTAGTTGTCGATTTAGACGATATCGCGAAACAAGTGTCTATCCCTGGTCAGGGTGTATTTATACCTTGCGTCGTTCAAAACTTCTAAAATCGTGCTTGTTAGTTATGTGATTGTCGTTAAGTCGGAGGGAGAGGCTGGTGTAAAGCAAACGATGGCTGGTTCGCACTCAGGGTGACGGGGCATATTCGGCTAATTTCCGAGGGTTTTGCCACTTTTATTTCTAGAAGACAGTTATGTAGGGGAAAAAATTCAAACTTAAACTTATGTATCGATTTGAACAGTATAATATCACCTGGTAATTTCGTGAAAAAGTAATTCACGCGTATAGCTATTTTATGTGCATATATTGTGGTGTGAGGAATCTGATTGAATATTAACCTGATAGGAATATGAATGAACTTGATAGGAATATGAACCTGAGGAATATGATTTGAGCCTCGGGTGTTATAGATGTAGACATCCGAGTGAGATCTGTTGCCGCGTGAACATGTGTCGTGAGCGGGAGAGACTCCTCCGGTGGGGGTGGGGATGGGAGCCCGGTGGGAGAGCACGGGCGTGGCCACGCGTCAGCACGCACGCGGCCTCTCCAGGGACGCGCACGGGCGTGCGACCCACTCGCGGAGCGGGCCTCCGACAACCGCACTTTTACCGGCAGCGGTAGCTCAGTGCGCCAACTGATGTCACTGCAGCGCCTCTGCCCGGAAGGCCCGGTTTTGACACTAGCTTTTCCTAGGTGAATTATCCTGCTGGGGAGAGTTCTAGCGGCCGGCTGCTCTGATCGGTAGTTTTCCGTGGTTTCTCTGATCAACACTAGGCGAATGCCGGAGCAGTACCCTAACAAACGGGACACGGACCGCGCGCGATCTGTCCTTCCTCTTCCTTGTCCTATCCTCTCCCCTTACACACTCACACTAACATTCACTACACTACCACATATTCCGGGAGGCCGGTTGGAAGTTAAGTGCTTGTTCCGGCTGGGGCGGTGCCCCGCTGGTGGGAGAGTCCTGGTTAGGGGAAGACCCCACTAGCCGACGGTAGGTCGGCGCCGGATCTCGCCACCTAGCGGGGGAAGAGCACCGCCATCTCCCCCAAAAACATGCACTATACTAACGGTACTAATGACCAAAGCAGCCCGGTTTCACGCCCGGAAACACGAAGAAATCAATCAAAAACAACCGCGACCGTTCGAAGCCACGAGGCCGTGACGTAATTGAATCTCCCCAGAGCGAATCGTTGGAAATAAAGCAACAGACATAACTAAAAAACTCTTGAATTTTGTCAAAATTCAACTTGTCACCTCTTGAATGTTGATCAAAATATACGTGCTGAAACCCTTCAAAAAGTACACTATTAAATTATGGAATATCCATGTAAAGCTACATGTAAACTTCATCTCGTAAGAAAATAAGTAACAAGAGACTTAAAAATTTCCAATATTCATGTACGAGGAAGAAAACAAGTCATACCACAACTTTGAGAAGTGTCCACTTCTTTCTAACCCGCTGCCATCTAGTAAAGAAAGCTGACCCAGATACCAGTCTAAAAAGTGAAGGAATGCTAGCTTCAGGTCATATCCCAGAATGTACAAGTGAGCAAAATATAAGGAAAACATCTACAAAAAAGTGTATGCAATCTTTAATTCAATCCAAAGCTGTAAATTAAGAACAAAATATTTAGAAGTTACTAGATTGAAAAAAATAATTAAATGATTGATAAAATTGATTGTAAATAATTATTACATATTTATTATAATTTTTAAACTGTTGATTCTTAAAATAATAGTAATCACTAATGACATCAGTTGTTTCTAAATCGTCCTAAATTAAATAAGTTAAAAAAGAATGGGTACTGCAATTGGAATTTGTATAAAGTAGAATCTTGTATTCCGAGCGACTTGGTCTGTGAGTGTTGCACAAAAGGGGTAAAACTTTTGTAGGAATTTTAACTTGATCAACGAGCAGTGCGGCTCAGTAGGAGTAGAATTGTGGGGCGTCTTGAATTCGCAATTCAGCCGGCATTTCCCTCTCGCAGCGAAATTATACGGACAGCACTCAATTGCAGTTGACGTTTCTCCATAGGTGCACAGTTATTGGATAGGCTCACTTTACACATTCAGCAAAGGTCTATGAATATATTCTCGGTACACTTGTAATTACTGGGTACAAGACCTAGATTGTTCTTTTATTAATCATTCTGTATGAATAAATTGTTAAGTGTAACAAATCATCTGCGTTTCAATTATTTATTGTGGATAATTTTCTTTGATGTAAGAGTCTTTAGGATCACAAGCACGTTTATAGAATGGAATATGCCTGCAAAGCAAGGTTCTACCGCAAGCAGGTTTCGTCATTTTTCTCTGCGTGTGACGCATTTCATTGTCACACTGTGTAACCGTAATTTGATTGTCACATCGTGCACAGGCCATTTCTGGGTATGTGGGTTCAAATCCAGGTCAATCTATATCGAATTTGTAGGGACAAAGCCAGTTTGCGGCAAGTGTTCTCGGGATTTTTCCGTTTTCTCCGCCCCAAACCACTATTGCTTCATAATTCAAATGAAGGATTTGGTGCAGTAACAAGATAGGCCATACCAGCAAAAAAACTCACTATTCATAAATGTTAATATCCCCATTTTAGTCAATGAGAGTCTCATCTTGTTACTTACGCACGCTCGGCAGTATACGGCAATAAGGTAAAAATGAGCAACAGAGATTGTAAAATTAAATTTCAACAGAAAATAGGCAAAGAATATTTTTCGCATACATACGTTTCAATGTGCATTGAATCTTTCATTTAAGTCAAATTTAATTTAAAAGAACAGCAATCTAACAAATTGTTCATGACAAAATGTTTATTAGTTAACAGAACATTTTACCGTAAAAACGATTTTTTAAAATAAAACAATGACCAGACAATGCTTTTTTTTGATATATTTTTCGAAGAAAATGCAGTCGAATCTTGACACCAAGAGGAAACAAAACCGTCGAATAGATTAGCTTTCTACATTTAATAAGAAAACAGCATTAAAAAAGTCATGAAAACGTTATCTTTCGCCACGCAGGAGAGTGCGCGACCCAGTTTCAAGCGGAAATTTATGAACTTAATGGAAACTGCCGGGACGACCGATCTGCCCTTTTGAAACTCATTTGCATAGCATTTTATACTCTCTAGCTCCGTACGCAGCCGGGCACTTCTGCCTCGAACGTGTTCTCCGCGCAGTATCCAGAAACTCCCTCCACCCTTTTATCGTTTACGGCCGCGTCTAGACAGTCTTCCTATTTTAAGACGTCCCCAGGCGAAATAAAGGGAGTTTTTTTCTGAATTTCGAGCGGGAGAAGGATTCAATGGTCTGGAAATCGTTTAATAGTCGCATACCAATGCCACTCTTATACCCAGAGAACACCAATCAGAGAGATCAACGGCAGACACCCAGAATTGTCTCCGCTATTATTTTAAAAGTGTAGATGAGTTTTGCGGCTCTCATTCGAAACCAATGTTTATACATGGGGTCTCAAAAGAAAGATAACTTCACGGAGACTTGACGAATTGCACATTAACTTTAAAAATGTGAACCATTTGTTGAAATAAACGCATCTAAATATTCATGTTATATGCAAGCCGCAACACAATGGCAGTATCGTTCATTTCTATGTCCTTATTTGTATTTGAGTATCTGCGTTCGTCCTTGCGTCTGTCACTCACTGTTACACCTCTTTCCGCGCACCCATCCAGAGATATGTGGTGTCATTCGGCACGTCTCCGTCTTCTGGTGGGGAACTGATAGTTTGTTTTCGGATACGGCCATAAGATTCTAAGAAATTTCAAAAAACGTGTTTTTGCGTCTTGGTGCCGGTAATTAAACCCACGCCACTTAAATAGATGTATGTATGCGGCGTTGATTAAAACCCAGTACCCACAGGTAATTTTCGCTCTACGAGATCATAATTTCCTTCCACGAAGATGGCAACACTGATTGTTGCCACATCTAAGTGCAACAATCGCAAGGCAGAAGTGTCAATAGTGATGCTGCTTTCAAGTGTTTTATCGGTTTCAAGCGTATTTTAAACTTACACTTGCAAAAACGTACGTACAGTATTACTTTGAAACTTAATAAATTTTAAGAACTTCAAGTGAATATGGAGAAAATAAGAACTGTGATTAATTCTAGAGAATAAAATCACATTTACGTTCTTACGTTCGACATCTCACATTTTCATTCTTAAGCGTGCAAATACCTATTTTCAAATGAATGTGGCTAACAACTTATTCTTATTAAACTAAACCTTATGTACTTATAGTATAAAACAGTCTTTTTAATGTTTATATAAATATTCATAGAACAATTATACAAATAGAATTGAACACAAATTAGTTTTAATCTCTTCAAAAATTAGGGGACAAAAATATGGAAGTTTTAGAGAAATCCGGGGTAGAATCAAATGTAGTTGTAGACGATTGTGGAACAGAATTTTCGTAACTAACTGAGAATTATGTTGAGATGGGGGAATAAAGCTGAAGAACAGCTTACAGATTATCTTTTAGATACATTTTTGTGCATATTAGCAAAAAAAGTGTACAAAATGTAGCAGTACTAGATTTTAACTAATCGCATTATTCGCAGGGATTCTAATTAATTGCATATTATTTTTTTTACGTCGATTACTATTTTGAAATTACAATATTACCAGTTCATAATCCGTGTTCAGGATTTTTTGAACGAAACTTGAAAGTTTCCTGTGATTGTATAACTGATATTTCCATCGAGGGAATCTAAAATAAGATTTGTTGTGTTTACGGACTGATCCAGTTGTAAGAGAAGATCAAGTTTCCAATAACGTAATATGTACGGGGACGGTTTCAAATTGATTTGAAAACACCCGATCAGCTTAGAAAAACTAAACTAATCACTTATGGTTAAGACAGGTTCTAATTACACAAGGTTTGGATAAAAAAATTGATACTTTTTCTCTGAAATTACTTTATTGATAGAGGTAATTTACATTTACACACCTTCAATTTAATCGTCTCCTTTATTAATGACCTCTTGCCAAATCTTAGGAAGGCGGCGTTCACGATCTCCGTGTGTATTTCTGTTGATGTCCCATATTCACGGCTCTTCAACATAAATAATTTCTTCTCTGGTATTGTACCGGCTTCTATGCAATGGTTCTTTCATTTTCCTGAAGAGATCATAATCCAGAGACTCATACCGGGTAGTAAAGTGGATGTTCCATAATCTCCCATTGAGTTTTCTACGTAGGGTCGTCTAGTAGGGGGGTTATCCTTCACATCATCTCTGTCTAATCTGCACGCATTGAACCCACCGTGCGACTGTGGAGTATGGTAACTCTGCATCCCTACATTCTTCACGCAGTCCCTGAAAACATTCTTGCTTACTCCGATCTAGTTTCACTTTAATTTTGAGCCACCAACTTTGCTCTACATATGTAAACATGACGTTAGAACGCTTGCACTATTACTATGAAGTTCAAAGATTTACACACTGCAGTATATTGACAGAGTTACATACATGTTCCAGCTCGCTGCACACACTCGTCTAATAGTCCTTTTCTTTTGTCACGACAGATGGCAGCACGCCGACTCACCGGCTTTAAGTTGCAGCAATATTCTGATTAATTTTTATCCAACTTATGTAAAAGCCCTAAACGATGAAACCGTAACTACCTACGTGAGCCAAAAAACTAGTCTAGGGTTCAACTTATTCATTCTCTTCATTGGTATGCGTCCGTTAATCTTTCAGATTTTAATGTAGGAGACCACATTCGTGAAAGCGACAAGGTAGTCGAAGGCCTCCAAAGAAAAAACTCGAAGTCACATTCGAGTTAAAAATTTAGAATTACCAGACACAAAGATAGGCGTAAGAGTAATCAGGTTGGATGTAATTTATTTTAGCAATAGTTTGTCTGAAGTACTGCTCAATTAAAGAAATAACTTCTAAAAACATGAAGTAATTTAATCATAAAAGTACGACATCAATGCATAGTACGGTACCATTCAAGTCATCTTTTGTCATCACTTTCCTTCCTTGTTAGTAGTTTAATTGCCAAGGTAATTGTAAATGAAATAATATGGTGAAATTTTGCAACTAAAGGAACTTTCTTTTAAAAATGATAGCACAACTATAACAATTAATATGACGCTTAATACAACCATTTCATACAGACCTGCTTATATCAATACCTCGCAGAGTAGAACAATCACAGTATTTTTTATTTATTTTATTGTTATTTATTTTACGTCAAAAAACAGTTAAAAACTGCGTATGACGTGCTATGGGGAAAAGTGAATTGTGTGCACATTTTCAAAATTCTGTGATCCCTACACTAAGTCATATACTACTTAAATTTTGAATTTTTGAAAGGGAGAAAAAAAACAAAAACTCCCATGAAGTAAAATCTATTTTCAAGGATAAATAAGCAATAAAATTTTGAATTTTGAAAGGGAGAAAAACAATCAAAAACTCCCATGTAATAAACTCTATTTTCAAGGATAAATAAGCAATAAATTTTGGCTCTTATTACTTCCTGCCGCGACAACATGGAAACGATAATTTGAATAATTGTATTTCCCACTGAATTCTAGAAGACGTGCACAGAAAATGAAGTTACATTTATGTCCAGAAGCAAAACAAGGGGCCATCTCAGCATTTGCTCAATGGATCAGGGAAACTGGACGAAAAACCTGATCGAGATGGGACGAAAAACCTGATCGAGATATTATTATATGATGTATTAAAAAAATGGAAAAAATACGAATTTAGTTAAATTTTAGAATTTAAAAGTAAGATCTATTTTAAAAATTGTTTCTCTACTATTTCCTCATGCCTTTTTAAAACAACTTTTTAAAAATGGATGCATTGTTCATTGTGTCGTACGAAGCCTCCTTAACAACAACATTCCGGGAATTACCTGCTCAAATTGAAGCGGCTTTGTTGCAACAGTCTACTGTCATCTGAGGACAATGGTTGGGCAAACGAGATGTGCATTGTACAAGTGATTAGAACGTGTAGCTGTTATCCAATGTTATTCTGGATCATACGAATGTACTGGTGAAAGCACTCGCCGATACAAACGCCATTGTTTCAGGAACTCTGACAAGCCCCTTTCCGTTGCCTGAAATGGTAACTGCAACATTTGAACTGCATTTGCATGTCAATATTCAAACACGCCCCAGCGTAACCTATTCTGGCATGGATCTTTTCAATCAGTCCTCCACGGAGAAATAATAATTAAGAAGAAATAAAAGAGGTCATCTTCGTCAACATATTAGCTTTATTGAGATAGCCGACTTTCGACGGCTTTGACGATCGTCAGTCTACAAGATACAGAAAGATATAACAAAATTATAAAAATAAATACACAATAAGATAGAAAATTAAATTATTTTTAATGGATACATCTAAAGTATTTAGTTACAGATAGCAGATAAATTTTCAAAAAAAAGGAAACGCAACGGGAGGATTAGTAGCAGTGAAAATTAAACAAAAAATCAATAAAGAAAGACACATTATATGATTGCAAAAGTTAAGGAACATATAGCTGATAAAATCGCAAAAATGAATTGCGACGGGCGGGGGGGAATTAATACCGATACTAGCAGTTCAAATTTCAGATTATAAATATATGTGAAGAAATATACATTCTCATATTCAAAAGAAAGAGAAACAAAATTAAAATAATTGATAAATTGTAAGAAGGAAGAAAATAACAAAGAGAAAACAAGAGGAAGACCACAATATTTTAGGCTATAAACAGGTCTTTGTATTTCTTCTACATTGCCACCATTTATGAAGCATCGGTTGGATGTGCCGTTGCAATTAACTACGGTGATACAGGTGACCAAAGGCTACATCGACACAGCACGCGAGAGGCTACTTGGCTGTTGTCAGATCAAATTACATTAGCTGATGCTACTCTGCGACGTTTTATCATGGTTGCTGTAACGACCATCCGAACAAGAGACATTGAACAAATATTTGGCCGTACAACACTCGTTGAAGGCATTTAATCAACGTACATTTACCTAGATCTTGTGTCTGATACTCTCCCGAAACGATTACCGTTACAATTGCGAAATAAGGTCATCACCATGCATGCATCACAGTTTTAGTTGAAGGACATAAGTAAGCATATATTTTAATTTCGCTAAAACGCTCCTTTCTTAAATGCCTAAGGGCAATAACTGATTTGCAAGAGCAGCATTTCTGCCGGGAAGTTCTAGGGCTCGAGTCCCGGCGGAGACATTCGACACTAGCTGGGTCGACTTTAGCCGCTCTCAGGAGAAGAATTCTATTGCCCGGGTGATCTGATCGATAGTTTTCCGTGGTTTCTCCGATTAATATCAGGCGAATGCTAGAGCAGTACTCTAACAAACGGGCCACGGACCGCCCTCAATCTGTTCTTCCACTGCCTTGTCCTTCCTCTCCCAGTAAACATACACCCACACAGATATATACACTGTATTTCCACATATGTCGGGATACCAGTTTGGAACTTAGAGCTTGTTGTACCCCAGTCGTGTCTCGCCTGTGCAGATATCTGCAGACGTAGCCTCCGCAAGATAACTTGTACGTCGGCGCCAGGTCCACAATCCCGGAGAAAGGAACACCGCCACATCCAGGTATATGATATGCAGTTTACTTTATGAACTAATGTCCAGATTAGTTGTTAATCGCGGAAAAAATAAGAAACAATTTGTGAATACGAGAGAACACTTGTCCCAAAATTCCACCAACACAGAAAATGAAATGAATAAGATAGGACGTAATGTAATCAACAACATTAGTAAGAAAGGACTAAACACAGAAGAATTGAATACAGCGTTAGCGTATATTATTGTTTTTCAATAACTATTTTTTGTGGGGTTATTGTATTGCTGTTCAATGTAAACTTAAATAAAGGAAAGTTAAGGTACTCTGCCAACAATATGCCATACGTAATTACAGGATTAATAAAAAAACTAAATTTACACATTTTTTGATATATATAAACTTCACTGTACATATTCAAGTTAATAAAAGTATTTACCGTTTTATATTAAGAAATAATTATTTCAAATGTATTTCCTTAATATATGTTTATTAAATATTTTTATTACTTTAAAGAAATGACTCTAAAAACAAATGTGTAGTCCCCATGTTCTTCTAACCTCTAGCCTCCTCGTATCCATCTCGAAATTTTCTGTGTATGATTATCCTTTATATCATATCTTTACTAAAGAACACACATCAGCAATTCTATTTTCTTTCTTTACTCACTTTCCGACCATTTGAGCACAATGTTGTGATTTTGTGTTCTGGATGGATGACTTACACATTACGATTTCACTCGAGATTTGACTTCATTTTTTTTCAGCAGAAAATACTCTATGTAAACACGCCCTCTTGCGCCACAGATGGCGTGATTGGGTTCCTGGCATGGGTGTGTCGGACTCCAACGAAACGCAGAATTTGAGAGACCATCATATTGATTCACTTAGTGACTGATTGATTGGTTAGCGCATCCACTAAGGTCACTATTCCCGTAAGTGTAGTACATGATTTTCCTCGGCAGGTGGCGGTCATCTTCCCTCGCCGGGTGGTCAGATTCGGCGCCGACGTACCACCGGCTAACGGGGTTTTCCCCAACAAGGTATCATCCACCAGCGGAGCACCGCCCCAGACGGAACAAACTCGAAGTTCCAGACGGGTCTCACGACATGTGTGGTAGTGTAGTTCATTTAAGTTTAAGTCTGTGTAAGTAATGGGAGAGGATGGGGCAAGGAAGACGTAGGAAAGTTCATGTGCAGTCTGTGGCCCGAGGCCCGTTTGTTAGGGTACATTCGCCTGGTGTTGATAGGAGAAAACACAGAACTATCGATCTGAGCAACCGGCCTCTTAGAATTCTCCTGCAGAGGTGAGACTGAATGCGACCTAGCTACCTAGCAAGAGTCGAAAATCCTGTAATCTTCCGGACTCGAACCTAGGACATTCCGGTCGGAGGCACTGCGATAACTTCATTTGATGCACTGAGCGACCTCTCCCGATGAAAGACCATCAACGATGATTAATATTTCCGATGAAAGTATAAGGCCGGACCGGAAATTCTTCTATCAAAAGTTACGAGTCTTGGAAACGCGCAGCAAGTTCCGTGACACAAAATCTATGAAATTGGAAAATTAAAAAAATATTTCTATGGGAATCTATTATTTTTTAGATCAAAAAGATGAAGAAATTTTACATTGTCAATATTATGATGAAGAAGCCGCTGTGTATATTCCCTTCACGCTTCAGAAGCCAAAATTGTACGTGTAGCAACAGATGTATTAACTTCACAATTCATTTTAACATATAATATGCATATTGTATACTGTACAACACATGTGATTTAGTTTGAAGCACAATCTCTAACCTATTTTAAATGTTCTGAACTTACATATAATATTCACCAGATCTAAGTATATTAAGTTCATTTAGTTAACAATTGGCAAAATTAAATAACATCTCAATGTTTAATCTTATGATAGACTCCGAAAATGAATAACATTTCTTCTGGGAATGTTTTTATTAGTTGTTTCTCTTTTATTGTAATACTAGCAAAATACGCGGCGACGTTGCCTGAATTTTCGACATATCCAATTTTTGTGAATGAGATAAAAGATCAATTTGATATAAACCCTGACTTAATATTATTTTAAACCACGTTGCATAAGATTATTATTTTTAATGTAATTGTTTCAAAATATAATAAAATTCTATTATTTCTTTCATTTTATTTTACAATACATTATTATTGGGTTAAGTGTGTTTATTTTGTATACTGCTGGTTGTCTCTTGCGAATCTATAAGCTACCAGTTCTGCTGCACCATTTCTGGCTTCTAACGCAATATATTAGGAGCCAATCTATTGATATCAGTTGCGCCGCACCACTACTAGCTTTCGGAGGAATGTATTACGAGCTTTTAGAGGCAAAAAATAATATTCATAGTATATATACCAACATATTATTTAAACTACATTTTTTCCCAATTTTGTTGTATTAAACTTCGCCAACTTTTGCAACGACACGATGACAATCCTGAAAAAGAGCCTGTAAAACTTTCATATCAATTCATACTCTTCCTTTTATGGTATCAACGTCTGTTGAATTCACTATCATTGGTTTAGATGAATAGGAACGCGCTGAAGTGAACGCACGAACGCACTCGCCGAGGAAGCGGCGACCGCCACGCCCACTCCCCAACCCCACCCCGTGCGGCGCACGCCCAGCGGGGAGACGGCGCGACGCACGCGTGCGGCGTCGGGAGGAGACGGGCGTGCGCCGGCGAGCGCGCGCTCTGCCGGGGCGTGTCCAAGGTCGCGCACGCGGCGCAGTGACACGCGCACGGCGCGTCACGCCGCATCACGCCACGCCACGTGACGCCGCGGCAGGGACCCCGGGGACGCACGTGGGGCACCTCCCGCGCGGGGAGGCTAACTCTTCCGGCTGCACGCACCCGATCCCGTCCCAGGGGTTTTCTTTCGCTATGTCTCTCTGTCTCTCTCACTGTACGTCTCTCTCTCTCTGTACGTCTCTCTCTCTCTCTGTAAGTCTCTCTCTCTCTCTCTCTGTACGTCTCTCTCTGCCCGTCTCTCTTTCCTCCCTCGCTCACTGTGTCTCGCTCTCTTTCATTCGCCCCACCCCTGCCTCACCTTTCGTCACTTTCGCTCTTCCTCACTCCCTATCCCTTCCATTCTTCCCCCTTAACACTTCCTGGGGGTCCTTCCTCCCCAACGTCTCTCTCCCAACTTCCCTCCTCATTTCTAACCCCTCCGCTTCTGCTACCTTACTTTTCTATCTGTTAGGACCCTCCTGATCCACATCCCTCTCGCTTTTCTTCCTTGGTTGCTTTTCCCGCTCCTTCTGTCCTTTTACATTTTAGGAAAAATTGAAATGTCCACATTACATACTTTTCCAAGCGTTTATGTCTTACGTCATAATGAATGTATATCCGTTTGTGGACTCTAGGTTATTTGCAATTACTGACTGCAGAAGGAATTCTTCAAATAGTTTCTAAGTTGTGTACGTTAAAGAAACGAGTAGAACATTTGCACTAACGCACAAACGTCTACCTACAAAGACCAACAAAGAGATCTACAAAGCTTACAGCAATGTTTTCAAAGTACATCAAAGCATGAGAGGCTGTCTATGTATTGAAACACGAAAGACAAAAAAATATAATTTCTTTTTCAATAAGAAGTCTGCAACTACGTAGTTTTTTAATTAAATTTGGTTCAGTAACCTACTGGTCGTATTTTTTCACAAGATATTAAACGTCTTGTGTAAAAGAAAAACACCAGACGTCGGAAAGTCAGCGAAACAATTCTTTCTGTTTGTACACAATTGGGGCCCACGCTCGCCTACACAAGATGCCCGCTAATTAACGTTGACAAACAGAACGCGCCGCTTTCCGGGAAGTCGACAAAAGCCTTCGGGGTGGGGGTGGGGAGGGGGGAATCCGGGGGAATCCTTTAATGAAGGGCCCCGGAGGCGTATTTACTCCCGGAGGCTCTGGAGAGAGGGACCGGCTGGGCTGGGGTGGGGTCCGGGCGCGGCGTGGCGCGACAGGCCAAAATTAAACAAGAGAAGGTGCCACCAGAAGGCACTTGCCGGGCGGAGAGCCTGCGAAACGACAGGCACAGCTGCCACGCCTTTCTCTGGTGTTACAATACCGTTTACCTGCCGGGGAGCTGGAGGAAAACTTGCGTAACGCACTCACTTGTCGAAAGTCATTTATGTTACAGGATGCCTAGTTATAGAACGATTTTCCTAAGGATGAGCTAAAGTGACAGTTCGCGAAAACAAGTGAACATCACATGTATTTCAGAGAAGTATCCCTCCGCCGCGACAGCTGTTCAGCTACGCCCCTTCGTAAAGTGCTAATGGCTCCTGTGGAAACATCCCTATGCAGAAATCTTAAGAATTTCGCTGTGGTATATGCACGTACGCGAGTCTGGGAAATAAATAAACTATTTCGTACGTGGAAAATCTCTAAACATGTTCTCACAGTCAGTAAAAGAAAATAGCCACGAATGTAAATAGAAAGCTCTCAATTGCAGCTCGCCACACAACAGCACAAAGGTCGGAACTACGTGCATCGGTACGCATCTTCCTAGTATCGGTTTTAAAATAAGCATAATATTTATCACACAAAAAGTAAATTCAAAGTAATTGGAATGATTGAAGGCGTTGTCATTGTCAACAATATTATTTATTTTACAAATAGCAGCTTTCGATGGCTTAGCCATCATCATCAGTTTTCTGCTGTCTGGGAGCCACAAACGGACTGCGGACACAACGCCTTCAATCATTCCAATTATGTAAATGTCAACTACACCTCACTACTGAATCAATATACAAATTCAATGTAATATATAACGAAACAAAGAATTTTTTCAGAAGAGCACATAAAATTGCACTTCCTAATTTCAATTATTTCTCGTGGTGCACAATATTTTTGTCAGACGAGGACATCACAAAAGGAAGAGTCGAAGTCATTTACAAGTTAGCCAACTGCAAACAAACGAAAGCGGGAAGAGAGTGTAATGGGTTCAAGGGCACGACGACCACAGAACCTTCAGTTATGTTGCCAGCACTAGCTGTCACTTTGGCTCATCCTTAGAAAAATCGCTCTATGTGCTAGGTAATATGGGTTGATTGATTAGTGATTCCGGGTGCGTCACCTGCGAATGACCTCATCCCGTAAGAGTAGTGCACTTTATCGCGGAGTGGAGGTGACAGTGATCTTCTCCCGCTGGATGGCGAGATCCGGCGCCTACCTACATTGGCTTGCGTGGTCTTCCCTCAACCAGGTATCTCCCACGAGCGGGGCACCGCCCCAGCCGGAACACACTCTTAGCTTACTTGTCCCCTGGTAAGTGTGATGGTATAGGGCATGTGAGTGTAAGTGTGTGTAAGTAACAGGCGAAGATAGGACAAGGAAGAGGAAGGAAAGGGTCGTATGCGGTCCATGGTCCATTTTATAAGTGTATTGCTCCGCCATTCTTCTGATATTGATGGGTACCAGCGCTATTATTAACTGCGCTCTCGTGATAATCATTAACTGCAACTAATTTTTGTTTTTGTTTTTTTGCGTGACCATTGCTGTCAGGTTAAACTTGACTTCAACGTTTTTCTTTCATCTTAATTATTCAAAAACGTATTATTGAAATACAATTATGAATTACTAATGCAAAAATAAAAATATATTTTTGTTTCATTTACAACCCACTTGTTTTCTTCTTGTCATATGGATTTGGTCTCAATGTTTTTGTCACTAAGAGTTTGAGGTACGAAGATCACACAAAATTGCTTTGATGTATTGAAATTATACACAAAATGTAACTCGTAATTCTTCCTTTGAAAATAACCATTTGAATAACACGCGAAGCCGGAAGGAAAAGAATTGCCAATTTTTCAGCGTCGCGATCCGGAATAAAAGCGATTCCAAAAACGAAAACGAGATTTTCAAATGTCAACAAGTCACAAAATGGGCGAAGCACTTCCAGCCGAACGCAACGAGTGTCCCAACAGGGGATTTTGTTTTGTCGTCCGCAATGAGACGAAATAGCCGGCCATTCAGTCGATGGCTGCGCGCTCTAGCGCAGTTCCCACGCGTCGCGGCGTGGGGAGGGGAGGTCTCGCCGGAGAAAGGAGACAAATGACTGCCGCCCCTGCGCGCCGCATTCAGCGCCCCCTAGGCGTGCTTCCTCGCACTAACACTCCCTTTCGCCCGCCTTCGCTGCAATGTAGCAGGGTTGCCAGATTGGGGACTTTATGACCCACATGCTGGTATTTCTGATGTTGGGACGGGTGATAAAATGGGGAAACCAAAGTATTGCGGAAAAGTTGGGAATTTTTAAAAGCGTTATATTTTTTAAAATTTTAATTCGTTACTCAAATACATTTATAATTTTAATATGGTATTTTTTTAATTTTTGGGTGAAAAATACAGAAACTTTTATTGACTAGAATAATTGCCTATTTTTAAAACTTCAATTCAGTATGATAAACGTTAACAAGCACTTCCTCCTTGTTAGGTTACTTGTTACTTATTGGGTTAGGTTACTTGTTGCTTATTGGAGACGTGCTGGTACCAGACCTTGAGGGTAGCTATAATCGGTAATGTGTCATTTAACAGTGCATAATTTGGGAATTTGAGAACCTATTAGTCAGAAATACGCTCTAACGTCATCTGGCCTCTAGATCTCTTCGGAAAAGAGAAGCCAGAAGCTGTGTAGACTCCCCTCTCCAAATTGAAACCACGAGTTGGGAAGGGACGGATAACAATTTTCCCCTGCCAACATTCAAATTAGCAACATTTGCATGAACGCTCTCCACAATCTTTTGTGAGTGAGCGGTCGGTCATCGCATATATTTGTTCCATGACGACCAGTTTAATACAGAACCGCAGTCAACACTTCAGTGCAGGTTTAAACTTTTGTACAAACGTTCGATATATTTTTGTTTGTCATGAGATGGTGCATTCTGTGCTGTCATTCGTTGCCGAAAAGACTCGACACTATGAACATTGTACCGTTCTGTAAAGTTTCCGTTCTTAATAAGCTACATTCGTTATTTCTCAACTCAACTCCTCTTTTTTAAGCACTTAGAAAATGCTATGCAATGAATGAGGTATCAAAAGAAAGATTTTCAAAGACACTTCGTATAATAGAATTACGTTTCATTAATAACACCTGAAGAAAGATCTCTCTCGAGCCCAATGGAGCGTAACTCAAACTCTACAGCCGAAGTTCTTTATCTCCTTCGGAGGCGTCGAGTTCTGTTCTATTGACAGTAATTTACAAAACGCAAGCTATCTAAATCGTCTATCAAGTGTCTGAAAGTTAGGCTGTTATGGATACATAAACTCAACAGAACGAGTCTTCAAAAACATATATAATCTCCAGTTCTACGTAGAAGTAAATTGACTATTTGATTTCATGTGCAATTTAATCTCACGTGCCTGAGCCTTTCCATTTAAAAATAAACCACTAGCAATATTAGAACGTTTACTCACGTTCAATACGGGGAATGTAACGTAGTTACGTGCAATTTAGGAGCTTCCATTCAAATGTTTGTTTCGGTATGAAACTATTTTCACATTTGAAATAAATGATTTTCGAACTGCCGAATGGAAGAACGGGTACATCAATAAATATTTTTAGAAAATGAAAGTAAGACGCAAAATCGTTACGTGGATCCAAGAATGCTCTCATTTGAAGGTTGTGTCGGACATATAGCGAAGATACACAGAGAATGATGAGATGTTGCGGGGAACCTTATATCATTGTGGGGGTGATTTCGCTGAAACATCGTTCTTGGAAGCGCTGGCGGTTGACTCCCGCACTTTCCTATAACGGTGGAATCTGTTGTGTTGACACGCTAAATCTTTTGTCAATATAAAAGCGAGGGGTAGAAACGTTGGGGGTTAACACCATTGCTAGTAAGATGATTCTTGATAATGCAGAGCTGATCATAATTTACGTGACTAAAGATGTGACAGTTTCATTTATCCTGTGTAAATTACGATATTCACAAGTTAAGTATATCGATGTCTAACCATCCTCCACACTGTCCTTCCTCGCCTCTCCTCACCCCATTTCTTACCTATCTTGCATCATTTCCGATCTTCCGTTGACTTTCACCATCCCTCATTCCTCATCTTACTTTGTTCCTTCTCTCACACCACCTCGTTTTTTCCCTACTGCCCCCTTAACTCCCCTTCCTCTTCACCTCTCTCCTCCCATCATTTCTCTACTGCTTCTCCTCTCTCATTTCTCTTCCCCCCCCCCCTTTCCAACCTCTCTCCCCCCCGCCTGCTTCCTCAACGTCTACTAATTCCTCTCAACCATCATTCCTCCCGACCACCCACACAGGAGATAAACGCGGACACCTGGGGAACGTGGGTCTAATGAAATCAGCGACCTTTTTGTAATCCAGCCCCAATTAGCTCCCGGGCGGGAGGACGCGGGGAGCGCGCAGGGAGGGAGGGTCGGAGAGGACAAAGGGCAGACCGCCCGCGGGGTAGATAGCGGAATAAATGAAGGCGGCGCCGCCCACACTCTCATATCCGTTTCCGGCCTCACCCACCCTCTAGACCGACGCTCCCCGCGCACACGAGCCGGGAGGGGCCGAACGCCAACTGCAGCAACAGAGCCAATGTACACGGCGCGCACATGGCCGACGCACAAAACAAGGTCTGTCCCAAAAGTAAGTTGAATGACTTTGCGCCGCCGAAGTAAGCCACTAGCAAGGCGCGCCAAGTGTCGTGAATGGTGGTGTGGGGTTTAGGGAAGCCAACGACAAACACGTCAGTTGTCTGCAGGCTCTTCCACAGTGCGCATCGCTGCTAGTTTAAACCATTGTTTTAGTGACGCGTCGGAATTTTAAGATGCCGCGTTTCAAAGACCAGCGTTACGCAATAAAATTTTGTGTTGCGCTCAAAAAACGGGCGCTGACACCGGTGCCATGCTAAGGGAAGCTTATGGCGATAGCACCATGTCCAGCAAAAATGGTTTACCGCTGGTACAAGATGTTTCGAGACGGCAGAGAGGACGCCGAGGATGAAGACCGCTCTGGACGCTCGTCAACGTCACATTCCGATTAAAATGCGAAGAAAATGAGGGACATGCTGAACTCTAATCGACGCCTGAGTGTTAGAATGCTGGCAGATGAGTGTAATATCCCTAAAATTACTGTACATCGCATTGTTACCGAAGATTTGGGCATGCGGAAGATCTGTGCGAAGATGGTCCCCAAAGTGCTTTCCGATGAACAGAAGGCTGCTCGTGCAACGATTTCGCGTGACCTCTTGGAGCAGTGTGAAAATGATCCGAATTTTTTGGATAATGTGATTACGGGTGACGAAGCATGGGTTTTCGAGTATGACCCGGAGACCAAAAGACAAAGTGCTGAGTGGCACACGCGAGCTTCCCCGCGCCCAAAAAAGGCGAGAATGAGCAAGACCCGTGTAAAGGCCATGCTCATCGTTTTTTCGACAAAAGAGGCAATGTCCACTCAGAGTTTGTGCCACAAGGACAAACAGTGAACAGTCATTTTTACTTGCAAGTCCTGAAAAGGCTTCAAAGCAGAGTGAAACGCGTCAGGAAGGAGATCGCCAGCACTTGGCGTCTTCACCATGACAACGCGCCGTCGCACACCGCCTTCATTATTGGAGAGTACTTAGCGAAACGCGGTATGGCAACATTGCTCCAGCCGCCATACAGCCCCGACTTGGCACCACTGGACTTCTTTTTGTTCCCGAGGATCAAGAAGGAACTCAAGGGCCACCATTTCGGGACTTTGGAAGCCATCAAAGAAGCAACGACGAGGTTCTTGAAGGAGGTCTCCGTCGACGCCTTCCAGGGTGCGTTCAGCAATTGGGAAAAACGCTGGTGCAGGTGTTCCGACGCGGAAGGAAGCTACTTGGAAGAATTTTAGTTACTTGTATATTTATCTGCAATACATCTTTTTTCTTGGACTTATTCAACTTACTTTTGGGACAGACCTTGTATGCACCAAAAGGATATCATGGACACACTTTTTCTACGTTTTTATTGGTTGATTGATTAGTGATTCTGGATGCGTCAACTACTGAGGTCATTATTCCCGTAAATGAAGTGCATGTTTTTTTATCGGGGGGTGGCGGTGATCTTCGTCCACTAGATGGCGGGATCCGACGCCGACCTACCGTCGACTAACGCGGTTTTCCCTAACAAGGTATCTCCCACCAGCGGCGCACCACCCAGCCGGGACAAGTTCTAAGTTGCCGACCGGTCTCCGGAAATGTGTGGTAGTGTAGTGTATGTTAGTGTAAGTGTGTATGTCTGTGTACAGGGAGAGGATAGGACAAGGAAAAGGATGGGAAAATCACGCACGGTCCGTGTATCGTTTGTTAGGGTACTGCTCCGCCATTCGTCTGGTGTTGATCCGAGAAACCACGGAAAACTACCGATCAGAGCAGTCGGCCGCTAGAATTCTCCTCCAGACAGCGACTGAATTCGACCTAGCACACAAGCTAGTATCGAAAGTTCTGCCGCCGTCGGGACGCGAACCTAGGACCTCCCGGCCAGAGGCACAGTAGTTGATGAACTGAGCCACTGCTCCCGTTTTTTTAAAGTCATTAACTTACTCTATGCTATATCATCAAATCGTGAAACGTAATTTATGGTATGTTTCTTAATGTGTTTGATTTATCAAACCGAGGACGTAAATGTTTCCTATGACAATACTATAAGATGTGGGTTTTTGGAGCGTCGTCATTACATCTTCTCTACAAAATTTTTGATTCAAAATAGAACTCTCTAAAATGATAACTTCAAACCAAATGATCATCATTCATTTCAATCTATTTTCAAGGATAAATAAGCAATAAATTTTGGGCTCTTATCCATGATGTCCTTCGTCAAGGAATAATACTTCCTGCGGCAACAACATGGAAACGATAATTTAGATAACTATATTTCCCACTGAATTCTAGAAGACGTGCACAGATAATGAAGTTACATTTATCTCCAGGTCAATGAATTGAAAATAGATTTTATTATATAAGAACTTTTTTTATTTCAAAATTCATGTAGTATATGACTTAGTGTAGGGATCACAGAATTTTGAAAATGGGCACAGAATTCACTTCTCCTCATAGCACGTCATACGCAGTTTTAACTGTTTTTTGACGTAAAATAAAATATAAATAAATAAATCATTTACGTAGCATTTATAAAAATATTACCACAATATGAGACAAGCAAATTATTATTTCAGATAAAGTATTTTTTCATTAAAATAGTTTTAAAAATAGTTTTTAATATAAATTGCAAAAGGCACATTATTTCACCATCACCAACGACGCATGCCATTGCAATGCATACCAATTTTATTTTTTATAAGAGTGGCACCTTTGGACATATTTACCGAGAAAAAATGTATGGCCGCACTAATCACACATCCACATACACAAACACCTTTGAAACATTTCCACTTTCCCTCGTAGAAACGGACACACACAAGCACACACACACACACACACACACACACACACACACACACATATAATGAGAATTCTTAGTGATATTTCACTTGGCAAGCTCTTATCTTTCGATCACAAACCACAGGAGTTCAAAGTCACGCGTCTCCCTGGAAAATACTCTGAAGCAGAAAAGCTTCTAAAGGGGATCACGATAGATCATAATTATATGTAATTTAATTATCAGTAATCATTGTTAGTGCCTGTTTTCACAATATTCGCACAACCAGTGAATAAATTTACGCAATACGAAACGTGTGACAAAAAACTATTGTCGTAACTTAAGTGACTGGAACACTTAGTAGAAACACCGTATTATAAATAATAAAATGAAACGCTCAGAAGTAATTTGATAAAATGACACGGTTTAAGTTCACAATGTAACCGTTTTCGAGGGAAATTGGGATTATTTCAATGCGTATTCATACATTTAATCATTATTTTGTGACATATTTATTTGATACTATGTATGATACTATTTTCAAAATATTCAACATGATATATGTGAAATAGTATTTTCACAATATTGGAAGGAAACGTAAAAGAAATTTCCTACAAAAAGTGTTTTCATGTCACGTTCACACGTCGAAGTGTAATCGAATTTTTTATTTCTTGTACGCTACACCTAGCAGAAAATTGGTTTGACAAAACTGCTCGACCATGAAACGTGCAAGAGCCCAGCATAGTATATTTGCGTAATTTTTCATCCTCAGCATTCTCCACTTGTAACTGAAAAATTTGCATAGAAATTGCTTGATTAGCAGTAACCCAGAAAATTCTCGGCTCAGGGCATCATTCCCGCCACGTTGCTTAACAGTCACTACTTACTGAAGGTATTGTTTGCAAGAATTTGGCGTTGATAACAGTAGATCATTTCATTATTAAAAGTTCATGCATTGTTTACATTATTTTTGATACAATGACAGAAGTAATGGATAAATCTTTCACCCCCGTAATAAAGATTATAATTCGTGAAACCAAATTAACAACAGTAAAACATCTTGTAATTCTGTGCCAATATCAGAACTAATATTGACGCTTGAATGAACAGTCAATTCTATTTTACGTCAATCAATAATTTCGAATTTGATTTATAGCACGAATAATAACATACCTTGTCAGAATTCTACATTTTATTACGCTAGGCTCCTAATGAACGAACGCCTATGTTCTGCAAATTACTACTTCATTAGACACAGACAATTGGAGAAATTCAGTAGTAAGTTCCAGGTGTAGATTTGGATCGATCTTGAATAGGTAACTTAAGACATTCAATAAGGTGCAATACCTGGGAATTCCCAATAATACCGCCAAAACTCGTGTGTACACATTAGTATCAAGAAATCGTATCAACATCATCTGCATTTAGCCTATTGTAGATGTCATATTCTATGCTGTCAATAGGCTGATTGATTCATTGAGTGATTGACTCATTCATTTTTCATTCATTCTTTCATTCATTTATCACTAGTGATTCTGGGCGTGTTAACTTCTCAGCTCATTAGTTCTGTAAGTATACAGCATGTTTGGGTTCGGGAAATGGCGATTATCTTCCCCGCTGGATGACAAGATCCGGCGCCGAACTACCGTCGATTAGCGGGCTTTCCCTAACCAGGTATTTCATCCGCGTGGCACCGCTCAGGTGGGACAAGCTCTGAACTCCCAAGACCGTCTCCTAGCATGTGTGGTAGTGTAGTGCATGTTAATGTAAAATTGTGTAAGGGCTGAGGATAGGACAAGGGAAAAAAAGGAAATATGGACCTTTTGTGAGAGTACTGCTCCGGTATTCGCGTGGTGTTGGTCGGAAAAACCCCGATCAAAGCAATCGGCCGCTAGAATACTCCAGAACGAAGATGAATTGGACCTAGCCATGTAAGTAGTGTCACCTTCGGGAGTGTAAGCCCAGAATCTCTCGGTTAGAGGCACTGTGGTGTCAGCTGATGCCCTGAACTCCCTCTCCGTGTGCGAACGCCTGGCCCTCCAGAGATTAGGCAACCCGTCATACGCTCCTGTGTTCTTCCAGCATGGTTGCAGCGTCCCCTGCAGGGCGAAGACACCCTGGTACCCAAATCTTTGTTGATGCAAGGAAGAATTTAGTGTTACGGTATTTCGTGCTAGCGAGGTTTTATGGCAAACGTGGGTACTTAACAGATATTTGACCATTAAGTCTTCCGTTGGCTCAAGATGAAAAATGAAATGTACTCCTGTACCACTACACTAGCTTATTATTATTATTATTATTATTATTATTATTATTATTATTATTATTATTATTATTATTATTATTATTATTATTATTATCATCATCATCATCATTTGTTGCGTCTGATACATTGCAGTTTCAAACAGAGTACAAACAAACATGTGTTAGAAGTGAACTGATTTCATGCCAGGGGACATCAAAGGCTCACGTTGAATTCTATAACAATACATGTCTTCATAACTTTCAATTGTGGCGTTGGAATACAGCTTTGTGGAGTTTGTAAGTACACATTTAAAAATTGTATTAGCTGTTTTTAACTACAATGGATTGATTGATTGATTGATTTTTTCGGGTTTCCGGGCGCGTCAACTGCTTTGGTCATTAGTCCCGTTTGTGTAGTGCATGTTTTTCTTCGCGGGAGATGGCGGTGATTATCCCCCGCTGGATGGCGAGATCCGGCGCCGACCTACCGTCGGCTAGTGGGGTTTCCCTTAACCAGGACTCTCCCACCAGTGGGGCACCGCCCCAGCCGGGACAAGCTCTAAGCTCCCGACCGGCCTCCCGAAATTTGTGGTAGGTAGTAGTATTATTTTAAGACGCTAAATTTTAACGTGATAGATGACACTGAGAGGATCACTCAATTCGTCTCGACTAGGCAAATTGATTTCCAGGATTCTTAGCCGGTTTCCTCAAAAACATTCTTGAAGAATTAAGAAAAACTTGTTTTTGCCGATTTTCGCGTAAAATAGATTGTCAGAGGAAATAAGTAAGCGAGAGTTTGATTTTTGAAGGGAATGACTAGTTGAAATGAGAATAAGTAATATTGAATGAGAAAAACTTGTTATTAAATTGCCCTCATTTTGCGCAAAATTATACGAAAATTATTCATATTTTGAAAACAATATTCACGTGACCATTCAAAGATTAATTCTGAACAGATTTCATCCTAAGAAAAATCTTTATTTTCAATATTGTAATAGTAGGAACATTCCGTAAAATTCGCAATTTTCGAAAAATCAGATATTTTAAAGAAAACAGAACCACTGCCATTTTATAATCTTACTTTGCAGTATCAGATGAATTTTCATCCCAAAATTCGATGGAAAGTTTTTAGAAAAAAAACTTTAAAATATTCTTGATACTTCATACAAAATATCCTCAAAAAATTAAAGCATCGTTTTTAAATTGAATGGGCGGACACAGCAGCCAGATTGATGGGGAATATCAATTTTGGTGAATTCCTCTTTACGGTTTAGCCGCTAGCTTTGCTCATGGACAGGACAGATGTGTTGCCTTACACCAATTTTTGGGCACTTTCGGGTAAGGACCCGTAGAGAAATTATCGTAATGCTGAAGCAAAAAACGACGATTTCTCCACAGAAAAAAAACTTTTATAAATCTCTGAGGAGAAAATGGATAGTTTTTGATCGTGTATGTAGCAATGAAATTACTCTAACACTTTGTGCAGTCAAACTCCAAGTTTTTCCTCACATAGAGCAGTATATGCTTATTAAAATGGTGCTGGTGCGATTCTTATTTCTCTGAAATTCCGATTGCAAACGTTATTCCAAAATGATCTATGGACTTATAAAAAAACTAGTGGAAGTGTGTTAATGATTATTTCCCAAAAATTATTGAGTTTTAAAGTTAAAGGCGTTGACGCCGCTTTCCCAAAATGTTTTGGTTCCCTTCCATCGTGTCTCTGAAGTTCAGTAGCTTCATTTCGAATTCTCGAAATGTTTCGTGTCTGCTTTCGGTAGTATCGGCATATTGGAGTAACTCCGCATTCCGATCACGTTTTGGGCGGGGTCCACCTCAGCCGGATTTGTTGCGTTGACAGGGCGCGCGTGACAGGGATGGCCACTGACAGACAACTTGGATTACGGAGTTCTCGGAAGCAGAGGCCTACGCAGAGCTGTGCTGAGCTGCACAAGGAGAGTCGCAATTCTGTGTACTCCGCTGAAGAGTGAACTTGTGTGGTTCTGTGTGTAGTGTGTACAACTGTGTTAGGTCTTACGTGTGCGAGCTGCTATGCTACATCTTGTGTGTGTGTGTGTGTGTGTGTGTGTGTGTCTGCTGCTCCTCCACGAGATACGCGCTCGTATGCTACGCTATGCGCCTGCGAGCTATGGTGTGTCCTGCTGTTCTCAGATGTGTGAGCTTGTATGCTGCATAACGTGCACCAGTGTGATGTGCCCTGGTTTGCTAGGATATGTGTGTGCCTTTTTGCTCGGTGGTATGAGCTTGTTGGCTAAGGTGGGTGTGCTTGTGTGCTAGGTTGAGTGTGCTTGTGTGCTAGGTTGAGTGCGCTTGTGTGCTAGGTTGAGTGTGCTTGTGTGCTTGGTTGAGTGTGCTTGTGTGCTACGTTGAGTGTGCATGTGTGCTAGGTTGATCGCGCTTGTGTGCTGGTTGAGTGTGCTTGTGTGCTAGGTTGAGTGTGCTTGTGTGCTAGGTTGAGTGCGCTTGTGTGCTAGGTTGAGCGCGCTTGTGTGCTAGGTTGAGTGCGCTTGTGTGCTAGGTTGATGTGCTTGTGTGCTAGGTTGAGTGTGTTGTGTGCCAGGTTAAGTGTGCTAGGTTGAGCGTGCGTGTGTGCCAGGTTGAGAGAGCTCCAAAACTCGCTCGCGCTCTCGTGTACTCACTGCGCTCGGCCTTGGGCATGGAGGGCTCCGGATGGCGCGCGCGTCGCCCGCGCAGCAGCGCCAGCAGCCCTCCCGACGACGGCTTCCCGCCCCCGCTCCCGCCCCCGGAGGAGGCGGAGTGGGCGTCGCGGGGGGGCGTGGCCTCCTTGCGGCGCACGCACCCGCACAGCCCGCCGCCCCCGCCACCGCCCGCGCCAGGCATCCCGCCTGCAACAACGCACACCAAACAACACTGAAAGGGATGGAACAAAAGACACTGGCGCTAATTACAAAAGCAGCTTTAAATGAACCGGTTGCCCGAATGACCTAGTCAAAATCTTGACATAAAATAACATTTGAGCTTGTCCTGTAAAATTCATAAATCTTAAAAAAGATCATTGCCAATCCCTCACACTCTTCACTCGTTGACACCGTTGCACCTAGCGGCCAGGAGAACATCACGTCAGAGAAGCTGCTGCCATTGGTCGTCCCAACGAAACTACAGATCGTGCCGCTGCCCGTCTTTCAGTCGATAGATACAAACACAAATAATGTTGGTGCAACGTAATGAAGACTACATCACTTAATTTTACAATTTTCCCTCTTAATCCGCCGCCAATTATGAACACGAGTAACTACGAAGAAAAGTTATTCCTGATTCACCCAACTTGCGTCAACTTTATTTCTTTAGATGCGTGCGTGTTTGTTAAGGACATTTACGTTTTGTTATGGCCGTTTATCACACGCACACCATCACACACATACGCGCGCGCGTGCACGCACACACACACACACACACACACACACACATGCGCAGGTGCAAACTCACGCAAGGACATGATTGGGAATAAGAGCCCAAATTTATTGCTAATTTACCCTTGAAAATATATTTTATTACATTGGAGCCAATATTTTGTTAATAATGCTTGCAAAAAACGCTCATTTTCTTTCTGTATTCAAAATTCAAGAAGTATTTGGCTTAGGGTAGGGATCACAGAATTTTCAAAACCTGCACAGAATTCACTTCTCCCAAAGCACTTCACACACAGTTTTCAACTGTTTTTTGAGGTAAAATGAATAAACACACATACACATAAAGCAGAATTTATTTATTAAATACGAAGAATTACTTTTACTGAAAATGGAATACATGAGTGATTCACATAGTTTTTTCCAAATCTTCAACAAACGTTATCCCCTCAAAACGCTTTTCAAAACCTTCGAGAGCGGCTGAAAGAAGTAAGTTAGGTAACTATGGAAAACCATGCGCTCAATTTCACGGACATTGCACTTTCTTTTCTGTGTCACTGCTAATTGCCAGCACAAGAGCGCGTGCTTAATTCAAGGATGGAATACCAATCGCTTGCAAAACAAGGTGCATGTTGCCAGTATTGTTGTATTGTGTCAGTTGTGTCAGTATTGCTTTTTTATGCAGTGGTCCACTATAAGAGAAAATTAGAAAGTTAGGACGAGGAGTTCAGTAGAGGAGTATTCATGAAAGAGAGCGTGATCCAAAATCAGTTGAAAGAATGAACACTTGTATCAGTTTACTGCTGTGAATATTTTCACATGAATTATTTGCAGTCGCGGGTATAAGGGGCACTTAATAAACCTTATATAGGCCATTTCATCTCGCATTGTTAATCTGCAAAGAAACCACATTTTACATTACTCTTCACACAAAATTCTGGGCAATGAAAATTATTCAATAAGCAGGTATATATTAATAAATGGTTACACACGTGAAGAATGCGCAGCAGATTCACAAGTTGAAAAGACAACATTTCAGTTGCGTTGTAAAAAGGGAAAAACTTGAAAAAAGCAAATTTTTAAAAGGGTCCAGAAAAAAATTATAAAAAAGGAAATCGTAATGCCAAAAATTAATACACAGTGTTCTGTATAAGTAAATTGAGTAGAGTAATCTTCAATATAACCCTGAAATTTCCTAATTTTCTTTCTTTCCACTCAGCGAAACCGCACAAAGTAATGGAGACCAAAAATGGCGACTCTAATGACGTAAAAATAACAGCCTTCCATCTCCAACCCATCATTTTCTGCTACTTCCGAATCGATGCATCCTTTTTCCTCGCCCACATCGCATCAGCAAGAATCGATTCTTCCCGCTTCGCACATGAATGGAAAGTCCATCAATTACGAGCTCGAGCGAGGAACATCAGCCGAGCCTAGGCGTGCAACAACAGCCTCCACTTTACTCGTTGCACGAGGCGCTTTTGTTTGGCATTTAGCTAACGACTGTGTTTAGGCCGCTTCTTAGACTCCGCTACTGGAGAGACTGGCAGTGGGTCAGATAATTGAACACCGCGCAGTCAATACTCCCTTGCAAAAGTGGGCGTGAAATATAATTAGCTGAACTCTCAGCTGGAGCTTTTGATGATTATTAAAAGAGTATAAGATAAAAGGTCACTTACGTGGGTAGGTATAGTTACTGCATGAAAATGCAGAATTTAGAGCTCATTTTCACAGAACAAAATTGACTTTTCGAGAAACGGAATGACAAACTATTTGAAGAAATTGAACTCACAAATGCGAAAATATTTAATAAATGCCCATTACGTAAATACTAAACGTGTGAGAGACGTTTAAAAAAATACATTTGTATATTTTTTTCCAAAACCAAATTTAGCAAATTGGCGTTTATGTCATCTTATACAATTCATTTAGCACTATACTTACAACAAAATTAAAAGAAAATGTGAAGCCGTGTTTTATACGATTTTTTTAATATTTCTTATATTGTCCATACTTTACTAAACATTCTGAAAAAAACACAAACATTTTCAAAAAAATTTACATGGCATTAATTAAAGAACAGATTGTGGAAAACAAATTTCACCTGCGGAAATAACCTACTTTCAATGTTCTAGTTGTAGGAAGAAGCCGAACAAATTCAAACTTTTGCAATTTCTTAAGATTCAGAGTTAACAGTGAAAATCGGACTTATGACTATAAGTAATTTCGTTCTATTTTCATACGATATTTGAAGAAAAATTTCGAGCCATTTTTAAGAAAATTTTGAAAATGTCCCAGGTCCTTCTTATAGAGCGTCCAAAATTTAAAGAATGTTTTCAAATCACAGACCTTCGCGTCGGGCCAGATCGATCGGGGAATATTCTTTTTTTAAATACTAGGAATAGTTTAAGCGTTAGTGTTATTCATAGACGGACGTTTTACAGTAAACCAATTTTCTCTATCAAAGACCAATAATCCTGGAAATCTGATAATACAATATGTTAAAGAAAATAACTTACTACACATTCGAACAACGTTTATACATTTTTTTTGTTTCAGCTTCCTACATTACTAGATTTTTCTGTCACAAAATCGCCGTTTAATGTGTGCCACATCACTACAAAATGGGAACTTTTAAGCTCATTTGCTGAGAAAAGTATTGTTTTCCAGAAACTTTATAAGACATTTTTTGAAGCCCTTGTACTCACATATTCAATAATGCATACAAATCGCCAGTTATAAATATAGTAGTGACGTGAGAGACATTTAAAAAATACATTTGTGTAATCAAAAAATGTATTTCTGCGGAAAAATCGCCGTTTTTCGCCGCATGATCGAACTATTTAATACTACTTATGTAGTATGCTAGAAAGTAAAAATTAAACGATACAAGACGTTAATGAGGTTAGCCCACAGCGGGATCTTTTAATACCGTAATTATCACAATCAGTGATTCTCACACTATTTTCTCAAACAAAATATATTTGCTACCTTAATAATTATTAGTATAATTAATTAAAATATTATCAAAATTAATTATTAACATTGATACTTTTTTCGGTGACAACGTGTAAAGAGTGTATAATCCACTGGAATACCAGGCGCGGATTACGAGGGAAGGATAAGCTGAGGTTCCGCTGTTGAATTAGTTTGTGTTGCAGATTTGAAGATTGGTGTGAAACCAGGCTAATAATGTTTTGTGGATATAAACATCGGTTCTATTGTTTTCTAAACTTTGTTAGTTTGGTGTGTTTCATGTGGCATTTACTGCGCGGCGGACAAATTTATTGGAATAATTTCAAGTTGCTCGAGATTTATTTTAGTCGTCCTCCCCCAAAAAATGGCAAGCAAAAGTTAAACAATGACAGGTCATACCTTAATCTCTGAAGATTGTTGTCACTCTCTCGATAGATATTTCTGAGATTGTAGTAACTCATGGCAACATTTTGATATACAGTAAAGTCGCGATAATCCAAGATAGGGCTGATGATACCTCCAATTTCAAAAAACTCTGATTACACACAAAAAATGACAAAACATAACGGAATTTTGAACTACATTATAAAACGAAGTCGAATGTGCAGATATCATTAAAGGTACAGATACTACATAAATGACTGCGAACCTCTCCAAACAATGTAGCAGACAGACTGACACAGACTGGCGCACACGTAACTTTCGACGCAGTGTTGTCAACCTGTCAAGGACGAGGTCTTGATTATCGCCGCGTGTTTGATTGTTTGGAGACCGGGCGCACAGCAAGCCACCTCGGAGTGCAGGAAATCTCGTATTTCTGCGATTCTATTGTCCGATCCTAAACCTACTGCTGTTAGGTTTATTTGTTTTTTCCACGTTCATAGTTTTGAAGCACCATGTTACACGTTACAGGAGTTGAAATTTAATTCCTCTGCATTTCCGTGTTCTGGAGAGATGCCAAAGTAATTTCCACTTTTTTTGACAAATAGATTTTGTGAGTGTAAAGTCTCACTCCTCCGCCTAGGCGTTGCCCGGTGGCCGTGATAGACTCCTTTCTCCGCCTGCCCGTGCGCTTGCTCTTCCCGCCCCTGATTACGGGTGATCGGCAGCCGTCGCTCCGGGAAGGAGGTGCATTAGCGGGATTAAGAGGAGAGATTCCTCGAGCGACCTGTTGTTCACCGCCCCCGTCCCTGCCGGCGCGAGAGCACCCGCCCGTCAACGCCTCCGCGCCCCGCCTTGATAGCGTTAATCACCGCGCCTCTCCCGACCCGAATCGACCCCACTCGACCCGTCCCGACCCTACCATCCCCGACCCTACCCACCACCTTCCGACCCTACCCTACTCGACCTGTCCCGACCCTACCCTACTCCACCCGTCCAGCCCCTACTCAACCCACCCGGCCAGCCCACTCGACCCGGCCCAACCCGACTCGACCCGGCCCAACCCGACGCGACCCGGGCCGACTCTACTCCACCCGACTCGCGGAACGAACGGTTGGGGAAGAGCCGAGCGGGTGAGTGTGTTTACTCTATTGACTGATGTTTCCGAGCACGTCAACAGCAATCATCATTAGTCCCGTCTCGTAGCAAATGTCGATGCTCCTTTCTCGCTGAATGGTGAGATCCGGCGCCGTCTTGTACGTTGTCTTGCAGAAGATTTCCTGTAGGAGGACAACGTTCCACCTCGGATAAGCTTTACGCTGTCGACTGAGCAACCGACATATGTCGAAGTGTAGTGCACGCATTTCTAAGTGTGTATACGTGATGAAGAGAGGAGATACAACAAGAGAAAAATATACGAAAGAGGGAAAAAAGGTCGCGCGTTCCTTGGCCGGTTTGTCCAGGAATGCGGCATTTTCTTGCTACCAATCGGAGAAACCATGGAAACCTAACAATGAAAAAATCCAGTCACTACAATTCCCCCCTAGACATTACGTGATATCGATCTAGCTTTATAGCAAAGTTCAATCCGTGACAGTCGGGACATCAACCTCAGGACCTCGTAGTCAAAGTACCTGCTGAGACAACGGTAATTCTGTCTATCTAAATCCGTTTATGGATGATTATGTGGGTGAAAGGGTGAGAGGGCGAGGGGTGGGGAGGGGTGGAGGGCGAGGGGAAGAGAAAGGGGGGGGAGGGGGGGGGGGGGGGGGGTGGAAGAAAGGGTGAGAGGGCGAGTGGGTAAGAGAAAGTACTAGGGGGCGACTGAGTGCGTGGGTGGAAGGGTGGGAGGGTGAGTGGATGGGTGAAAGGGTGAGAGGGTGAGTGGATGGGTGAAAGGTGGGGGGAAAGGGTTGGAAGGCGGTGGAAGAAAGGTGAAAGGGCGGGTGGGGTAAGAGAGTACGGGGGCGAGTGAAATGGTGGAAGGGTGGGCTGGTGGGCGGGCGGAGGCGTTGACCTGTCAGTGCAATTGCCAGTGGGCGCTACCTTAATTGCCAGCCTCTTTTGTCGCCGCTCACGCGACGCCGTCGGCGAGCATCCACGGCGCCTGTCTCTAATTCCGTGGTGCTTATTATGGACGCTGCAATTACGACACGTAATTGGCTGCATTTTTTAACGAGACTGATGGTCGAATTAGGCAAGCTGTGACAGAAGAGCTCCATCCTAACAAGGTCCGCTTGTATTCGTGATGTGTTGTACCGTTGGATGGCAGTGATGTGGCAGAATTTGGCTTCTTTGATATCCCTTCTAAGCGTATGCATGCCTCACTGCTGAATTTGTGATATTCTTCTCGCCGCCATTAATTTTCGTATTAACATATTTTGATTATAGAAGCGCTAAGTAATCTGTCTTCAGTGTTACCGTGATACAGACCAGCTGTTATTGTTTGAAAATCAATTTTGTCGACAGAAACAAGGAAAACAGACCACGATCCAGCGTAAATTGACTTTTTAAATCGCATGTTGAAGACCTTTTTCTAGCTTTTGCAAACACTGTTTATAAACAAACATAAACAAAATAATGGTTTTTGCGGTAAGTGTAATTTTTAGTCTCACTACATTGTTCGTTACTCTCGTTTTCTTTAAATAACACGTCCTAGGGAATGTACGCAAATGAGCTTTCTCAAATGACGTTAGTGCCCATAGTAACAAGCAACACCGATATTTAATGTAACTGAGCACGTAATAATGATGCTAGAAAGTATCAGCTCCTAAGGACGTGAATTTTGAGTTGTAAAAGATGAAGGACATATGCGAAATGCCTCCGAAGACGATATGCAAGTGTCTCAGAATAATGTTACAATAGTACATTTTATCTCCTATTCTGACTGTCATTATACTGGCGAAAAATTATAATTCAGAAAGGCAAACTTACCAACTTGAAAAATAATTAACTAAAATTAAAGTTCTCCAACTTGAAGACAAAATGTTATTTCATCAGCAAGGAAACAAAGAGATGTAACAAAGAACTACAAGGAAGACTGGAACAATAAATAATGCAATTCACGTACCTAGTAATAAAAGTTCAATACTTACAATTTTTACTCTGAAGTATAACTTCGAGAAACCTAAATTATTCTTGGAGAAATCAATTTCTGAGTATGAACACACAAGATATATAAAGAAGGTATATAAAGGATATATGATATATAAAGAAGGTATCCGATTGTTACTTGTGCACCAGAATATAGAGATACGTCTAAACAATTGCAAACAAATAAAATAGATCTTCCAAAAATATTATGAAAGAAGATATAAGGACTAAAGTACGTAACTTATATTTAAAAAAATGTGCAAGATTCATTAGTAGATCAATGTGCGGGTAACTAAAAATGGAACCAACTAGAAAACGGATCAAAATGAAAATGGAACAATGTGTGGCTTTTATATAACTAGGTGGCATTAATTTTTATAGGACAGAAGATTAAAAATATTTGCGTTCTCTGAATAAGAGTAGATTTCATACGATTATTGCGTGATTCTTTGTTCATATATTTTGTACTTCTACGCGTATATGAACCTCCAGAAAGATGAACAAAATTGGAACAAATACACTAAAATATCTCATTTCATCGAAAATGGACACAGTGCATTTTACCTTCGGGGTGCAGAATATAAGTGAACTATCGTATACCCTTTAAAAGAATTTCAGCAAACAGCTGTGAGCAGTCAGAGCAAATCCGAGCCTCTCTTGTTTTGCCGCGTTATTGAGGTCGCGGAGGAAGTCGTAACTCTTTGCACAGAGAGGAAATGCAAACACACACACACAAGCGCGCGCGCCCGCCTCGCGTCTTTTCATTCTCCGGCGCAAAGTGGTTTCGTGTTCCGCGGAAACGTTCCCGGGATTTACGATTTTTCCGGATCGCTTTACTTCGAGCCTGTGTTGCCAGGACACGCGGTGGATCTGAACGTTGAAGTGTCGGGGAAGGTACGAAGGCAGAGAGGCCGAACACGCATTTAAAGAAAATGTAATATCAATACGTTTGGAACGTCAAAAGAACAATAGAAGCTATAGGTTCAAATCCCTCTGAGGTAAAGGGTGGATACAATGAGTGAAATGTGAAAGGACTTTGAGAACAATTCAAAAGAACTTGTTTGCTGATTTTGTGGTATATTTGCTAACGAACGTTAATCTATATTACCATGGAGCGGATTTCTATGATTTTTGCATATTTTTGTCAGTTGCTTCAGAACATTGCTAACTGATTTTTCTCCCTTTTGGTTAGAGTTGGATGGTATGTAGATAAATATTTTGGGGCACATTTGTGTATATTTGGCCAAGTTTTCCAGTGAGAGCATATTCGTGTAATTATAGGCATGTGATTATAGGTGATATTTTGCTTATTTCGTTAAACTAGAGACTTTTCTAAATCGATTCATCTGTTCATATAATCTACTTATCTGTAAGCATTCATTTATTATAAAGAACTAATTATAAAAATAGAGAAAAATTGTGAGATGAAAATACATTGACGTTATGCTTTGGTTTGCTTATTTTCTATAGATGATAAAATATTTAATATTTGTGCAAATGTAGGATATTTCTGGATATTTTTTTTTAACCAGACTGATACAACGTTCTCTCTCACGCAACTTCCACATTCCAGAACAACCGACCAGACTGCAGAAGCCGGGGAGACAATTCTCGAGGGTCGGAACGCCTACAGATCCAGCCAATTACTAGCAACCGCCTCTCATAATTGATGCCGAATCATTTGATGTCGAACGCTCCCTCGGCCAGGGTCATGCGAATGATGGTGACAGCCGGGATAACGCCACATCGATGACCGTCATGTTGACGCTTTTACACTCTTCTCGTGGTCTTCAGGGCTGACGTGCAGCTCCTGTCATGGTGTCCTCAGGACAGCTAAGAGGTTTCGTTTCATTAATTGAAAATAGTTCGTGTGCGGTAGGGGCGAAGAGTAAAGTGAAACGAGAAAAAGGGAAAAGACGGGAAAACAAAAAGAAAAATAAATGAGAAGAGAAAGGAAAACTTAACAAGTGAAAAGGAAAAGGAGAAAAAAGGAGAAATATGTAGAAAAATGAAAAAAAAAAAAACAGGAAAGAATTAAAAGAAAGTTGCGAAAAGAGTGAGAAGACATTCGAGAAATGATTCAAGAAAATAAATGAAGTGATAAAATACTACATAAGTAGAAAAGAGTAGAGATGAGAAGGAAAACGTGAAGAGGGCAGGGCAGAGAGAGTGAGAGAGTGAGAGAGAGAGAGTGAGAGGGAGAGAGAGTCGGGAGGTGGGCGGAGCAGCTGTCTGTTCAGGCGGGAAGGGGGTGCCCGTCCGTCTGTCCGTCTCTTCATTGTGAGCGACACGGACAAATGAAGCCATTCCTCATTCTGTCGAAGCACCCTCTCCCTCCCACCCGCTCTCCCTCTCTTTCTCTCCCACTGCCTCTGTCCTGCGCCCAACTCTCGCGCCGCGACGCAACACGGCAGGTGTCGCGGGAGTTCCCATATGGCGCCATCCATCCCGCCCCTCGCACTCCACGCAGATCGCTCACTGCCTGTCTGCACTTCCAGCGCGCCGCTCCCTACACCTCACCACACCTCATCTGTGACCGCCACAGATGCGGTCTCCCTGGAGCCCAACCTCTTTCAGATTAGACTCCTCCCCTGCCCAAACGTATTTTGCACTACTTACAAACTCAATACCTATTTTCTTCTTCTATCAACTTTATTTCTCAATTTTCCGATATTAATCTCCACAAGCAATAAATCGTAGGTCTGACCTTCAATTCTCTTAGAAAATTTCAAAATGTCACCTAAGATTTGGAATTAATTACATTTTTAGAGTTATGGTTAAAACCACATAGATTCGTTTTTTATTCCTCAGTGCATTTCGTCTCTCAATAAACAGTTTTATTATTGTGATTGATTTATTTACCACCCTTTTTGCACGATATTTCCTATTATCAGAGAAAATGTCTTAGAAAGCGTGACTGAGGTAAATTTGTTTTAAAATCTCCATTATACGCTCTCTGAATTTGCCGAAAATCAATGTCCACTAGGACATATGTTGCATTATTTTTACTACAAGCTCATTTTACAGTGAATGAATTGTATAATAAGTATTTCAAATAATTAATACTTGATTGAATTATTAAATGATTATTCACTGAATAAATTAGACTTTTTCCATTCGATTTCATACATCCTTCATTCAACATCAATTTATAAGGCAACTTCGACACAATCTATTTCGGTATCAGAACATAAAAAGTCAACTGCACAGGAAACCAACTAGTCAGACTTCATTTATGTTTTTTAAATGCCTGAAATCGACTCAAATGCAATGAATGTTTCAGGAAGAAAGCAGTACCTGTCCCAATGCCACAGACTACTTGCAGACAACATTGTAAGATTAGGAGCGCCTCACTTTCACCTTTAATTTGTTTCTTCCATTGCCACTCGAATAACAATACAGGTGAGGGATCCAGAGCGCGTCATTGATCGTAACGCAACATACTCTAGCATATTTTTCACTTTTTCGCCTACTACACACTTCCGTAGTAAAGAGACAGTTTTGTAATGTTTAGGTAAATTGAGGATATTTTTCGTCAGAAATGCTCATATTGTTGAGTCCTCAAATCGAAAACTTGAATATATTCTCTTTCTCGGTGTATAAAATTACATCCTCCCTTACCCAAACACTTTTGAACAGTCGGGGGGAAAATGCAGGGTTCACAATTCCCAAACGTTACTAATGTTTTTTATTACCTATTTAATACAATCACCAACGCATCTCTAATAATATTTTTTGTCTTTTCTGACGCGGAGTTGGCGAAGGGAGTGGGGCGGGCAGCGCCGGTGAGGGTGGATAGAATGGGGGAGAGGGGGCGGGTAAAGACTACGGGATAGCGGGACTAGAAGAGAGAAGGTAACGGGACGGCTGGACAGGCGAGGCTGTTAAAAACATGATCGAAATAAATACACGCACAAGGCCAACTAACCATCTAGACGTCCAAATTAATCCTTTAAACACTGTAAATTAATTTTAAATGAAATGAACACTAATGAGTAGTAGCCTGCAGCAGTCACAATGCAGGAGAATGAAACCACACAAAATAGGATTCCTAAAAGTAGCGCGCACACTGCGTAAGAACAGAAAATTATCTCGTATGAAATGCGTTAAATTAAATATTTAAAACAAAAAAGACTTCACAAATACTGTAATAACATACATACAGTACTTGCATACCAAGAACATTAAAGCAGTGTTTGTGCAATAACGCAACACTCGAATAGCAAATATTGCAGGACGGGCGGCCTCTTCCTTGAAGCGTTGCTATCGCATGACGTCAGCTGTACCGAAAGCAGTGACACACTGAGTATCAAAATTCAGTCACGACGCTAATAATAATAATAATAATAATAATCAGAATACCACAACCAAATTAATAATATAGATAAGGATGCAGAGGATACGGGCGAGGGGGCGTGGGGGCGAGGGGGCCACGGGGCGAGGGGCGACGGGGGCGCGGGGCGACGGGGCATGGGGGCGAGGGGGGCGAGGGGGCGTGGGGACGAGGGGCGTGGGAGCGTGGGGGCGTGGGGGCGAGGGGGCGTGGGGGCGACGGGGCGACGGGGCGAGGAGCGAGGGGCGAGGGGCGAGGGGCGTGGGACGACGGGCAAGGGGGCGAGGGCGTTGGCCATGCATGAGGCGGCGCGCGGCCGCGTCCGGGGACGCGTTGCGTCTTCCCGAGAAGGGCGTTCCCCAAGGGCCACACCCGGGCCGATGCCGAAAAACCGGGGCTCAGTCCGCGACGACGCCACGCTACGCGGGGGCGGCTGGACTCTGCGGCCTCAAGTGAAAGTGGTGAGGGAAGTGATGACGTGCGAAAACGGTGGGAACTGGCGAGAGTGGTGAGCCGTGGCGCGGCGGTGAGGTGTGGCGAAGAGGAGAGTTGGAAAGGTGGGATGGAGAGGAAAGGCACTGGGGATGGTGGAGCGTGGTGGGTGGTTCGGTGCGGGTGAAAAGGGGGGGAAGGAAAAAAGGATAAGCTATGACAGCAAGTTTTGATTGTATTTTATGCATCCTATGGGCTAAATTTCAATATTAGCATGTATATATAGCGTCTTTTCTAAATTTTCTGTTAACATAAAGAGACATGATACAACACGAGTTTGTCTAAAGCGCATATGTTTAGCAGTAGATTAGAAGGGCAAGTTCACTAGCTGCCATGTACCGGTTTTCCAACTCGGTTATGCCGGTGCTTTCGGTTATGTACACCTAGAGTTACGCAAAAACACGTATACTGTCGGTGGAAACGACTGTGTCGTGCAGCGCGCCGATGGAAGCTAGAGGTTCTTCTGCGATCCGACAGCGGTGTCCCTGCGGAGGGGGAAGGGGGGGAAGGGGTGAGGAGTCCCCCAGGGTCTAAAAGGCGCAGCTCCGAGAAACGGAGCTGTCGCATGCGAGCACTCGCTGTTGGAGAGGGCGTGTCACAGAGCGATCCAAGTCACACAGGTGAGTGTACAACTCCAATTCTCACGATTCATGGGAACCGGATAACTTAATAAAACAGGTGTGTATATACAGAGTTTATACACACATGAGACAATATATCGCTCAACAATGCAGAATCATTGTGCATGTAGTATTCTGTATAGACATTGTTCGTAATATTTTTAGTTTTTGAGAAATTTAATCAACTTTTATTTTTTAAATGGAATGATATATTTTGCCTCTAGGATGGCTCATGGGCAGCGTACTAGCTTCCCGTGCTGTGGTGTTGCGTTCGTTTCCCGGTCGAGGCAACAATAGAGTTGTAGCTTTCCTATAAAATTGTCCCAGTCTCTGTAGCTGTGTGACGAAGAAAACTCAAGAAGGTAAATCATGCTAATTACGGTGAAGATAATACGTCATGTTTGCCTCATGTCGCTCTTACCCCCAAGCATGGGAATTCAACAAGGCCCAGGCATGGGGGACACCGGTAATTGGCCGGCGAAGTCGGACTACCGACCCAATAACGCCAAATACAGACATACATACATGATATATTTTTCTCACCAGCAATGGATAGATAATAAAAAGACGAATCCAATAATGTATCATTCGTTTGTATTTTGTTAGAAATTTTAGTATAAAAATAGACTTTCTGATATGTGATTTTAAATGAAACGGACAATATTTCCCCTTGCTTTGGAAAAGGTAGTCTTCGCGGCGCGAAGCCTGTTACGGACGGCGACGCCCCGAAGCGAAGGCCCCCTCCCCAAAGACGGCAGTTGCAAGGGCTGCTGCGGGAAATAATGTCTGTTTAATTGAAAATGACAAGTTAGAAAGCCTACTTTTATACTAAAACACTAACATATGATACATCATTGGATTCCTGTTTTTATGATCTATCGACTATTGATGAGAAAAATACGTTGTTCTATTTAAAATTCAAAGATGATTAAATTTCTTGAAACTAAAAATACTTCAAACAATCGGCATATTCCTTGCTCCTTGATACCACATTCCTTGCCCCATGGCATGTTGATACCGTGAACTGTTTAAAAGTTGTGGGCATGCACAATAGTCGATGGGGCGGCCGGTCTACTATTATGTAAACATGTAAACTCCTGCAAATCTAAAACACCAACTTGTGTAAACTAAAACACGCACACGCCAAACAAAAAAGAAACGGTGACGACGGAGCGTATCGCGACAAATCAGTCTAGGTTAAGGTCACGGCACAGATTGATGCAGGCCACATTGACTGACCGGCACATACAAGCACAACTGTGCAAATATTGTGCGTTCATCAATACGTTTATTTTATTTATTGTTCAAGATCTTGTCATTTAACACCTCGCTGCAGAACCCTAAGGAAACGTAGTGTATTGTAATAAGTCAAAGCAACTCGTTTTCATGAAGTAATTTTAGCCGTATGATTCTCTTTTCCTCAAAGAGATGCGGAGATAATGGGAATTTACTGTACATTTTTACCTCCTTGATATAACGAGTCATTCAACAAACCACTGCTTAGATTATTGTACTACTACCTAGTATTGTCCATGCTGTTACCTACTTACCATTGGAACCCACTCTGTCACTGAAAAGGCTTATGCGTGTTTTTTCAGTGCATACATCCTAACTAGCATAGCCCGTCAATCAGACCTGTCAGTTCGTAAATAGTCTGTGCAGATACCATAGAAGCGCCTGAATAAGGTTCCGCTGAGACCCCGAGAATGAAAGTAACACCACCTGGGGTCGACGCCCGACCCTGTTGCCAGCGGAGACCAGGCATTAAGGAATGACTCCGCCTACCTGCAACGCGGCCTCTTTTGACACATTTAAATATAATGACTTTTGGCAGATATCAGCTCTGAAGCGGTTATCCAATAGGGAAATTCATTGCCACTTCAATTTTTGAACTGAAGGTTGCGTCTACTGAAGTTTCTGATTGGCCGTGCCTCGCTCTCCTTCCAGCTCCGACCTTGGGAAGTCACTATATTTAAATCGGACAATACCCACGCCACCCTAGCGAACAAGCGACGAAGGGATGTTATTGAAAGGGTTTGGTATGGAGTGGGGGAGGGGCGATTGGGCCAACTTGTTACGACGCTCAGGAAATAACCGTGCTTGCGGGCGACTCGAACCCGCGACCCCCCGATTCGGGCGCGCCGCATTCCTGCCTTAGAGACCTTGGCCGACCTGATTTTTGCTTTGCTTTTTGAACATTTATTTATCTGAAACATATGTTCGATTCCACAATTAAATATAAAAAATTATTTTAAAATTTAAGATAATTTGCTTTCAGCAAAATTGAATTGAAATAAAATAGATGTGATTAATTGCAATTATATTTTGTCAACAAAATTTGCTAGTTTCACACACTCTACAATTATTAAATAAAGAAAATATGAATCTGGAGGGTGTGAAAAATACAAAACATTCTATTGTGTGCAATATTTAATTAATTTCTTATTCCATTGAAAGTCTTTAAAATTTTAACTATATTCATATTTTAAATTTTCCGCTAGAATTTGGCCCCAAACCTTTCTTTATGTGTCTCCACCAAGAAAACTGTTTCGATCTACATTCTCGTATAAAACTGCGTTTCCAGTACATTTCAAAATATGTTCATGAAGTCATTTGCCACGTTGACCCGTAAGCATTTTCGTTGATCCGTAAGCATTCATTAAACTGATTGTCGTCAATCGAGTGTGAGAACAAGACCTCTACAGCTGCAACTGCCCAGGCAACCGCGGTTCGCTTCATCGAACTGTAACTATGGTCGCGTCGTTGACCTGCCACCGGGAATGCCGCCAATTCATTTCTCTGCGAGTGGCAATTTGCCAAACAGGACACCCACAGATAACCACTGAGGTGAGGGGGAGGATAGAAGACATTAATTTTCTTCTGCGCCAGACTGGGATGGGCTCATTATAGAACACAAAAAGAGTTATGTTGCAGGGGAGGAGACGGAGCAGTTATGACTGCAATATATTTCCCTGACATTAGATTGCGAATTTAACGAAGTAGTAAGAGCATACAAGACTATTTAAAAACACTTTATCTGTACATGGAATTTGTAAGTGATGATATTTACTGCATGTATGTATGTGTGTGTGTGTGTGTGTGTGTGTGTGTGTGTGATGAGGGAGTGACTCGCCAACACGATTTCCACTCTTCCGTGAATCAGTCTTTCTCGATAACTCTGAACTTTCCCTCTCGAATTATTTAAGATATATTTGTTTTTTATACACTTTAACAAGTTGTTCCCCTCATTCTTATTCTATTAGTCTCTCTCATACACGTCTTCTTCTTCCTTTTCTTCTCTCATTTTTTTTGAAAATAATTTATTATAGTTGTGAGTAGTACAGTGATGAAGCTGTGTGTCTCCATTTTTGTTATTTCTCCTTTTCTAGAAACTTTTGTTTACATATTTCTCTTTCCTCATTTTTTAGCGGGTGTGCTTAATATATTGAGCATTCTCGACATATAACTCGTCTTATTGTCGTTCCTCTGCCCACGTAATGTCCCTCCCCCTCCTTCTTACACTTTTTTCTATTTCGCCTTCCCGAATGCCAAAGCAGTACCCTAAGGAACGGGCCAAGGACGATATTTTCTTCTTCATCCTTGTCCGATCCTCACCCCTTACACTGACATGCACAACATTACGACACATGCCGGGAGACCGGTCGGGAACTTTTGAGCTTGGAGCTTAGAGCTTGTCCCGCCAAGAGCGGTACACCGCTGGTGGGAGATTAGTGGTTGGTGAAAACCCTGTTAGCCGACAGGTAGGTCGGCGCCGAATCTCGCCACCCAGTAAGGCAAGATCATCGCCACCTTCGGCGATAAAACATGCACTGCACTTACAGGACCAATGAACTTAGCGGTTGACGCGCTCGGATTCATTAATCAATGAAACTTTTGTCTTCCTATTCTTCTTTCTGATTCTTTCTTTCCCTCTTCTGTCTAGTCTAACAGTCCCCTTGTGGCCTGCATTTCTAGTTCCCTCCTCCACCCTGTTTTTCTCGGTTTGATCTGGACCTCCCCCCTCCCCCCAGGGCTTCCTCTTCCTGAGCTGCGTGTTGCAGTCGAGTGCCGCCTTCAGGTCCTCCCCTCCGGCAGCTGCGGAGCGCCTTCCGGGGAGACGCGACGAGATGTGACGCCCGTTCCCCTGGGCGCACTCCGCCCAGCCCAGCCTTTGCTTCGCCCGCCCTCTGCCCCCCCCTGCCCCCCGCCCAGGCTGCGCCCCCCCAACCCCCCCCCCCGGCGCACACCCCCCCGGTGCCCGCGGTGCCCCCAGACGCCGCATCTCCCCCTCCCCCCAAACCGGCGTCGCGCAGACCTCCAGGGCTTGCCGCCACGCCACGCCACGCCACGCCCGCCCACCCCACGGGCCCGCGCCCGCCGGGCGAATTCGCGCGGCGCAACGCGGCGGACACCGCCCCGAGGGCCCTCGCGCCGCCGCCAGCCCCCCGCTCCGGCCCGCCCTCCCCCCCGCCCCGCTGCACTCCGCTCCGGCCGCCGCCCCCCGCCCGCCCCTCCCGCTCCGCCCGCTCCGCCCGCTCCCCCGCTCCGACCCGCTCCGCCCGCTCCGACCCCTCCGCCCCTCGCCCGCTCCGCCCGCTCCCCCGCTCCGACCCGCCCCGCCCGCTGCGCCGCGCTCTGCTCTGACCTGCTCCGGCCCGCTGCGACCTGCTCCGTCCGCTGCACCACGCTCCGCTCCTCCCAGCTCCGACCCGCTGCACCCCGCTCCGTTCCGCCCCACCCCGCCTCACCACGCCACGCTCCGCCCCCGTGGGGGCTGCGGTGTTACTTACCAGTCTGGCGTCTTGCCAACCAGCTACGACACACTCGCAATTAAAAACTTCTCCTCGCTAACAAAAGAATGGCGTGCTTGAGAGAGTAAATACTTGATGTTTTGGAGTAGTCAACTCTTTTGGTGATTAGTCTTGTGTGTGCTGTGCACGTTACATCGCGGCAGCGTGTGTCCTTCCCCGGTTGCAGCGTTCTTTTCCCGCAGAAACGTGACAATCGGCGCCGAGGAACAGGGCAGCTGCAGAGGTTTCCCTCTCCAGGAATCTCCCCTGGAAAGGCAATATGTAAGGTCCCGACTGGCCTACCGACGTGTATGGTAATGCGCGGAAATATGTTTGTTGTGTGTGCCTGTGTGTGTATATGTGTGTATGTGGGTGTATGTGTGTGTACGTGCGCGTGCGTAGGGGAACATAAAAAAGACAAGAAGTAGGAGGAATGCGAATATTGTGCACGAATCCTGACCCGCTTCTTACGATACTCCTCCGTCATTCGCCCTATATTCAACGGGGATAGCTTTTCAGCTAGGTCAATACACTACCACATATCCCGGGAGACCGGTCGGGAGCTTAGAGCTTGTCCCGGCTGGGGCGGTGCCCCGATGGTGGGAGAGTCCTGGTTAGGGGGAAACCCCACTAACCGACGGTAGGTCGTCGTCGGATCTCGCCATCCAGCGGGGGAAGATCACCGCCATCTCCCGAGAAAAAGCATGCACTACACTAACGGGACTAATGACCACAGTAGTTGACGCGCCCGGAAACACGAAACAATCAATCAATCAATCAACGGAGAGACCACCAAAAAATATTGATCGGAGAAACCGACCACGAAAATTATCTTCCTATCAATAGTTGAGTTTCACAAGGGACCAAAAGAATATCACTGAAGTAAAACATCAACAAATGTAACGGTTTGATGACGACAGTTTATTCTATACGCATAAGTAGTGTTAACGCAAATGTAGTAAGTAATTATCTGAACAGCGGTTACCGATAAGTTGAGATATTTCTAAATGCGACACAACCGTACTGTGACGTGGGTTCTAGAAGTAACTCGACCGCTTCGCATGAGAGGACAACCCGAAGTATTAGCTGCAGCCGTGAAGAGCGAACTCCGCTGCAAAGACTCTGGTGACTGACGAAAGATTAATGACGAGTTCAGCTGTGTAAGCCCCGGCGAGACCCATCAGGACGGGGAGGGGGGTGCGCGCTCTTCCGAAAGAGAGGACCCGAAGAAGCGCCACGAAAGGAAACGAATGGCTTCAGCTCTCCAAGATCTTTCGACTGGAAACGCCGATGCTTTTGCAAGTTAGGAAATAAATTTTCTAAGTTTCAAGGATGAAATATTGTAATATCTGCGCGCGTGGACGTCCCAGGTCACATGTTCCGTAAGTGTAGTACATGTGACTGGTGGAAGTTTTCGTTCCCCTGCTGAACCCTACTTATACGTTACGATTTTTCTCTTCCTCTATCTCATCCCTCCTTCAGCCAGGACAAGTTTTTAACTCACATCGATTCTCCTAACATGTATCATGGAGTGGTGCGTGTAAGTGAAAGTGAAAGTGTGTCTTGGGGGACTGCGTGTGCGCCTGTAAGTGTGTAAAGGAGAGTTGGTTTGGTTTGGTCTTTTCGTGTTTCTGGGCGCGTCAACTCTTTTGGTCATAATTCCCGTTAGTGTAGTACATGTTTGTTTCTCGGGAGATAGCGGTGGTCTTCCCCCGCTGGATGGCGAGATCCAGCGCCGACCTACCGTCGACTAGTGGAGTTTCCTCCTAACCAGGACTCTCCCACCAACGGAGCACCGCCGCAGCTGAGACAAGCTCTAAGCTCCCGACCGGTCTCCCGGAATATGTGGTAGTGTAGTGCATGTTAGTGTAAGTGTGTATGTAAGGGGAGAGGATAGGACAGGAAAGAGGAAGGACAGATCGCGCGCGGTCCGTGGCCCGTTTCGTAGGGTACTGCTCGGGCATTCGCCTCGTGTTGATCGGATAAACCACGGAAAACTACCGATCAGAACAGCCGTCCGCGAGGATTCTCCTCCAAGCAGCGACTGAATTCGACCTAGCTGAAAAGCTAGTGTCGAAAATCCTTCCGCCATCAGGATTCGAACCTAGGACCTCCCGGTCAGATGTAAGGGAGAGGAAGTGTCAACAATGAAGTAGGAAAATCGACCAGCTCGTGACCCGATTCTTAGGGTACAGCTCTAGCATTCGCCTGGTATTGATTGGACAAACGTCCGAAAACTACTGATCAGAGCAGCCGGCCGCAAGAATTCTCTGCGATCTAACTCAAAAAGAGCTAAGCAGTTACGTGAATAATTGAATATTGTTCTTGATTATTAGTATTGATTGATATCTAAAGTACACTAAATGCACACTATGTACACCATTTGCCGAGGCACATTACGAAAGTAATTATCCTCAATTAAGTAATGTGCCATTGGATGGGAAAGCTTTAAGATTTAATGGACACTTACCTGTACCAGCAACATCTATAGGCGGGAAAGGTTCACTCAAAGTAGAGGGAGATTTTAAATTTTAATTTGATACAAAAATGTAATAATGCTAATAAACGACCATTTTCAAAGACGTTATATCAATTTAGAACTGATGTAATTTAATAATTGCTGCAGCAATACCTATCGTATTGCCAATAAGTACACAAAGCGTTGATCTGGAGACGTTTCTTCATTTATTTCATGAAAAAATTAAAAACTCTGTGTCACGTAAGGGGGAGAAGTGCAATATGTGCCCTCCTTGAGTTCTTAAACCCCATCCCCTACAGAAAACAGCACTTATACTCATACAATAATATGTTGAATTATAGCAGCAACGAAGGTTTTTGTGAAACAAATGTATAAATATTTGCTCCCCCGCAATAAAAGTAAGTTGCAACGTAAAAATAAGAATGTATTTTGACTCTGAGCATTGGTAGTAACGATTAATGAAAATAATTTTATAAGTAGTGTTTCCATGTCATATCTGCTCGTGGAACAAGGATATTTTAAATGTCGCTCGATATTGGAGCAGCGTTTGCTGCTAGAGAGGAGTTCAACAGCTGCATCATAAACTTCAAGAGCAGCATTCCACAAAGTGCGCATTGGCGTTGCAGGCGCGTCGTTTGAAGTTTACTACTGCAGTCGTCAGCCTTTTGCTCCTTTCCCTGCGGCGAGGCCGGAGTCTGATGAGGGCGGTGGTGGGGATGGCGTTGAGGGTGGGATGCGATGCGGTCAGTGAAGACGAGGACGCAGTGAGGACGAAAATGGTAATTGGACGGGATGATAGGGGGCCAATGATTGATTGATTGTGAGAATTGATTGATTGATTCCGGATGCGTCAGGTCATTAGTCAGGTCAGGATGCCTAGGTCATTAGTCCCTTAAGTATAGTGAATGTTTTCATCTCTGGAGGTGGCGTTGATCTTCCCACGTTAGATGGCGAGATCTAGCGCCGGCGTATATACGTTGGCTTGCGCGGTTTTTCCTCAGCGAGGTATCCCCCACTACAGGGGCACCCCCCCCCAACCGGGACGAGCTCTAAGCTCCCGACCGGTCTCCCGGAATATATGGTAGTGTGGTGCATGTAAGTGAAAGTGTGTGTGTGTGTGTGTGTGTGTGTGAGAGAGAGAGAGAGAGAGAGAGAGAGAGAAGATAAGGTAGGAAGAGGTAAAGAAGAGGAAAGAAAGATCGCGCGCGGTCCGTGGTCCCTGGCGTTAGAGTATTGCTCCGGCATTCGCTTGGTGTTGGTCGGAGAAATGTCGGAAAACTATCGATTAGAGCAGCCGGCCGCTAGAATTCTCCTCGAGACACGGCTCAATTCGACTTAGCCGGGCAGCTTGTGAGGAGGGGACCCTAGGACCGAAGCACTGCAGTATCACCAGTTGATGCACTGAGCCACCCTAGCTGGTGTGGGGGAGGGGCAGTGCCGAGGTGGAGTGTGGGTGGTGGGGCCAGCGCTGGAAGGCACCCACGCGCGCCGCGGCCCTCAGATTTTCATGCGCGAACCCCCTTGCTCTTGTCTTTATGGAAGATGAGAAATTAAAGTAAACAAAAAAGCGAGTTTCTAACAGTCCATAATTTTGGCGAGAACGGAAAATTCTTGTTTTTGTTCATTCCTCCTCTGTTGTCCATTCTAAATTAAATAAGAGGGAAAAGCATGACGGGGAATGACAAGTGACGTCTCGAGGTATGGTAAGATGGGCTGGGTTGGAAGGGAATTGGTGGGATGGAGCAGGAAAAGGTAGTATGAAGACGTGGACACGCCGCGAGATTGATCTGAACTGAACTGGGAGTACCGGACGGGACGGTGAAGAGACTGTAGGAAATGAAGTCGTAGAGGAAGCTTGGCGCATTCGTGGACGGCGATCGAGGCGAGAACGAGGGCTCGTTGTGACGGAACGGGGACGGGATCGAAAGGTGTCGGAGCAAAGTAGCGAATATGGAGCAGGCATGGGGAATTCAGACACACAGTACGATCGGCATAACACGCTCTACCTGGAATGTCCACAAAAGATTTTCAGGGATGACATACTGTAACGTCGTAGACTCTCTCATCCTTTATGAGAGACGGTTCCGCCTGACAACCATGACAACGCATTGCCATGGTGCGTATGAACACATGAAAGTTGTTATGAGAATCATCTTCTGTTTCCCGCAAACGACACGCGGATGATATACGCTCTGTTAATCATTTAAGCTATCCGTGTATATTACGTACAAAAGAAACGTACATGTTTGAAAATCCTGTTGTCTTATCAGGACGCTACAATACTGACCCCACGTCACGTGCACAATGATTTTACACTCTTCACTTCTGGAGTATTGTGGACAAATAACTCATGCCCAAATTTCTGGACGGGATGAGGCGGGGCGGGCGCGGGGCGGATATATAGTTGAAGCGGGGCCGACGAGAACACGCGCCGGCAAAGTGGCAGGCGACAGAGCGTGGGTAGGAGAAATGATTACGACGGGGAGAGGAGTGTCGAAGTCTGTTCTCTTGGAAGCGGAGTTGAACTAAAAAAAGGGACTGTGATGAGTCGGCCTCTGATGCGAACTGGGTGAAGACGACTGGGAAGAGCAGGCACAGGGACGAGTGAAAAATGGAAGTGAGCGTTAGAATATCAGGTGGTGGCGGAGTTGTGGAAGAGATGCCAGAGGCATACACTGCAGAAGTTGGTGAGGACGTACCCGATAAGGGGATACCTCGGAGCCGCGCAGGGAGGCAGGGAGGCGGCGAGGTGGGGCGAGGGCGAAAGTGGGCATTGCAGAGGTTGGAGAGGGGCGGGCAACGAGGGGGAACGCGAAGGCAGAATGGGTCCGGGTGAGACGGGGGAGGGAGCAGGGACAGGGTGGGGGGGGGGGGGGGGGGGGGAGAGATGGGGCGCGGGAGCGGTTAAACGAGGTGAGGAAGAGGGGGTGGAGGCAAGAAACACGTGGAGAAGTGCGGTAAGGGGGGGGAAGGCGCGGGTGGAACAGTGTAACGACGACGTGTTGCAGGACGGGGATGATGCAAGTTAGGAGCGAGTTGCTGAGCCACAAGACAGGGCTACGCGGGACGGTTGGGACGAGTCGAGATTTCACGAAACGGGGAGGGGTGTGGTGGAAGAGCGGGAAGCCGAGACTAGGACTGGGGGTGAAGGGGCAGGCGCGGAGTTACAGGTTAGCCGGTTGGTTGGTTAGTGATTCCGGGCGCGTCAACAGCTTAGGTCATTAATCCCGTAAGTGTATGCATGTTTTTCTCTCGGGAGATAGCAGTGATCTTCCCCCGCTGGATGGCGACATCCGGCGCCGATCTACCGTCGGCTAGCGGGGTTTCCTGCTAACCAGGAATCTCCCTCCAGCGGGGTACCGCCCCAGTCGGAACAAACTCTAAGCTCCCCTCCCCGAATATGTGGTAGTGTAGTGCATGTTAGTGTAAGTGTGTGTGATGGGAGAGGATAGGGCAAGGAAGAGGAAGGAAACATCGCGCGCGGTCCGTGGCCCGTTTGGTAGGGTACTGCTGATAGGGTATTCGCCTGGCGTTGATCGGAGAAACCACGGAAAACTACCGATCAGAGCAGCCGGCCGCTAGAATTCTCCTCCAGACAGCGACTGAATTTGAACTAGCTGAAAAGAGGCGCTGCAGTGACCTCAGTTGACGCACTGAGCTACCGTTCTTGGTCGAGTTGTCGGCGAGATGGTGCGGGAGGGGATGGGGCGGGAAGGGATTGGGTGGGATGTGAGGAACGGAGCGAGGCGCGAAAGTGCAGCGCCTCGGCAACGGCGGGCGAGGCGGGGCGTGTGCGCAAAGCGGCGTGGAGGGCGAGGGGAGAGACGCGAAAGCCCCGCGGGTGTTGGTAGGCAGGGGCGGAGGCGGCGTGTGGAGGCGCGTGGCAAGCTTCTGAGAATCCGCCCGAGGCCTCTGCGCGATCAGCGCTCCCTTAACGCGTCAGCACGCCTCCCCCGCCCCCGCCTCCACAGCGCCTGCACCTGGCGACCGACACCACCTGCTCCCCCTCCGACTCTTCTTACTCCGTCGCTAAAGGGCACGTCACGAGCTCAAAGTTCTCTGGCACTTATACGAACATTCGCAGGGTTGGGAGAAGATCGTTCTAACCCCCACTTCATAAATCCAAACTAAGGGTCTTAAAATCACACATTATGATCGAAATGCTCAACAAACGTGTGGATAGGAGTGTGTGTGTGTGTGTGTGTGTATATATATACATGTGTGTATGTATGTCTATATGAGTATGTGTATGTGTGTATCTGTACGTGAATGTGCACGTGTATATGTAAGTGTACATGTACGTGTGTGTGCACGTGTGAGTGTGCACGTGTGGTGTGCACGTGTGAGTGTGCACGTGTGAGTGTGCACGTGTGAGTGTGCACGGTGAGTGTGCACGTGTGAGTGTGCACGTGTGAGTGTGCACGTGTGAGGTGCACGTGTGAGTGTGCACGTGTGAGTGTGCACGTGTGAGTGTGCACGTGTGAGTGTGCCCGTGTGAGTGTGCACGTGTGTGAGTGTGTGCACGTGTGAGTGTGCACGTGTGAGTGTGCACGTGTGAGTGTGCACGTGTGAGTGTGCACGTGTGAGTGTGCACGTGTGAGTGTGCACGTGTGAGTGTGCACGTGTGAGTGTGCACGTGTGAGTGTGCACGTGTGAGTGTGCACGTGTGAGTGTGCACGTGTACGTGTACGTGTGTGTGCACGTGTATGTAGAAAGCAGCCAGAAATGTATAAAAAAATAAAACTCGTCTAATTGAATTTAATTGTGTTTTACCACTGGCTAACAACAATTATAGACTGGCGTTATCACTATGTTCCCACGACCTCATTTAGTTGTTACAGGTATCAGAACCATCCTGCTCTAGGACTCCTTTCTCAAACGTTCTGAAGTTCGCGGCAGTTTTCCCACAAATCTCGCGAATGGCATGTCAGCCACGGAGCTTCAACATAAGTGAGAATTATTAAACGATGTTTGTTAGCTTGAAGTCGCAAAATGAGGGAGAAATGGCATAGGAAACTTTTTTAAATAGGAAACTGATAGTAAAGTTACAATAACTTTCTTGAATGAATATCCAAACTTCCACAAATTGACAGGAACTGATAAAATATAAATATTTAGTGATTATTTTGAACATAACCACATGCTCTGACACTTTCAGGTAAATTGTTGAAACATCTAGAAACCTTGAAATACCTCCGTTAACCCCAAAGATAGCATTCTGTATGTGTTTTTGTTTCCTTGTTTTTAATATATATTTCCAAGGATCAGCAATTTTACTTTTGCGGAATGAGCGTACAAATTCATGGCTTTAATTATGATATTTAATGACAAATAGTTTTGACGGCAGTATTTGGCACAACAGCAACATGCACATAATCGAGAACAGCATAATCGATATCCATCTGACATCATTAATATCTACATGAACATCGTCAACGGCAATTCCGACATAATAAACACAATAGGCAGAAAATTCAATTATTTATAAAAACAACTAGTTGATTATCGGTCAAAGGCCATTATCAGTCTCGCGCGCTCCACCGGCTCATTTCACCGTTCGCGTCCACCTTTCAATACACACTACACGTTCTGCATGAGGTGCGTGCAAGCTTGCATACTGACTTTAATTGTTAAAGTCGCCTCTATCTCTGACTTGCTTCTTTGATTGGAGCACCAATAGTTCCGTATCTTTAGTACGTTTTTATCGCTGGAGGTGGTGATGATGTTCCCTCGGTGGCTGGCGAGATCCAGCGCCAACCTACGTCAGCTAGCGTGGGTTTCCCTCCGCCAGGTATCTCTCACCAACGGTCATCAGCTGGGACAAGCTCTAGCTCCCGACTCATCTCCCGCCAAGTGTGGTTATTTTTTATACCATTTTATTGATTTAGTTGGTTGTACATAGGTCAGTTTTAGTATAAACTTTACATATGTTTGATAGACTTGCATACTAACTTATATTTAAAACTTATTTCTAAGCCTTAAATCTAACATAAGGTTGAGGATGCCCCATTGGGTCCTCTATTCTGGTTCAAATTCGGAGAAGGTTTGCCAAGAGTGGTAGTGTGGTGCATGTCAGGGGAAGTAAAGGGTGAGGAAAGGACAGTGAAGTGGTAGAAAAGATCGTACGCGGTCCATGAGCCATTTCTAGGGTACTTAATAATAGTAATATTAATAATAATAATAATAATAATAATAATAATAAATTATTATTATTATTATTATTTATATTAATTTCGAAATATGAAAACTTATCTGATGAACTAAAAGATGTATGGAAATTAAATGCTACCAAAACATACCCACTCGTGATATCGGCGGAAGGCCTGGTCAGTAAAAACTTCCTTAAAAACTTAACAGAACTTAAACTACCCAAAAACGTTCTGAACACGGGCCAGCGCGCAGTTTTGTTGCAAACAGCCCATATCGTAAGAAAGTGTTTATTTTAAGTCAGATATAAGATGAAGTTCTTCTTCTGTGACCGAACCTGTCCCCAAAACAACTCCGGGGAAGGTGAGCATTTCTACCAGCAAAAATAGCTGAGAAAACGTAGGATGATGATGATGATGATTTTATTATAATAATAATAATAATAATAATAATAATAATAATAATAATAATAATAATGGGATTATTTATGTGGCGAGGCTCGCGCTATCACGCCCGCTCTTCCGCCTAACCACGCAATACATAAATGTATAGATAAAAATTTAAACATTATTCATAGATACATTTAGTAAATAAAAATAGAATACAACTTACAGATGTCATGCCTAACGGATGTACTTCTCCGACATTCGCCTGATGTTGGTGAGAGAAACCACGGCAAACTACCGATCAGAGCAGCCGACCGCTAGAATTCTCCTCCAGACAGCGATTGAATTCGACGTAGCTGAGAAGCTAGTGTCCAAAATCCTGCCGCGGTCGGGAGTGGAAACCTAGGACCTCCCGGTCAGAGGTGCTGCAGTGACATCAGTGGATGCACCGAGGTGTTTATTATACAAAGATATTCTTATTGATACTCCGCTAAACGCGAGGAGGCCTCCTCCAAGGGCCTGCCCTTCGCGCGGCGGCACGTGGGAATTCGCGGAAGGGCCGCACGGCGCGCCTCTCGCTTCGTCGTTAACGAGGCGTCCACGGATCAGCTTCATGGCGCTGCACGCCTTTCTCTACTCTCACATTCCATCCCCCGACATTCGCTCCACGTTCTCACGCAAATATTCCATCACGCAACATGTCCCCCTGCTCGCTAAATATTTGGTCGGAAATGTGCAGAGAAGGGAGTAAAACGGAACAGATACACCAGGTAAAATACAAAATTGAAAAGTAGCTAAATCCTCAAAATTATCTGTATGGTTTGTCAGTTCATTACTGTGTGTTTATGGACCTGAAACGAGGGAAGGGATGGTATACTTAACACCCATGCGGACTCTATGCCGCGCTGGCTTTTTGAATACTTCATGCCCGCTGCGCTACAAAAACGAAATCGCGGTTCAGTAACCACCACCATTGTTTATATGAAATGAACAGTTACACAAAGAACTCTCAATTCAAAACATAAAAGCATGCATACTAAAAATTTGAAAAAATGTCTACTCATCCTTACACACTAGCTCAGCTTACGGACGTCTTCAATAAATTCCAGAATTAAACTTAAATTTTCAAAAGACTTACTACAACCTCCCTAATTGAACCACTATATATAATTCATATTATACGATTGACAATATATTATACCTTTGTTTTACAAAAATAAAAAATGTAATAATCAATTAAAACAAGATGTTAGAGGTCATCAGTATTTATGTACATAACTTTAGTTAATGTATATAATATATATGGTTAGTATTTGAATTAGTTATATTAATGAATTCAATACCTTGAAATTAATCGAACAAGGATAAAATAAATTTTAAAAAACTATAAACGAAATAGCCTACATTTTTACGACCTCAATTTATTGAAATGATGAAAGAAGAAAATGCAATAAACAAATAGTATAGGCTCAAATAAGGAACATGACTTGATATAATCATTACTTTATTAAATAATTAATATGATAATAACAATTTTGGTATGTTCCCGTATATTTAAAATTTCTCTCACTCACTCTTATTTCTCTGTTAGATATTACATTTTCTTTTATAAACAAAGATGGTTCTTGAGTAGTAGTGCTGGCAGAAACAGATGTACAAGGCACACCGACTAACATCCTGAAAATGTTGCTTTTCATGAAATACTTCTCCATATTTTACTGTAACTGCCGGAAGATTTATTGACTTTTCCATCATTTCCGCAGGAATTTCGGGATATTCTATCGTTTAATTAGTAATATTCTATGAAAAATTACCAGAATACATTTAAGGATTTCAATTATTCTACTTGCTATTAATTTCAAGACTAATGCGGTAACGTTAGTACATCTGTTACAATTATGAGAGAAAATCTGATTGTAGCATGTAACTTGAGTACACTTGCGACCATAAATCCGTCGAGAACTACCATTATTTCGTGCCAAAAACGCGCCTCGTCAGGTTGAGCGGCAAATAGCGTGGCCACCGCCATTTCGTGTCGAGCACGTGACCCAAGGGGGAGCACCACAAGGGTCTGTTTTTGCTCCCTGGAATCCGGACTTGTGGCCGTGTCCAAGAGAGCACGCTCCCAAATGTACCAACGAGCACCGAAACGCAATGACCAAATACAAGCGCAATCTATTTTTTTTTTTTTTTACTTTTTCCCCCTATGCTGTAAAGAGAGAATGCATTTTAAACACCTCAGCAATATTATCTACAATACCGAGACGCGTCGAATGCCTTCTCATTTCTTTCGACTGGTGGATCGGAAATGATACAACCGTGAGGGATGGACGTGGGATTACTATATCTTTGACCCCGGTGAATAAGCTGATAAGACAAAAAAACTAAATTTTACAATGGAGCAAAAAAAACTTTAAACTAATGCTATAAATAAGGGATTACTGATATTGAAACAAAACCAACTTAAAAATTGTTTTGTTTGAATATCACCTTCGTTTGAATTTCATTTCTCCCTGATTTAATTTATTTAAACTTTTTTGCACTTCTGCACTCCTTATCAGCTTATTCACTGGGATCAAAGATATAAGTCTGGAGATCTCGCTGAGCCATCTGCACGGAATCGGGCAGCCTGGCACATTGTGAAAGAGCGAGTGTGCTCAGTTACGAGACTCGTAGGAAGCAATAATGTACCTCTATTTGTTTGCTCTTCTAGCACAGATCAATTTTATTGGATTCCGGACAATCTCATGTGAAATTTGTTCCGACAAAACGAGCTTGACTGTTCCATAGGGGCTAGTCCAACCCCTGTGAAGTGTCCTAACCCCTATCACTATTCTAATTCTTTCCCTATTCTGGCCGCTTGAGTGAATTTAAAGAGACGCGTACGCGGGGATGCTACCTGGCGTGACAACTGACAGCTCCTTAACGTTAAAAACAATCATGTGATCGCTAATGACCTAGTAGTTAATGCGAACATTAATAAACAAAACAATACTGTAAATCCAAGAATACAAGAATCAACCATTCTGTGGGAAGGTGATCGAGTAAGTGCAATGGCTACTATTTCCGGTTCTCTTTTTCTAGAGGTGTATTTTATTCCCTGCAGACGTAAAACAAGTGCAACAAGAGTAATTACATGGTCAATAATTTGTTTCCAATAAAAACCTGTACATCATATTAACTCTTTTCACGAACACTAATTGTAAACAGACCAATTTTCTCGGAGCATAAAAGGTAGCGTGTCCTTTTTACTCATTTGCATCCTGTAACACTCTTTGGTCTGTTTCATGAACTTCTTCAACACTTTTACAAGTCCCCTCTCCTCCTACATCCCGCTCTCTTTTTCTATCCGTCGCTGACCATTGAGTACACGAGTATATGTACAAATATTCGGGCAGCAACAAACCTCCCATGAAACGAACGATGGATATAAAATACAAGAAAAAAAGGTACTTAAGAGTCCATCGCATGAAAACTTGCAACGTGTGGAATAATACATACGTGTATTGCAGTTCCTCATCTTCAAATTGACTATACACTAACCTGTTAAATATTTACTTGCATATATAAAATGGAAATCATTACGGTCATAACATGAAACAAACGAAGTCAGCATCAAGCAAAATAAACAGTCGATATTTATTCTACTCCTCCTTTGAGAAAAATGTATTATTTCTTTCAAATATCTTGATTTTTGGAAACCTTGGCTATAGTCGAACTACACGGTATACGAAAATACGCTATGCATATTTTTTGTGACCTTTCGATCAGTAAAATGTTCCGACTTCCACAATCACCATCACCTACACATCGCGGCTGACTCCACCTAACCTTTCCCTGGGACTGGCCCACGTGACCTCTCCCTACACCAACAGCGTTCAGCTTTCTATTCCACCTCCTCCACGCCGGCTGAGTTCGCTCAGAGCCAGCTGACTCTGCAGGGGAGATCCGAGAGGTCCGCCTCCGCCGCTGCTCATTACCTTCATAGCGGAATCGATTGATTGATTTTTTCGTGTTTCCGGGCGCGTCAACAGCTTCGGTCATTAGTCCCGTTAGTGCAGTGCACGTTTTTTTCTCGGGAGATGGCGGTGGTCTTCCCCCGCTGGATGGCGAGATCCGGCACCGACCGTCGGCTAGTGGGGTTTCCCCCTAACCAGGATTCTCCCACCAGTGGGGAACCGTCGCAGCCGGGACAAGCTCTAAGCTCCCGACCGGTCTCCCGGAATATGTGGTAGTGTGGTGCATGTTAGTGTAAGTGTGTGTGTAAGAGGAGAGGATAGGACAAGGAAGAGGAAGGACAGATCGCGCGCGGTCCGTGGCCCGTTTGGTAGGGTACTGCTCCGACATTTGCCTGTTGTTGGTTGGAGAAACCACGGTAAACTACCGATCAGAGCAGCCGGCAGCTAGACGTCTCCCCTAGACAGCGACTGAATTGGACCTGGCTTCGTAGCCAATGACAAAAAGCCTGCCACCGTCGGGAGTGGAACCCTAGGACCTCCCGGTCAGGGGGACTGCAGCCACCTCCCCCGGTCCGCCTGGGAGACGTACATAGTTTGATCCATCTCGTCCGCTTCGCTTCGCCTGTCTACTCTGCTCTGTCCGGCGCGCTCGGTCCATCTGATCGGCATTCCGGGGCGACTACCACCGCCACCCCGTCGTAACCCCGACTTCGCCCGACGACGTTTATGCCTCGCCCGCAGGGAGCGCTGCGGTGAAAGTGGGGGGGAAGGGGGACGGGGAGAGGCGGTCCCGAGGGCTAAATATTTAGAGCGGCCGCCGCTGCTGGAGGCCCCGTCGCCAGCTGCGTGCACTCCGCTGCACTTGCGGCGCGCGGCCCACGGGGCGGCCCCTCGCCACAGCACGCGCACGCCCGTAACTCGCGATGGCGCTTGGGTATTAACTCCTCACGGCCCGTTTACGACTGCTCGGCCACTCCCTGTCTTAACTCGGTTCTCCTAGCAATTTCTGCCCCCTTGGCTCTCCTTGCAATTTCTGAACCCTTTGCTCTCCTTGCAATTTCTGACCCCTTTGCTCTCCTTGCAATTTCTGACCCCTTTGCTCCTTTAAAAAAAATCACAAATATCAATAGGAAAATGTATGCAATAGATATAACGACAGAAAATTGTTCATTCTTTTATCGACTCTTACATATCTAATGAAAATCGTCTTGCAACAGTGTTTGCCCCCGTAGGCAACCGCGATCGTGGGTATTTACAAAAACTTCAGCTGCCACTGGTTACCCAAATCGTTATCAGTTCTTCTCACTCTTAAAAATTGTCCAATAAAACACAAAGTTACAACAATAGAAAATATATTATTCGAAAATGTTACTGGCTGTTACCAGCTCCGTTTTCGTAGATATCTTGTTCTCTATTTTTAACCACCGATTAATTATACCTAATACCTTTCCCAAGGTTTCTCTAATCTTCTAATCGCTTGAAGACTACTAATTTGGTATTTAAACAAGTATTTCACACTAAATCTTTCGAACTCTAGCCAGCTTCTCTCAAGATAATCTTGCTATGGCAACCGATTACATTACTCAATTGTTCGTTCCCTTACGACTTGATTCAGTCGTAGCATATTTTATTTTCATTTTGAAATAACGTTTATCTTGAGGATGATTGAAATGTATAGTTTGTATGAAATGAATGAAAGATTATCATACATACGTAAACAATCTTCGTCGCTTCTACACTTCATAACCAACACTTTTACCGGGCAATTAAACATATAGATAAGATGTCAAGACAAGGAGACATGAGCGTTCAATTCAAAGAATTGTTGAAATGCTCTCTTCCAACTTCATTCCCACAGATCGTGGCTTTCAGAGCAATGTTCGTGAACAACGTGTCTATGTTTTTAACTAAATCTTAAAGAACGCACAGATAGGGTAACCACAAATTTTGGAACATGAGAATTGCAGACCTCACACTTGGAGAAAGTGGCGCTGATGACTTTTCGTGGTGAAGATTCGAACAAAGAAAATTTACTTATTTTTTCTCCTTTTATATCTCAAGTATAAATTGAAAACATTCATAATATTTGCACTGCAATAATGTAATAACATAAACCCATACATTTTGACCGTTTTTGTCTCAAAGATGCTGTAGGGGTAGACTTTTGATTAACCACTGGTCAGTCCAGTGAGTACTACCAAAATCTTGTAAGTTTCCAATGACCACAACTGGAATTAAAACGGGGGCATGGAAATAAATTAATAACAAATAGAACAAATTTTAAAATGGTCATTTTGAGATGTGTATTTTATGAAAGAGATATGTATCGTCATTTCAGATTCACATGACGAATCTGGTACGGTATCCTAAGAATTTTCAGAAATATTTGCAAATTTCGTTGTGTCCAATGGCCAACTGGTGCTTTTACTATCACGTGCACCAATTAAGTTGCGCGACGTACTTCAGGTGTTTCGTCACCGGATCGAAGGACCCTGTGCCAGCGACGCAGTGCAGCTGTTCGCGGAGCAACCGCTCGTAAAGGCGGCGGTGGGGGAGGGGGGATTCATGGTCCCCTGAACAATCAGCGCAGAGATGCGAGCGCGCGGCGCGGCGGGCAGCGGAACCGCAGACACGCAGCGGCTGCTGCAGAAGGCGGTGGCTCAGACGGCCATCATGGAAATAAGGTCATACTTCATGAACGACGACGCCGTGATGAAATCTATTTTCTTAATACGACCTATTCTATTATATCAACAAAACGCAAACAAACAAACAAACAAACAAACAAACAAAGGAATGAGAAGTTACCACTAATTACCGTCCTTTAAGGATTTAACCGTTCACCGTCCTTAACAACAATGGAAACAAAGTGGGGTGGGCGATTCATGTAGTAGTAAAAGTTAACTTAGTAAAATTATTCAAAGCAACAAGTATCTCACATATATTTTCTTATCGTGTGTATTACGTAAAATATTCATAGAGACAGCAAACATAACAGAATCTGTTGGCTTTAAATCTCTTCTATCGCGTCGATTTAACCTCGATCTCATTAATGGCCTCTATATTTCAGTAATCACTAGAGGCCTGCAGTACCAAAAGTGCTGCTGAACAAAAGAGTTTTACACAAAATGATTTTCCTAAAAGTATCACGTTCACAGCTCAAAAATGGAAGACTTTAAAATAGCTCTTGTCGTTCAGTACGTACTCTCCAAGATTGATAAAAGGACGTTTTACAAATTCTGCAACAACACATCACTATTCACTAATCATCGCATTTCAAAACACCCAATCTTCAAACTCAAAAATCCTTTATCTTCTCTTCACTAACTACACCCTCACGAAATGTCGACTGCGCTTGATAAATTAAATTGCAACTCGCACAACAACCAAATACATTTCAAAAGACCATGACCAACTACATTCCAACTTCAAAATCAAGTTCACGTTTTGTAGTTTGTCTTCAAAATGATGTATTGAAAAAAATTGTGCAGATAAGCTTTCATTCTATTAATTTAAGATATTAATATCTGGTGTCTACGCAATAAACTCTGCTAATAAGTGCAAATGATAACACATATTTTGTCCACTACTTTTCGTTTAAACCAATCACGAAATTTCGATGAGTAGGAACCTCAAATATCTCTAAAAAACAAAACTCATAGTATTTTAAGTATATAGATATTCTAATGTTTTGTTTTTTAAAATGTAAAACAAACTAAAGTTTTGGTAAATACTTTCTTGATTTCCTCACCTAAAACATTTCTTAGAAGGATGAAGAGTTCTTCACAGTAACCAAGTGTTAATATGAAGTCGATAAATCACCCCACCTCACCGAGGGCTGCTCCAGCTTCGCCCTTCACACCAACTGAACAACGCGACGCGCACAATGGTTCTCTCAGGTGCTGGCGGATTCAATCCCGCGAGCAGCGGTGTGTGGTTTGGATTCGAGCTGCTGATTGCGTCTCGCCCGGTCACATTTACCGCAGGATTGCCAACTGCCACCCCCGCGCTTTTGCGAGCCCACCGCCGCGGGCTCGCGCGGACGGAGGCGCATTCAACAGTCTCACACAGACAGCGCGCATTACCTGGACTCGTCACACGGGCGAGTGAACACTCGACCCTGGTGCTGGATTTGGGGCTGACACTCTGCTAATGATGAGGCATTGCATCTTATGATGACGGACAAAAGTACATAAAATGTTTGCGAAATAGCTAAATCAGTACACAGAATACATTAATCTTTCTAATGAAATAGTGTGCACTTTCTTTACTCAGCATTGTACCCTAATCGCCTTAATCCCAATCGCCGTAATCCCAATCGCCGTAATCCCAATCGCCGTAATCCCAATCGCCGTAATCCCAATCGCCGTAATCCCAATCGCCGTAATCCCAATCGCCGTAATCCCAATCGCCGTAATCCCAATCGCCGTAATCCCAATCGCCGTAATCCCAATCGCCGTAATCCCAATCGCCGTAATCCCAATCGCCGTAATCCCAATCGCCGTAATCCAATCGCCGTAATCCTAATCGCCGTAATCCTAATCACCTTCATCCTAATCGCAGGTAGGATGCGCCGTTGCGCGGTCTCCGCTCATGTCACAACTCCTCTCTGCGCTTTGCTAAGAGCGGTCGTCCCCAGACGGGTTCCGTTTTTGCGACCTCGCACGAGCCAAGCGTCGTATTCCAGAGCTCGCAAACGATGGTACAGACGACAGCGAACATTTCTTCTCCGCGTAACCGGCGACAAAATAAACTACTTGTAATTTCCGAATCCTTTCAAGTTTTCAAGCTCCGTAAGGCGTAACGGGCGGCGAGTTTGTTTGCGCTAGTCTTGCGAGATATATTTACGCTAGGCTACGTGGAAGCCTCTTACACGAGCAATTGGAAAAACTAAGTAACTCCATCTTGATCAGTTTCCCTGATCCTTTGAACGAACGCTTAGATGGCTCCTTGTTTTGCTTCTAGACAAAAATGTTACTTCATGATCTGAGAACGGCTTCTGGCGTTCAGTGGGAAATATAGTCATTCAAATTACCGTTCTCCATGTTGTCGCGGTAGAAAGTACATTCCTTCACGAAGGATGAGAGATAAGAGCCCAAGTTTATGGCTGATTTACCCCGGAAAATACATTTTATTACATCGGTACGAATATATTGTAAACAATTCTTGCCAAAACGCTCATTTTTTTCTGCATTCAGAATTCAACTTGTCTATGGCTGAGGATATGTATCAAAGAATTAAGAAAACGTGCGCAAAATTCACTTCTCCCCGTAGCACGTCACACACAGTTTGAAACTGTTTTTGAAGTAAAATAAAATAAACTTTACCGAGCGTGACGAATTTTCAGATATTTGTGGCCATCACTACTCATGATTTAAATTTGTTGCCGTAAGTTTGCACACATTTTTTTAAGAACTGTATTAACTATAAGGTTAGATCCCCGTATGTGAGACCCTTCCTAGCATCAAACCCCTAGCTGTACGGTCTATTAAGCGATGCAGCAAAGCAGACACCCTCGTAACTAGTAGAGCATACTTCTCTGAGTCACCAAAAAAATTGTTGCCGCTGGTTTTAGGTAACTTTTGTCAAAATATTTCAACGTGAATTTTCTGCACCACGTTCTTCTCTCGAAGTTTTCAAAGTTAAGGTAAGAAATTATTATATTTTCGTATTTATAGCCAGTAAGTTCAATTATTGCCACCCCTATTTACTATCATTTTACTGTGAACATAACCTTAAATTGTGGAAATTCTGATGCGGTGTAGTTGACGCAATTAAATAATGAAATACATTGACGGAGATGACTTCCTTTATTTCTTCATAACGTGCTTACTTCCAACTGAAACGCTCTGACCATAACCTCTCAGTCGTCAGAACAACTACTTCCCGTCAACCCCTTCTTCTTTGAGACATATTGGACTCTACAAACAACAAAACAAGTCAAAATTTAATTTCACAAATTCTATCTACAGTTACCCACTTACAACAATTTATTAAACACTTCGAAGCTATTACTTCTAACGTTCCTAGCATAGCATACATACATTTGCATAAACCCACTTTCCCGTAAAACTAAGAAACGTTCGAAATTGTCTTCACAACCTTGCAAAGTATTCTGCTTATTTATTTTGGGTCTTCTTTCGTATTACTACGTTGGTATAAGGAGACAATTGTCAACGATAACCCGCGATCTTTTAACATCGTCTTTGATTGCCATGGTAGCATTCCGTGATCTACTTGATACCGCAAAACGTTACAAGGTGTTATCGAACATACGCTTATTTTCTTGCTGCCAGCATGTGTGCATCTCACGCTAGTTATGGAAACGGTTACATATTAAAATGTATTCATATTCAAGGTTCAAGATTCATTTAATTGTAATCGTACAGAAAACGTTTAAATTCGACTAGACCCTTCAATTTGTTAGTTACGTTTATCTTGCCCTATTATTTCATTAAGAATTGTAATAGCATTTATGAAGTTTTTCCTTCACCCAGTATTACGCAGCAAATGTAAAAACTTTGCGACCTTTCTGATGCCTAACACTAATAAAAGGGGAAACTAGTATATTAAATCCCATCACATTAACAAAATAAGTAAGCCCGTATTTGTTGCCAGCGTTTGAATTTATAGTATTTTTCTGTATAAATCAAATTGTGATGGTCGTAAACCTTCGTATTATTTCACGTCCCTATTTGAAAATATACGTATTTAGCAAAAACACATGAAATACATCACTTGCTCTGTTTAACTTGTATTATGACAAACGACTGACATAAAAACTGAACTAAAAGGACGTAAAAGTATGTTGTGGAAAACATTTTTTTCTGTGCCTCAGGAGAATTATCAAATATAACAACAAAATGTATAATATTCAGGAATATAAAGTTAATCCATAGTTCCATTGACGTTTCTTTTCTAAAGAAACGTACATATGACAGCAGTTTTATATTTTTAAGGGCTTTACATTCTGTGCCACGAACATACCGGAGAGATGTTTCTAGAGTATCACTCTAATTGTAATTATTTTCCCTAAAAACAAACTACAGTTCAAATGAGGTTTCCTGAAGCTAAAGATACATTGGTTGAACCATACGCCAGTACAGCGAAGATGATGTTGGGTGTAAAGCATCAGCATCATTCCTATCTGCATTTCTCTAACCGGAAAATAATTGTACAAAACGCGTAACAAACTAATATTCCTCAGCATTTTCTATTCAGGAGTAACTTGAGAAATTGTTTTATCATATTACAGGATAGAAATACTCAACATAATTCTCCCCCGGTGATACTCCCGTTGGAAGTATAATTACCAACAACGCGACCAATAAACTTGTCTAATGATCAGCGCCATATTTGCTCGCTAGACCGCCGAAGCGGGAGGCTTGCGGCGCGGCGTGGGCGTCTTCTTTTCACGTAGATGATTACAGAGGCAGCCTCCCTTCCTCTGCTCTCCGTATGGGAGGTAATCACGAGAAGTGAATGACGACAGATGGATGTTCTTGTACAGGACCACGATCGGATGGGATGTACAGATGCCAATACACGAAAATACGAGAAGCCAGTAAGATTATTAAAACTCCCATGAGATAAAAGAGCCTTATTCACCTCCATGACATTGAGCACAGCTGTACGTCCTGTGCTATCCAAGCAGGTGAAACAACTAATTAGCTAAAAGTGTTACATAAGATGTTACAATCCGTGAGAAGTTATATATTAATTCATTGTAAATGTAGACAGAAAAAGTCTCCAACAAATGATTGTGTATATTATTTGAACTATAACAGTTAGTACTTCTATAATTACATATAATCATATCTCAGTACGTTTAATCATATTTAAAAAAATTATTGAAGTTTTACTCTCTTAATGTACTCAAACTACTTTTGACCAAAAACTAAGTGTACTTTTCTAATTTAAGGAGATGTACTAAGAAGTAAATGTTTTTAATTATGAAAGGATACAACCTTATCCAATTTAATATAGTTCAACTTACTGACCAATTCTCACTACTATCCTCCAAAGTGTTACATTTACGCTTCGCAAAATCGTTGATCTATCGATAGAACAAATATCAGACCAGATGGTTTCGGGTACCAGCAATCTTTCTCATTCCTTCGCTTTGTTTCCAGAAGTTAAAAAATCGAATTTCGCGTGAACCGCTATCACGAAACAACACTCGGAGGCCGCTCCGAAACATTCTATTTGCCACCGAGAGGTAGTCCGCACGTCATAGCGTCTCTTTCTCTCTCCTACGAGCAAGTTGTCTTGTTCGTTACACTCACGAAGCAACAATGTGAAATTTTCACGTTCGTGTCAGTAACAAAATCATTCATCCGCGGTCGTAATGCAACTAGATGAAGTGTTTAAACTCGCAGTGTAATTAGGTGAACAGATCGTAATGTATGTCACAAATGATCCTCCCACGCTCAGCAGCAGCCGAGCGGGATACACTGAAGTGGAAAAGGAGCTACTCGAAACGGAATTGAACGAAGCGAAACGGAGGAGGAGGAGGGAACGGAAAGAAGCGGATTGGCATTACGCCCTGAAGAATGTCGCAGAATGGCGGCCGAGCGTCGTCTCCTGAGCCTTGGGCGCGGCTTCTCCCGGGCAGCCAACAATATTCAGCCTCCGGCCGCGGAAATCTACGCTCTCATAGGTTGCATTTAGCTTCTGGGTGGAGAATTCTTTATGGTCGGCTGCGCTGATCTGGTAGTTTTCTTTCATCTCTGATATGGTAGTTTTCCTTGGTTGCTTTGATTGATTCATGCTTGTGGGCGCGTTAACTGCTAAGGTCATTAGTCCCGTAAGTGTAGTGTGTTATTCCCGATAGATGGCGATGTTTTCCTCCAATTATATTGTGAGTTCCGGCGCCGACCTCCACTCCAATTTCTCCCCTCCAGGTATATCCGCCAGCGGAGCTCCACCCCACATGGGACGAGCTCTAAGAGTGCCTCTCGAGATGTGTGCAATTGAAGTGCATTTAAGTGTGCGTGTAAGCAGGAGGCAGAAAGCAAGTGTTCCCAGGGAAGGAGGGAGGGAGTGATAAGCTGTGAGCCCTGCCCATTACTCCCATAAGTGTAGTGAATGTTGTGGGTGGGTGGGTGGGGGGGTGGGTGGGTGTGTGTGTGCGTGTGTGCGTGCGTGCGCGCGCGCGTGCGCGCGTGCGTGCGTGCGTGTGTGTGGGTGGGTGGGTGGGTGTTCCTTTACCGCTGGAACGTGAATTGGGCGCAGATTTTATTTTCGAATCTTGCGTTCCAAGGGGAGGAACGGCTACATTACTTTCGCCATTTTTTCGGACTATTGACTTTAGTAGTGGACGAGCCCAGAATCATTCTTCACTCACCCACGAGTATCTTGACATTCTCCGCACACAACTGAATAAATCTTCCCTGTCTCATCTCTTTACTCTTTATCCTGCACTCTTCTCTCCCTTGTTCTTTCAAATTTCAATATTTTTTTGGACAGGTAGGCAATGACTGGTTGGTCAAAGATGTCAGAAAATATTCACGAGATTATCTGAATGATTTCAAATCCAAGTCATTAATAGTGTTCTAGAAATACCTCCATTTAATGCAAATCCAGCATTAGCGTTGCAAACGATAGTGTATTGATTGTAATACAAAAGGCTTTGGTATTCTATAGTTTTGCAACTACGCGTGGATGATGTCTTTGTTGCCAAGAAAGATAGATACTAATTTTGATATTCCAATAAAGGCACATTTAAACGGTAGTGTCCCTAGTAGAAATACAAGGCTACTTTTATATTACGGTCTGGCCGACTACTATTAAATAAAGATTTTAAGTTTATAATTTTAAATTGAAACAATTATTTTCATGACATTACTAGAAAATACAATTATAATAGAATAGTTGAGAAAGTAATGTATCTTTTATACCTAAAATAATTAGTTTTATATAAATGCTCCAGTGTATCATTTCATCCTCAATGTAGGTAAAATGCATAATGGCCATGAAGGCAAAATACATAATAACTTCTTACTGACGTAGGGTTGTCGATCACTGCAAGCCACGTAGGTGCCAGAAATACCAAACGAGAAATAATAATAATAATAATAATAATAATAATAATTGGAATTGTTATTATTTATTATTATTATATTATTATTATATTATATTATTATATTATTATATATTATTATTATAATTATTATTATTATATTAATAATAACAATGAAGCAATGGCGATAAATAAGTCAATTAATGTCAGTATCAACAATAATCTTCAATAGTGTCAAATAAGAGTGCCAATAGCGATATGATGAAAAGAAGGAAATTTTAGAGACTTGTGACTCTCGATAATGTTGGTTTCCGTGGCAAGAAAATTCCGCAGGAGATAAATACAGCATTTCCTGTTTATCACTGGTAACAACCCTAAAACCTACCTTACTCTTGTAAAGTACTGCTTCCGGCAGTAGTCGGAAGTAAAAAGAGATGTGTCGTTTTACCCCAGTATGTCTCTTTAGGGCAGGTTCTTCTACCTCCATAATTTCAACTTGAAACGCAAACGGCTGTGGCTTTTACATGCGCCCTCAAGACGGACGTCTCCTGGAAGGCCGCCGCTTACTCAATCCTTTTTAGTTTCTCGCCTACTTCGTAAGAAAAAGTATTGTTATCCTGCACTAGAAATCTACATTTTTTGGCAGAAAAACTCTCATTACCGGGTCCTGTTAATGAAAAAGTAGATAAATGTTGTTTCATCCATTTTCGTCGGTAAAGATAAGGGTCGCTCCAAGCTAATCTGTGTATACAAATGATGGATGCTTAATTTTTCTCAACAGATAAATTAGGCACAGTTAGTCTTAACATGCACCAGGCGTCACTTCTCGGAGCTTTTTTCTCGGTTGCTATGCGTTTGGTGCGATTTTTCCTTGTAGTGCAGTTTCGAGAGTGTTTAAGTGTGTTAGATTCTGTTATGAAGTGATTTGTGTGGTGTGATTCTCTGGTGAAGTGATTTGGACGTAAAACGGATGTAACGTGTTCTGTGTTATTCATTGTACAAACTTCATTTGTTGGTGAGATGCGGTCCTAATAGATGAGATGTTCAACTGTTTGAACATTAGCGCTTTTTGCGGTGTTCGAAAGAAATATGCTGCAAAAGGAGAAAGGTCCCTTTTCACCCATTTTCTCGACAGAAAAAGAACGAAAATATGACCGAATAAAACGGGCTTAATATTAGAGTGTCTGCTCTTGAAACACGTTGATTGCTCCATCCAAATAGCACTGAAAAAGACAATGACTTGGCGGCGTATATTCTCCACAAAGTTCAAGTGACTTCTTAATGTAGTACGTCTCCTTTAGTAGCACCATGTCATTTTAGAAGACGACCTCATAAGTTGCAGCTATTACATTACACGCGGCAGCCGCGCGGAATAACAAACAGCACGTCCCACCGCTAATATCCACGTGCGCTGCCCGTGGCGGATGCCGTGGCACGATCCCTCTGCGCCTTGGGGCGGGGGCAGGGCGGAGGGGGCAGGGCGGAGGGGAGCAGGAGCAGGGCGGAGGAGCAGGGCGGAGGAGCAGGGCGGAGGGGGCAGGGCGGAGGGGGCAGTGCGGAGGGGGCAGGGCGGGGGGCAGGGCGGAGGGGCAGGGCGGAGGAGAGGGCAGGGCGGAGGGCAGGGCGGAGGGCAGGGCGGAGGGCAGGGCGGAGGGGAGCAGGGCGGAGGGGAGCAGGGCGGAGGGGAGCAGAGCGGAGGGGAGCAGGGCGGAGGGGAGCAGGGCGGAGGGGAGCAGGGCGGAGGGGAGCAGAGCGGAGGGGAGCAGAGCGGAGGGGAGCAGAGCGGAGGGGAGCAGGGCGGAGGGGAGCAGGGCGGAGGGGAGCAGGGCGGAGGGCGAGCAGGGCGAGAGCAGGCGGAAGGAGCAGGCGGAGGCAGGCGAAACATTGTCTACCGTGGACAGTCAGGAAAAATATTCTTTCGTGAACATTACTAAAAGATATTTTCTATTTGACACATAAAAACGAGATTAACTCGTGAATTCTAGTTAGAGATATTGTGCTACGCCAAGAACCCTGGGTTTAGTTTTAATGGTAGAATCGGCATTCAGCGGTATTGTTTGCAATACCGAAAGTCAAAGAATACGCGGTGTTCGGACAACCGATCAACAAAGTTTAATATTCCATGCTTGGTGTCACAGCGCTGTGCAGATGGACACGGCCCCGAACACATTTTGTGTAGGAGGTGTGAAGAGGGCGTTGGATGGACGTGATATTTTAGAAAGACTCATGGGCAACATACGTAAGCGGTTGATAAGGTGCGAACGGATTTTCAGTATAGGCTAGGTATTGTGTAAATGATAGTGAAGCGGGTATTTATGATTAATTTAAAGTTTGAAAGCTTGGTATTGTGTAAATTGTAATATTTAATTGTAACATTTATTATATTTCGGTAATATTTATTAACTTAGTAGTCCAACTACTACCCCCAACAACTACTCCCCCTATCTGCCCCGCTAGGGAAGATATCTGGAGACGAAAACTCGGCAAACCAAGGTGTAATTCGGTGCCAGATTTAACGATTACTGGGGAAATGAATACCACACCCTCCTGGAATAAAACATGCAAGACTTTCACGGGACGGGTGACATCAAAAGTTGGAGCTCTCGGAAATAATAGATTTATATTAATTAATATTGATTATAACCAATCAATCAATTCATCCAAGAGGTTGATCCGAGCGACATTAACTCAACCGCACATGCGATGCCTTTGATGCCAGCTTCTACGCGAACCATCTTCACAGCCTCCAGGACACCCCAGAAAGCGAAAGGCAAATTGGACGACTATCCCTGAACTCAAAGTCAGCTGTGCCAAGAAACCTAGCATAGTACGTCACACAAGTTTATGTAGCTAAGACCGCCCTGTTCAAGCTGTAACATTTCAATTTTAAGAAACTTTGCAAACGTCCGTGTTTTAGCTGTAGTATTCTTAAGCAGTTCTAAATTAAATAGAACATATTTGTTGTGTTCTTTGAGAAGCGTTAAAATAAAATGTTATTTAAAGTGGATGACTGTACATGTTATATGTGTATCTTCGTTCCAGCCATTCAAATATTCACAATGTATTACATCATAGGACTCTCTTTTCTTCCTCTCTTTGTCACATACTTACATACATACATACATACATACATACATACATACATACATACATATTTATACATAGAAACATTAAATTACATTGTAAACTGATATGTAGAGATTCACTTTATTGGAAATTTTACGTCTTATTTGACTTTAATACCTGAAGCGACAACAAGGCAAAAATTAACGCTAATTATAAAATGTTTCGTTATTAAAGGCTTTGTTACTCCTCATCTCTATTCTAAAATTACACAATTAAATTTAATACAACAAAATTCCATGGAAAATCAATAAAAAGGAATATCAAATTTCATATACTGTTTACATTAAACAAAATATTCCATCTGTAATTGCCTACATCAAAATACTTTTCTCGCATTACAAAAAACAGGCACTATCTGCAAATTTCGTCTACTTTAAATACATGTTTTGCTTGTTCGGGCCCCTGATAGGGGAGTAATGTATATAATTTACGTAGTTCCCCGACTTGCTGTTTAACGTACTTCGCAAAAGAAATAGAAAATAAGAGTGGTGTGGTACATGTATATTCGTAACTTATAAGTTTATCTAATGATATTTACAGTGATTTAAACCTGTCTTTGCAGCAGCAAGATTTCTATTTCGTTATCTGCTCTCATTAAAAAGGGAAGATCAAAAAGCAACAGGTTATTCATTCAAAATTTAATTTTGCGCGGGAAGATAATACAAACCCAAAAGAGCTATTTCGATACAAATAGATTCGAAATAAATTATTTATTAAGTATATAGTGTGCACTAAATACAAAGAGTGGAAGAATGGAACTTTTTATCACACTGTAAAGGTGAGACATCAAACACGGAAACAGAATGACTAAAATACAGGGAACAATGAAATGATGGTTATCAGGATCATCTGAGGTGAAAAACGACTAACAATGTATGAGATAATGGAATGAAAATATTAACATAAAGGAGAAAAATACCTGTAAATTCGGATATTTATGAACCGTAAACATTTATAAGATTAAAATATAATTTTGGACAGATTCTTACCGAAGATCTAAAAATGTGGCGCATTAGGATCAGCAAATACGTACAATGAATGAAACAGCTGAAGAACACAACTTTGTAGTTCTCTATAAAGAACTATGAACGTAGTTTCGGGAAGAGAAAGACACACACAAATCATAACTGAAAGCGCTATTCATTTGAACAATGAAATACGATGGTCCAAGTACGCGAATGCGTGGTTCTATTTAAAGACAACGTAAACATCGCACAGAGAAATACGGTGATAAGTTATAAAACGTTTAAGCGATACCGTCAGAATTATTAGATAACGACAAATTACAACGGTCCAACGGTCCTAGAACACGACCTTGTGCGTCTCCATAATCGCGAGATGAACGTCCTGCATCCGCAAACAGAAAGACGTCCATAGGGCAGGTACTGTACACCCTCACCAAGGCTTCCAAAACAGACGCGGCGATGTATGTTCCATTCCCCGATATTCCCTCCGCCGCCCCGCCCCCATCGGCTATCTCCTGTGTGTTGGCTCAGCGCAGAGCAACATGGCGTGGGCGCGCGTGCGTTCTTTCTGCGACCGGACGCCCCGCCGCTCGCCACAATGGACAGTAGTTCGCCCGGCCTCCGCGTAAGGCGTGTGGGCGCGGGTGCGGCGAGGAAGGGCTAATCCCCTGCCGAATAAACGCGCCTGTCTGTCGACGCGCTGCCCGCCGAGGTTATTGAAACTCTGTGCTGTCGGGCCCGGCATCAAAGGACTTTAGAGAGCACCGCCCAGGGAAGGGGAGAGGGGATACACAAAAACACACAACTGAATGAGAAAAGAGTAATAAAAACTAATATAGACTTCAAGAACCACGAGACATACGAGATAAAGCGAAGGTTCTCAATTTATTTAAAGATTGTATCCTAAAGTCATTAAAGTGAATGTATTTCAGGAATGTTTGTTTTCTAAAATGACTGTTTTAATAATTATAAAAGAAAGAAATGTTTTATGAACATAATAATGAAACTAATATCGCTATTGTATCATTTTCCTTGCGTGACATGGTATAAAAGCGAAACGAGTTTTATTAAAACGTAATATGTAATATTTTATTTACGTCGCGCAAAGAATTATTTTCTCTTTCATCATGTATTAAAGCACATAAATACTAAATATACTTGTTTTGATAATAAAGACTTTTGTTTCTTTTACTGAATTCAAGAAAGCATCAATCATTATAAAGACATTATGGTTAAGGTTTGTAATAAATATTCGTGGTTCTGTTTTAATGATAGCACTAAAAATTGTTAAACAATCAATGGTTACTAATTACAATAATTTATTGTGGTGATGTTTAAAGATTATCTTTATTTTCTCGTATATTCCTATCTAACTATATAGTGTTGTCGTACACCGTTTCATTTTTACAGAACACTCGTAGAAACGCGAATATAATTTATGACATTTATAATAGCACTAACGGGGGCGGTAAACAGCTGTTAGCACACCAATGTAGTTCTCATAAATTATTGGACTAAATCTTTGAGGTATTTTCTGATGTAATAAATAGATTCTTTCAAAATTGTTTAGAAAATAATTACGTATACAGAAACATTACATTACGTGTTCATACACAAGAACATGCCAAAGCTAAAATTCTGATCTTAAACTGAGCAACAATGCCATTAACAAAACGTATCGATTTAGTTTTTGTAAAACACAATTTAAAACAATAGAATGTCCTGTGATTTTTCCAGGGCATTTTCCATTTTTCCCTTTTTAACATATTATTACTAGAATTGTTTTAATATAATATCAATACTACGTAAACTCAGTGTTAGCAATCTGGGTCACTGCATGGGAGTTTCTAGGATTAAAGATCAGAGGTGGTACGTGAAAAAGAAAGAAAGTATGATAGAGACGGAGGATAAAGAAATAGGGAATGGGAATGTAGGTGTGAGACTACAGAATAAAAATGCAATAATCCAGAGCAAATATAAGTTAACGATTTTAGAAACCCAGGCTTTTAAATACTACAATAGCGAAGTTCATCCCAAAAGATTTAAAATTGCAAACACATATGACTCTCTGACAATCTCAGATATAATTCAAGCGACTAAGCTATAGAAGGAATGAGGACGGCAGAGAAATTAAACATAATGTGGGAATAAGATCGAAGAGTTCAGTTTCTTTGTCGCCAAAATTCCGTTAATACGACACCAAAAGAGGAACAAAACAACGAGATCTAAAATCGTAGTTAAGAACGAGTGTTTTATTTTCTGGACCTTTGATTGCAGTAGGACATTTTCACCAACAAAGTGAATTCGATTTACCTTCAATTCGTAGCGTTCGAGAATGTTGACACTTCAACGCCTCAACTATTTGCTTTGCGAAATTAAAGAAAAGAAACAAACAACATTCCAACGCCCCCCAGCCTGTGCTTCAAGGCCGCCTATCGTCGCAAGGGGCGTTTTTCCGCGCGAAGGAGTTGGTGGCGCCGAGCAGCAGCCCGGAAAAACAAACGCGGCGCGGCCGAGCGAAGCCGGGGTTAGGGGGGGGGGCTTTAAACGAGGCCGGCGCCGGACGCAATCTGCCTGCGAGGGCGACGGGGAGAAGGCGTGGGCGGAGGAAGGGAGGGGGAGGGGCAGGGGCCGGAGGAAAGGGGAGGGGGAAGTAGGCTGGACCTAGGAGAGGAGGAAAACGGGAGGGAACGTTTTGGGTCGCACGGAGCGAGATAAAAAGGAATTGAAAGGAAAGAAGTGGGACATAACGGGACGTAATGAGCTGCAAAACGATGGAAAGGGATTCATCGTGAAAAAACGGGACGGCACGAGACGGCACGGGACGGAACGGCACGGGACGGGACGGGACGGAACGGGACGGAACGGGACGGAACGGCACGGGACGGCACAGGAGGAGGAGGGAACGCACAAAACGGAACGGGACGCAAAGCGACGATACGAAACCGAAAAGGACAACACAAAACGAAGAAGAAAGGTAAGAAACAAAACTAAATCCGAAAGGGACGAAATAAAACGAACCTAAAAGAGACAAATCAAAACCGATAGGGACGGGACTGAACAAGCCAGTACTCAACGGCCGGAACAGAAATGGACAGGATAGAAAGGAAAGAAATGAAAATGAAAGGGAGGTAAAGAAACGAAAGGGACAGGACAGAACGGTCAGGATAGAACCGGACGACACAGAACAGGTTGGGGACGGAACATGTTGCAGAGGGACGGAACGTGGTGCGGGAGAGTGGTTGTGACTGAAACGAATTGCACTGGACGGAACGGAACGAAGCGAGTAGCCGTGGGGCGAAGCGAGGCAAGGCCTCCAAACACTCTCGCGGAAATCGACTCCTCCCTTTGTTCCTCGCCGCGCTCCACTCGCATCTCCCTCCCACTATCCCCCTCCGTCATCGCGTTGAGCTCAGAGATGCGCAAGGGAAGACGGGGGGCTCTGGAAAGTGTTATCGCAAAAGTATGCAGCAACTGACGGCACACACATCTTGTATTTAACACCAAATTCCCAACACCGCACGAAACACGCTTACAGTATGCGTCATTCATCACAAGAAGTGTGGCCTAGTTCCTCACAATGCAAAACATCTCTGATGGCTGCTAAGTGCATAAGTTAGTGACATGTTGTCCGAGCACTAGGAAGTATTCAAGTTACGTGAATACTGCAGCAGGCATTCCGGAGCATCTCGTCGTTCTTGCTGGTTTCTGTGAAGACTGTTTTTTCAAATCACAGAGAAAATTCATACTAATATCCCAATATAAATGTTGAAATTGAATTTTCATATAGTGCTTGAGGTAAACCACTGCGGGCAAACTACTTGAGGTCAATGCACCTCTGAGGGCAACCTCCGTGAGGTCAATTCACCTCTAAGGGCAACCTCCGTGGGGTCAATGCAGCTCTTAGGGCAACAGCGGCGGCGATGGTGTAACGGTTAGCGTATCGGACTGTTATACCCAAGTTTGCGGGTTCGAAGCCGTGGATTTTTAAGGGCGAAAAAATCCTTCGTACGCCTTCCTTCGTAGGGGAAGTACAGCTGGCTGTCCCATGTTAGTACATTTACTGCATGTAAAAGATCCTCAAGCCTAAACGACGCCTCTGAGCTAAATTCAAATCGCCTGTTCCGTCGCCCAAGTAATACCATCTTTCTCCCATTGTTGGTAAAAGGAGAGTAGCGGAATTTGCGTGGTCAGGCGGCAGAGGAGGCCTCATGGCCTGAGTCTCGCCACGTAAAATAAGGCAAATTCAATTCAACAGTTCTTTTCAGAAGGTCGGAGCTCTTAAGCTTCGGTGGCATATTTTCCTCATACGCCAGCTAGATTTATGTTTCCAGAAACGTCACCTGCTCTGGTCGTAAGTCACGTTAGCGTAGTGAATATTTTATCTGGGGAAACACCTGTGGTCTTCCACCGCTGCATGGGGCAATATGGGTCCGAGTTTCTTCATGCTTTCTGTCCCACAGAGACACCGCCCCAACCCAGACGAGCTCCAGGCTCCCTGCGTGTGTAGTTGCGGAGTGCAGGTACGTGATCGTAAGGGGAGAGGATACAAATATTGCGGGCGGTCCGCCTGTTAACTTTGGTTTGGTTTGGGTTTTTCGTGTTTCCGGGCGCGTCAACTGCTTTGGTCATTAGTCCCGTTAGTGTAGTGAATGTTTTTCTCGGGAGATGACTGCTCGCCTGTACACCATTCGCGAAGTACTCATTCGGCAAACTGCAAAAAAGTTCCGATCACAGAAGCCGACCGCTGGAATTCTCATTCCGGCTGGCTGAACTCAATGTAGCTATACAGCTACTGCCGAAAATCTGCAACGGGAGACTCCAACGCTAAGACCTGGTCATACTCGCTGCAGAGATCGCGTCAGCCCTGGCTGTGAGCTACTTCAGCCAGTCCTGGGTTACAGAAGCTACGCGAGATCTACTTGGCTGTGTCAGATCGTGATCATCAAAACTACAATGTAAGTTTTCCCCAACAGGTCTTTAGCAAACAGTAATTATTGTTACGAATTGAAAATACACAACGTGCATCAACTTGTAAGAGAACAAACAATTGAGTAATGTAATGGGTTGCAATGGAGGTCCATTTGTGTGGGAGAGGCTGGCTAGTGTTCGAAAGGTATAGATACATGACTATTAAGTGTACATATTCAAAGTGAAATACATGGTTAAAGTACCCAATTAGTAGTTTCTTCAAGTGTTTACAAGATTAGCGAAACCTTGGGAAAGGTATTCGTTAGAATTAATCGCTCGTTCAAGAATTCAGAGCAAGCTATCCGTAAACGCGGTGCAGGTAGAGAGTTCGCCGATTGAGTAGCCCTTCAGAACTTTCGAACAAGATATTTTCATTACATATTTAAATGGCAATGAACTTAAAGTGCTTTACTTGACAATACTCAAGAGTGAGGAGAACGCACGCAAGGTTGGGTAAGTGGAAAGCAGAGCAGGTGAAATTATTCGAAATAGCCACGATCCCGGGCGCCTGCGGGATCAAAACCTTTTACGGTACTAGATACGTAACTACGGTAACTGCTAAGATGAGTCACTAGAAACGTAACAATCATATAATTTTCCTACAACTATGTTGCACTTATTTTCAGACATCCTGTATAATTCCGGTGCGGATTCGGTGGCGGTTAGCGTACTGGGTGTTGTACTCAAGTTTGTTCACACCCGATGGAAGTCGTGGATTTTTAAGGGCGAAAAAACTATCCGTACGCCTTCCTTAGGAAGGGAAGTAAAGTCATCTGTCCCATGTAGTGGATTTCCTACATGTAACTAAAATATAATCTCAAGCCTATTTCTTGTCCTATCCTCTCCCCTTATACACACACACTTGCACTACCATGCACTACACTACCATATATTCCGGGAGACCGGTCGGGAGCTTAGAGCTAGCTTGTCCCGGCTGGGGCGGTGCCCCGCTGGTGGGAGAGTCCTGGTTTTAGGGGGAAACCCTGTTAGCCAAGTCGGCGCCGGATCTCGCCATCCAGCGGGGGAAGATCACAGCCATCTCTCGAAGAAAAACATGCACTGCACTTACGGGACTAATGACCTAAGCTGTTGTCGTGCCCGAAATCGCTAACCACAGCCCTGAAGAGGACCGCGACGTGCCGGTCGAAACATCGGCACCTCAGCCTTCGACGCGGCGTCACGCGGACAGCCCAGATCAATCACTAACCAACCAACCGACCGACCGACCAATTCATCTACCGAGCGCGCGCGCATGTCACGTGACTCCATCAGTCGAGACGACCTCGACCACGAGCGCCTCGTCCAATGACGTTGCGATCGCCGCCTCCACTCATTACGAGACATCTCTCAGAGCCCTTCTCCTCTTCTTTGCGATGGGAATATCATTTACGACACGAGTGGTAAAAGCGACGTTTTGTTTTTGCAAAGGTTTGTAAGCGAGGCTGATAGGCCGAATGACGCAATTCTAAGATCGAAATAAAGCATCTTTTCCGTAAGTATCAAACATTATTTTTAGATAGCTTTACTGACTTTAATTTTATTTTAATTCAACTACACATATCATTTAATTGGGTAATGTGTTACATTAAAGCCAGTAGTACCTGACGCGGTCTGACGAAAGGTTATTTTTCTTTGTTGCAGTTACCTGTTTTCTTAATATTTCTGCATCTATGCTAGACCTAAACAATATCTAGCACAAGTGCTAAACATTAACGTTTTAGCAGGTTGGGTTTTCTCAAAAAGTAATCTCTTTTACAAGAGGCTGTCTGAAAAGTTATTTTATAAGACGACTATTGAGGGAATGAGTGTTCCGTGTCTCTGTTGGCGACAACTGATGTGCTCGTATATTCCTGACTAGAAAGAGTAACTTTTTATTAGCAACATGCGTTTGATTACAAAGCTCATAATACCAGAAAGGGTGCACCTTTCAGCTGTTATGTTATTTAAGCTAAATACTAGATTGACCCGTACGAGCATTCACCACTTAGTAAATCACCATTAGAAGTGGAATCAGCATCATTGTGAATTGTAACTTCGAACGACCAGTCACCAAATCGTGCGTCACAGCATAATATACAAGGTCTTAGGCACGAGTAAAACATTGTAAAAATGTTAAGTATATGAAATAAATTTCACAAAAATATTGCTAATTAAATTTTATCGTCTTATACTATTTCCGTCTCCATTCCATCAATTTAATTTTACATAGATTTCAAGTTTCTGTTCGTATCTAACTCCTCGAGAATGGAGGTGCGGAGAACGGAGGTCCAACACAACTATTAAGGAGTTTATTTTTCTCATTAACATCATTTATACGTTTTTCTTATATATCTCTGCTTATATTATAATTGAATATATCATGGAAAGATACGTAAATAATTATTTGCAAACCATTTTGAAGATTTTATTATATTTCCGTCACTCGCGTGGCCATTCATAGCACGAACACTCTCGCGTTGGACTACGTCCTACACCCGCATTATTTAGTTATAATATTTATGTTTTAGCACACTACGAAGAAAAATGCATAAACACATTTAAAATATTAAACATTCTCATATTACAGAAAAAATATCATTTTTATCAATTATACAAAAACGCCGTTCTATACGCCAGTACCCGCATGTTGGATTGTATCAAACAAGCACTAACATTTTACTTCAGGGTATGGCGACACTACGCATAATAGCGATAAGAAGTTTATCCACATCCATCCCAGATACCATTCGTGGAATAGAAGCATTGTTTTTGTACGTGGAAGGCTAACATTCCTTTCTTAACAAGAAAAGAAACTTCTGTTTGACTCTATCCAACAGCGCGAGTGACGGAGTGACAAACCTGGTGGTTACAGGACTAGCGATTACTTCCGTATCCCAGTATCACGGTCAGTGTTTCGTGTCAATTGTTTCTTATAAATTAAAAAAGTCATATTCTTAGCGTGGTATACACAGAAGATAATTACAAGTTTACTGTTAAAAGAGGTAAATGGCCCCTTGAGGGTATGCAATCATCTAATTCTTTATGTTCAGCGGGTTGCGTCTACTGTATAGCACCAACTTTAAACACTGGAGCGGAGTTAACACAGACACACCAGCGCTGAAGGACGATTCAGTTTTCGAATAGCAAAAATCAAGAGTCAGGTGTATAGCCATAATACTGGAAGTAATATTTCATGATGCACAATTATTGTGACAGATCAATCTCGGTCTTGCATCTCTCTTGTCATTCGATCAAACTCAAATACCTCTAATTGTCCTATGTTAAACACATTATGTATACAAAGTTAAAATAATACTTAGGTTAGTAGTCACAACCAAATAAGCACAAATTGAATATATTTTTCTATTTGAAACATCATTATTGGAATAGAATTTTACACTCAGACCACGTTTCCAAAGAGCTAAATATTTAGCAATTTTAACTTGTTTTGCATTAATTTTTTTTTATTTTAATTAAAAAATCCCCAACATTAAGAACTTTCGACTTTACTAAAGTAGAGGAAGATAATACTCACATATAAAAGTTTGAATACTGAATATGAATATAGTGTTTTCTGACCCAGAATTAAATTTTCTTTCTTCTTGACTTTTCCAATCGTCATCAAAAGTTTACGAATACCAGTGAGCTACCAGAGACAACTAATGGGTCATAATGCGAGTCAACGGCAGTCAACGGAATACAGTCAACAGCAACAACAACAACACAGTCAATTGGAATGTAAGTGAAGAAAAATCGTATATATTCAAACACTAACTCTACATGCTTTTAGCAATATATTACTATCATTTTCTGCACATTTGTATTAACTTATTTTCAGTTTTTGAGTCATGGCTAGGTTTATATACGTATATATTTTGAATGATTTCTGTACATGAGGTCCTTTCCAACGAAACAAAGGCAAGTCGGCCCGGTGGTCGAAATCTCTAAGACAGTAGTGTCGTAGTGATCTCGAACCGAATGGTCGCGGGTTCGAGTCCCGCCTCGGACATGGTTGTATTTGCGTTCGTACTTTCACCCCTATCATCGCCATATCGTTTCATCTTCAATGTTACCATTCCGTTAACTCCAATAGTGACATAGATGTTGATGCGACCTTATATAACAAAAAAAGGCAATTTTTTTAAAAATATATAAATATTCACAATGTTGCAACGAATGCAAACTATTGTCTAATTGGCAAATACTAAAATAACATGTGACTATGTTTACAGACAGTCTTGCTGGAGTTTCCACGAAGTGGTCAAGCGAATTGACGGTTTTGAATTGATCTGTAAGCGCTGAAGAACGTAACCATTACTTAAGGTTAGAAAAGATAATAAATAATAATAATAATAATAATAATAATAATAACAAAAGTACTAATGATAAAAGTAACTCCTTACTTTACAAAATGTAGAAAAATAACACTGAAGTCTGATGTAGACCTGCCTCACCTTTGACGTATTCAACTCATTCATTCTCGCTCCTCAAGACTTCTCCTTCGGCCCACATCGATCCATCTTCAGACACCATCCCAAATCAATTCTCGTGAAATTTATCTCCTGTCAAGAACATCCCGCAGTTCATGAACGTCAAAATGTCCGCACTCTTCGTGGCCCAGCCGCGAAGTACCTCACCCCCCCACTGCGCCCCAGACCGCTTGTTATGCAGACCTCGTCGCCTTCCGCTAAATCCGCATTTCCATGAAAAGGGCGCGCTGGCCTCGGAGGCAAATGCTCGCGAAAAGAGACGTGTTATTGTGCGCGTGCACGAAATTCATTCGAAGCGGTCACACCAACAGCAGAAATGTAATCAAGTCCAGACAAGCCGCGGTCCAATTTTGAATGGGAACGCAAATTTGGAAAAGGGAAATTGCGACTAATACAAACATTTCGAAAAACGAATAGTGTGAAACTAGTGAAAACCCATTAAAAATGACGGGACAAAATAAAACTCTTATATTTCATTAGAATGAGAGGTAAAACAAAAATTATTTGTTTAATTCTAAATTTAAATTTGTTCCCGTTTCAAACTTTCGTTTCATTTTAGTTATACGTTCAGTTTAAAGTCCTACAGGGGTCCACGCAGCGATTTTAGAAGACCCTAATGCCATCCCGTGAAAGTTTGGGCTAGTATTGATTGTTGCCACTGACTTTCATGACCCATGAAGAAATAGAATTTTCCCCTGATTTTTTATAGTTGTTTATAAACACCGCGTTCTCGGATTCGTACAGAGCGTAAATCAACAATTAGGACTACTGTGATCCGGTATTTTGCACGTACGTGCGTACGTACAGTTTGCCCGTACGTGCATCTTACAATCCTCTTCCTAGGGATTAGGTTTTTCACTTCAGGTTTTCCTTTTCCGTCAGTCATACTTTCAATATACTTAATTTCATCCTCTCCTAATTTATTTACTTTTACTAAATAATACAGCACTATGACATCTGCACATGCCCAGAAGCATGTGGTGCCTGCAATGGCGTGTACAAACACACTATTTTGCCCCTACAATTGCTCTACTCAGCCCATCGACCACGTGTCCAAACATTTCCCACTCGTAAAATAAAACGCCTTTTTTACCACTTCAACGTTAAATAATTATTTTAAAAAGGGAGTTATCAAATTAACGGTTTATACCGGAACGCAAGTGTAGTCAATCTGGAGATTACGACCAATGAAAAGATGCCTCCACTATGAAAAGTTTGCCTAACAGTTCAGATTGTAACAAAGATTAAATACACCTTCATAAATATAATCTGTTCTATTTTACTGGTTAGCCCTGCTCAAAATAAAGCATGGAAATATGAATTATCAAAGTGAGATAATATTATAATAACAATTAAGTGAAAATTGGGGAAAGTTTAATAAAAAAGAACAGGAAAAAGGCTCAGAGGAAGAGAAAACTTGCTATAGTCATTACAGATTTAGTATATATTAAAGATAATGATTTGATAAACACAGAAATGGTAGGGAAGTAAGTAAAGTTATTAGAGAAATTGTCGCGGTGGAAACAATAAACAACAACACTGTTTCCCTATTCGGTACCGCATCTTATAAGTCTTTACTGAGCCTTTCCCATCACGGAACAACTACCACACACAATGAAAACCAAAAGGAGGGAAAAGAAACCAATCGCACAATAGATAATAAAGAGAATGGAGTAAAACTCAAGAGACAGGGAGAAAAAGAGGAGTTGCAAAAAATACACGGGAGTATAGAAAAGGGAGAAGTAATAGGAGGCATTTACCAAGGAGAATGAACATTAAAAGGTCAAAGAATGAACAAAATAAAATACCGATAAAGGCGTAACAATTCTGCCACAAAAGACAGAGAAATGCTTCAACATAGGCGACGGCACATACAAGCCCCAGCCCCATCATTAAGTGGAGCCTCCCTTCCAGTCCGGCTGCTCTGCAGTCACGCGTCGCGTCGCCTCTGTGTGCAGCCCCACCCACGCGCCACCCTTCACCGCGCGCACACTCCGCCCTCCCCCCCCCCCCCCCCCCCTCCTACCGCCCGCTCCTACCGCCCGCTCCTACCGCCCGCTCCTACCGCCCTGCTCCTACCGCCCGCTCCTACCGCCGCTCCTACCGCCCGCTCCTACCGCCCGCTCCTACCGCCCGCTCCTACCGCCCCTCCTACCGCCCGCTCCTACCGCCCTCCTCCCGCCCCTCCTACCGCCCCCTCCTACCGCCCCCTCCTACCGCCCCCTCCTACCGCCCCCTCCTACCGCCCCCTCCTACCGCCCCCTCCTACCGCCCCCTCCTACCGCCCCCTCCTACCGCCCCCTCCTACCGCCCCTCCTACCGCCCCTCCTACCACCCCTCCTACCACCCCTCCTACCACCCCTCCTACCACCCCTCCTACCACCCCTCCTACGCCCACTCCTACGCCCACTCCTACGCCCACCCTACGCCCACTCCTACGCCCACTCCTACGCCCACTCCTACGCCCACCCTACGCCCCTCCTACCGCCCCTCCTACGCCCACTCCTACGCCCACTCCTACGCCCACTCCTACGCCCACTCCTACGCCCACTCCTACGCCCACTCCTACGCCCACTCCTACGCCCACCCTACGCCCACTCCTACGCCCACTCCTACGCCCACTCCTACGCCCACTCCTACGCCCACCCTACGCCCACTCCTACGCCCACTCCTACGCCCACTCCTACGCCCACTCCTACGCCCACTCCTACGCCCACTCCTACGCCCACTCCTACGCCCACTCCTACGCCCACTCCTACGCCCACTCCTACGCCCACTCCTACGCCCACCCTACGCCCACTCCTACGCCCACTCCTACGCCCACTCCTACGCCCACTCCTACGCCCACTCCTACGCCCACTCCTACACCCACCAGATCGCCCCAGACATCATCCATCCAATCACCGGCCCCATCGCCCACTCCCTCGGCCTGCCTGCCTACACTCGCCACTGTCCGCCCCAGCCCAGCCCCGTCCGCCGCCGCGCCAGGGGCCAGCGGGGGCGTGGCGCATGCAAATTGGGGTGGGCGGAGGCAGCGCCGCAAAGGGCATGCCCTCGCGCCCACGCACCGCGCACAGGGCGATCCACCGCCCTGCTTGCCACGGGGCTTGCTGCACAAATATCACGTTTTAGTTTAGTCCGCCTTCCGCATTTTTTCACTTTTACAGCATTTTATGCTGCTTCACGCTATTTGACCCCGGTTCAATTGCCGCCAATTTCGTTGCTTTTTTGTAAAAGTTCACAACAATAATATTTAAATTGTAATAGGAGAAATATTATTTAATTTTTCAAATTACAATAACAATAAACAAACATACCTATTCACACATTGTATGCAACATGCATCGATTATATTTTGTGTAGGTATGTGACGAATACTAAGAAACTAGTATATCCAGAAGTACTAGGAACGATTGCTTGGCCTTTGCTACATAACACAATATAACCAACACAAAATGAAAAAACTCTGGAAATGGAAAAGTAATTTCTTTAAATTATCTCTTTTCTATAATCCATTTTTGTCCTAGTATTGGATTTTCAAAATATAATATATAGGAAGAGAATAAAAACATCAAAACTGTTCGTTATAATCGTTGGCAAGGCACAAGCATCATTCGCAGGCACGCCGCACGCTATTACACAGCACGCTTGCGCGCGCACACACACAAACACACACAAACACACACAAACACACACAAATACACACAAACACACACAAACACACACAAACACACACAAACACACACACACACACACAAACACACACACACACACAAACACACAAACATACACAAAACACGCGCGCGCTCGCGATTTAAAGTGGCAATACGATGCACTGATCATGATCACGTGAGCTTAAAATGTGTTAACTTTCAAAATATCAAATGCTAAATGCAAATCGGCGTAGTACCGAACAAAATAGCACATTCAAATCTGCAGAGTACCACTCGCAAATACTTTAAAAATTTAGATAAAATAACTTAATATACTAGTTAGAATCGAGACATGAAGGAGAATAAGTGGTATTTTCCCAGTCATTAGAAAATGATATTCTATGTTTACAGATTGTATTTTATTTTGGATAAATTCATGTCATTTTTCAAAATGGTATCTTACTATGCGCCTCCTTTTTGCTCCCAATTCCTTACCATAACATTTTTCGTGTTCTTCAACTACACACTTCTGCACTTAAGTCTTTTTTCAGAAAGGTTTGCTCTGTTTGGCTACTTAAAGCATGTCACGTAGCCACCTTATCGTCCTTGTGCTTAGACTGCAAATCGATTTCGATTCTTAACGGTTACCCACTCTGGTTGCAAGCACACACGCGGAGCGCAACAAATTGCCAAATTCTAGTTGAAAGTATTTTTATAGCGTCCCTCCTGTTTGTTTAACTCATCCATCGAAGCCAAATTCTACTGCAATAAACCTCTATTAGAACTGCGCACAATTCCCTTCGTTTGTTGACTCCGAGTAGGAAGCAACAAGATTATATTATTAAAGAAGTAGATAGTTGCTGCGTTGTCTCTCGTTTGACTAACACAAATATTGGTAATGGTGTACGGAGAAATAGAAAGTAATTTACGTTAAAAATAAATTTTATGAACTGAGGGGATAACGGGATTTTATAACAATCAAAATTCGTATTTTTGCGTTATCAGTCGTGTCCTTCAGTGTTTTTCGTTATTATGCATTCTTACGGAACTTACTAAATAAAATGTCATACAAATAAAAAGATTTCCGTCAAAATGTGTCCTCAGGTTAGATTTCACCATTTGTTCGTTTTTATTCCATTTTTTAAATACCTGTATGTATCGTCCTTTTTTATGACCTTTATCCAGCCGACAGCCAGTTACCCTTTCCGACCCAATGGGACGCATATTCGACCATATATTAGACCAACACACTTGCGGGCTCCTCTGATCTGTGGTCAGCAGAACGCGAGGCCTTCAGATAAATTGCTGAAATGGTACATATTGTATTAAATGATGCTATGAACATCAAAAATGACTCCATCAAATGTACGATGTTAATAATAAAGAAACCTTTTTAATTACGTTTGCCATTGTTCACTACATATGACCCTAATCTTTGCACATCCATTCCTTAACATATCTGGTTTTGTACTGCATGCAAGAACTAACACACAAATTATTTTAACCACCAAGTTGGACGCTATCTTCAGCATGTTATATACAAAAATTATCATATTGTATGTTGAATACTGATATAAGCACCAAATTGTATATATGGATTTTAATATTTCTGTATTCCTTTGTATTTATTACGTAAAAATGTGTTGTGTATACTATTTTAAACCCTTCGTTCTATATTGCTTTAGAAAAGGCACAAGCTAAATGTGTGAAACGCAAAGCTGAAAATAAATATATAAAATACAAATGTCTTAATTCTTGGTATCTTCGTAACATTGATCCTATATGGTCGAAAACTACTTGAAACGAGCCATTTAACTGCATTATTATTATTATTATTATTATTATTATTATTATTGTCATTGATGTTATTTTGTGCCTGGTTTCGATGTGATATGTACGTCAACCGACAACTTTTAATCCACTCCTCTTTTTCACTGTCGGTAATCTAACTTTAACGTCCCTATCTCCAGCCCCGCGCGTTACGAAGCAAAATCGGGAATTCCACCCAACTGCTCCGTGTTTCAGAAGGCCGTTACCCCTCCCGGGCGGCGGCGGGCCGGCAGGGGGCCGTGGACAGCGGCAGGCAGGGCGGCGGTCGAGCTTTCACGAGCTCGCAGCCGAGGACGCGACGATTCCACGTTAAAGCCAGGCCGCGCCGTTGCCACGTGGCGCGTCCACTTGGCAACGTCGTGGAAGGCGGGTCGTAGACCAACTCTGATGAGTCCCAGATACGGCCCGCTCATGGTGGAAAGAAGAAGAAGAAATGCCTTTCCACCATAGGTCCGCTCAGGCCAGAAGACGATTTTTGACAGGCAGTAAAACACCAAAATTGATAATATTGTAACAGGTGCAAGTTTTACGTACTACAGTGAAATCTGTCTAAACCGGCTCCTGTACATGCCGGAAACCTGCCTTAAGCGGAAATTTTCTCCGGTCCGTAAAGTTAAATGGCTTTTTACACAGCATAAAACAGAACTTCTCTAACGCAGAAACTGAACGGTTTTTTATGTGATGCATAAATAAAATGGATTCCAGTTAATTCAATGCAAATGGTAGAGAGATGCTAGACAGTCTTAATGAAATAAATGCATCTGCAAGTTTGTTTTAAATTCTCTATCTTTGTGACATGCGATTTAGTCGTGGCAGCCAAACATTGAAGGAGAAGGGCTTCAACTGACAGCTTATAATTCGACCGTGGGTTCGTTTGTCTCTCAAGGCGTAGGTAGGTCTTTGGAGAATAATAATAATAATAATAATAATAATAATAATAATAATAATAATAATAATAATAATAATAATAATGTAATTTACTACTTTCAGGGCAGGAACGTCAATATCACAAGTATAATCTCCGGGCTGGTAGGCCGTGGTCCAGTTGGTATTGAAGAGCCAAACGTTTCATTCACGTCTGCGGTGAACATCTTCTGTTAGTGAGTTAGTTAATGCCTTATCTTACATGGCGAGACTCGGGCCATCAGGCCCGCTCTTCCATCTAACCACTCAAATTTCGTTACGCTCCTTTCACCACCTAGCGGAGAAAGGAGGTATTATATCTTGGGCGACGAAACAGGCGAATCTCAATTTTGCTCAGAGGCTTCTTTTAGGCTTGAGGATCTTTTACATGCAGTAAATCTACTAACATGGGACAGCCGGCTTTACTTTCCATCTGAAGGAAGGCGTACGAGGGATTTTTTCGCCCTTGAAAATCCACGACTTCCATCGGGTTTGAACCCGCAAACTCTGGTACAACAGTGTACAATCAGTGGCAGCAGCGTCGCGAGTTTAGTATCAGGTTTTACTGTATTATAATTCAAAAGAAATGTACATTTTTGCGCGTTATTATGCATCGTATTTTGATCGTGTATGTGGCTATGCGAGTATGTCTATGTGAAGCAATCGAAATACGACTTTAAAAGACCAAGCGCCATAGTTTTGTAAATATTAATTTCTTAAGTTCATCTCTATTGCAAAGTCAGTTTTGCTAACATTTACGTAATATTTAAAAACTGTTAATAACTAGGACAAATCATAATAAAAGAAACTAGTAAAACTAAAAAATGGTGTCGGTATGATCTATTTCCATTGTTAGTCGTTGTAAAGTTTTATTTTGTACAGTGAAACATGCTGTGGTGGCATCCAAACACAGGAAACCTTCCGCGCTGGGACAAAACGTAATGTTGGCACATGGGCGGCCCAAATTAATTCAAATTTGGCGTCGTACTTGGAATTCAACCATTTATAGCAACTCTCTGGCGCTAATTAACAGAAAACAGTACACATTTCATACATTCCGCCATGGAGTTTTAGAGTATTTATTCTGTAAAATACGCGGGCGGGCTTCCAGAGAGAAAGGCAATTCATTTTTCGTATGAAACTCTTTGGAACGACTGAACGGCTTTTAAATTTTTAACTGCTTTCTAAGAACGGCGTGAGTGCGCGCCACGGGCTATACGACCTGAATATTGCACATTGTGTTATTTAATAATATAAATATAATATTGCACATTGTCGGGGTTAATATTTAATAATATAAATATAATATTGCACATTGTCGGGGTTAATATTTAATAATATAAATATAATATTGCACATTGTCGGGGTTTCGCGGAATCCTGGCTCTTTTCTATTTAAGACGCAATGGGATCGCATTGTTTGAGGATCTAGAAGCCGAGCAGTTTTCGTGGCGACGCGCCTCGCTCGTGTAAAAAGCTAAGCAATTTAAAGTTAAGTGCTTAACGTTGGTAGTGCGTCTAGTTGACAGCATTGCAGACTCTGTGAACAGTGTTTTGGCAGGCGACCTCTGCGTGACATTTAACACGTAGGAATTACGAAAAATCAGGAGCAAGCAATTGCCTTCAGACCAGACAGGTAACACTGACAACTTCTTCAATTCTCAATACTTTTTACGCTGAGGTAAACTAATTGTTCTTAAATAATTGGTTTTCAGAATTTCCCCATTAAAGGATTAGAAGGCGGCACAAGTCTTGTTTTCAACAAGAAACATCAACAGATACTCTCTCAAAGCACCCAAGCTATATGTGCTGCTTCAACACCTACAAAGAGATTAAGAACTTATTTGAAGATCGTTGGGAAGGGAACACCTCTATTGAAACTTTCCCAAGACATATTTACGATTTGAAAATTACAGTGATGATTATTATAATTTATGTATTTATCGTAAAAATATTTTTTAAAAATGGTAAAGAACTCGCCAAGGTCCCGAGTGTTATAAATCAAAATCTTTGCTCATGAGTAATAAAATCTCTTTAGAACGGCAAACGAGCTACTGGTTCGAATTCATGGTATTTCGTACACATAACTAATCATTTCCTCTCACCTCTAACAAAATGATAATAAAATAACAATAACAATAACTCTAACAATATGACTAAAAAATGCGCGACACTGATTTTATAAATACTGCCCGGACGTAAATCAAAGGACCACCATAGCATTTGCTTAATGGGTCAAGGAAAATTATATCAGTAATATAATGGATCAAGAACCACCAGCCTAAAAACATACGAAAAACAAAAATCTCAATGCTAGTAACATCGATGCATTGAGCCGGCAGAGAATTTGTTGCAACTGAATGGTTATGTTCGGCCATGAAGCAGTAATGGAAAAAAACATTCAATATGGAACATGAAATTTTATATTTCAGTAGGGAAATGGTCACTAAAGAATAGTGGTTTGGATTTGAAAAGCAATTTTTTACTGCCAGGTTATTTTTACGAGGACTTATCTCCTTTTCCAGGGTATTAACCGTGTTGGCTACTGCATGTTAAACAGGATGGCTCATATAAGACATTCCCTTGGAAATTCTCCTGAACCGTTGCAGACTCTGAAATGCAGTTTTCATTCAAACGAACGCATTCGACGGTAATAATAATAACTGAATATTTACAGCGACATAATATCGTAGCCACAGTAATTCACCAGGCACTGGCAAAGAATTATCCACTTGTAGAACAGGAGCAACCCTATTACAAATGTAAGCCTCAGCAAGTTATCAGTAATCATTTGGCGCGAATATTATGGGACAGCACAATTATGACAGACATGGCGGTTGAAGCTAACATACCAGATATTGTCTTATTTGATAAAACAACAAGAAGAGCAATGACAATCAATGTTGCAGTTCCCACTGACGACAAACTGGTGTCAACTATTGCTGAAAAGAAACGAAAATACCAACCTCTCGCTGTGAAGTTGAGGGACACGTACAGGTTACGGAGCGTAGACATAGTGCCTGTGATAGTGTCAGCAAATAGCGTGTTAACCAAGTATTGGTTGAAAACTGGACAAAGGCTGCGATTAAAAGAAAAAACACCTCAGAACAATGCAAAAAGCCGCTTTACTGGGCACAGCAAATATAGTCAGGAAATTTTTAAGTCTCGATTAGGGAAGAAAACGTACGTAGAATAAGAAGACATCACTTGAATCCATCAAAATGTAAAACACTACAAGTTTTGAGAACTGTGCTAACACAAAACCATAAGTATAAGTATTTCTTCACCGAAGCTCCATGACTTCGTACTGACAAATTGTGTCTTGAGTTTGTCCTCCGACACCTTTTGTAGTGAAAAGAAAACAAATAATAATAATAATAATAATAATAATAATAATAATAATAATAATAATAATAATAACAAAATGCACTATGCATGATTTTAAACTTTCTAACCTTTAATAGATATTGATACATCTATGAACTTTTTAAAATGGATAGACTTCTTTACCCCCTGATAACGATCGTGAAGACAAGAATTCATATGCACTTTATCCTACGTTACATAACAATATTTTGAGAGATTTGGAGTTTTTACGACTACAATGTCTCATTATGCCACTATCGCGGAGGGAAATGCAATGTTTCCCTCCCAGATATCCCTCTTTGTCACCCCTTCCAGTGGACGATCCCAATCGCGAACGCCCAGACAAGGCCACCTGCCACAATCGCAGCAAAGACCTGTCCGTCAAAGTACTGCTGCAGGAAATTGTCAATACGCGGCGACAAACAATACCAATGCCAAAATGAACTATTTTTATATAATATTTTAAAATATCAGCAAATGAAATCTCATTGAATTCCTCTTTTTATGATTTATCCTTTACAGATGAAATCACAAAATTAAAATATCAAAGAGTTAAATTTCACCAAAACTAAAAATATTGCAAACAATATCTCTACGATATATTAGTTGTCCCATGCTTCAGTACTGTTAAGCGAAAACTATTTCGTTATCGTGAACTGGGGGATAACCTACCTTTGTGGAATGAATTCGAATCATTTCTACGTGCTACTCACAGATCGCTCACCTGACTGAACTGACCAAAACAAGTTCGAAATCGGAAGTATGAATGTAAATAGGTAGTCGTATTGAGTATTTCAATTCTACTAACCTACATTTGTGTGACATCGTAATAAATCGCATTGTTCGCAACTTAAAAGAAATTCATAATGTTAAAATTTGAATTGATTCAGGTTCAAGCAGAATGATGTAGAAGTAGTTCATTGACAAACAGTAGGAGACTCTTCAACCATGTGTCCGTTAATTAAGTATGATAGTTAAAAAGAAAATTACAATTAACATTAATTACGAAAAACAATACAAAAGAACGTGTGATAAAATTGGTTGAATTTGTTATTATTCACCCGAACGAAACGAACAAGCGAGTTATTATTAACTAGTTTCTCACAAACTATTAACAAGTAAGTTACTAGTTACAGCATTAATATTAATAAATTGGGATAAATGATATTCTAAAAATAAGTTTACTTTCACAAGTCATTTTATTGATGCTATTCTTCGCACTATTTTTTTATTGTAAGTGGGTCTTTTTTATCACAAAAACCTACATAGAGAAGAGCAGTGTAGGTTCAATCATAACACATTTTACTCAATTCACAAGAGTTCAGGTTCAGGCAATCACTATATACTGCTCAAATTAATGGAAATTAATTTTACTGTCAGAAGTATTGTTGAGGGAAACGAATTCTTGACAGTGTGTTAAAAACGGTTTAGTTTATCGAGTTCCGGATAAGAGACATTTTATTGCTTTAATTTTCGACATAATAGAATATAAATGCTTGACATAAAACAAATAAAAATAAGTCAGAAAGATATAAATGCGTATAATGGTCAATAGAATTTGGATACTCGTCAGATTGAGGTTAGTCTTACTGACAAAATCAAGAACTTTTCTAAGTAATTCTAGCTAAGAAAGCTGGATTGCAAATTTAAACACTCTCTAGCAATAATAAGCAAACAAAATGTTTAGAATTATGTTTGGAGTTAAATAATGTAATTTTCTCCACTTCAGATGATTCCATTACAAAACAAGTTTGTAAATGAGAAAGATAATAAGAAATCTACAAATGAAATTATTGACGAACGAACAGACATATTTTGGGGCAAATATTGAAATACGCATATTAAACGCTCTAAATTGACTTCCTGTATTTTTTTAATGTCATCGAAAGTGGATTTAATAACTTTGTGTCAACTTTTGGACTCCACAGTGAAAAAAAAATTAAAAAAACCTTATCAGAATTGTGACGAAAATGTTTGATGAAAACAGGAAAATATTAGATTTTAGCAACTCCTGATTAAATAAATCAAGTTTAGTTATGTAATAAACGCCCACGAAGCTAGAGCGAACTCAATAGTTGTTTGAACCGTTTTTATTAGTTGCCTGCATGCAGCATACAGGAATTAGTTGCTTACAAGTGTTTTTCTCGGCGCAAACAGCAAAATGGGCATTTACCTAAAAATCCTCCATCTAGTTATCTCAGCGAAGTGCCGCATTGGCGCCCACCGGACGCAGGTGACGCCGCCCTCGCCGTCGAGGGCCTCTCGGGGCGGCTGCAATGGACAGCACGAGGCTCTCGGAACCTCGAGGCCTCTCAATGGTCGCCGCTCAGCCGATTGACACACAGCGCTGCACGGCGCTCGGCGTGGGGAGGCAGGGGATCATCACTCCCTACAGTCCGATTTAAACAGCTTGGCACTTCACGATCACGAGGTGGAAGACGAGGAGGACACTGCCATCCAATCGGGAGCTTCATTATCTCCAAAATGTTTGATAGCAGAGCTCCCAATACGACAGCATAGTCCTTCCAACTCGTGATCTGAAGTGCCATTTTTTAAATCCGTGTTTGCGTGTGCTAGCTTCAGTGAAATCTAAATCTCGTACTCGCACAGGACCATGGTGTCAGTGTTAGCTGATGCTGTTTTTCTTCTGTCGTAAGGAATCTGAATTCGGTCAAAGTATTTTCCAACGTCACAGATTGTTTCGATAACGCAACGAATGCACTTCTGACTAGCGGCGAACGGCACGGCTGGATCCAATTATCGCTTCCAATAAGAGATTTCCCTCCATTTTCTTTTCTCCCTACGCACTGCGTGGACACGATTCGGTGCTACTAGATAATTGCGAAGACAGCCTTCACCGATTAAGCAAGCAATGACGCATTTTTAACGCTGAATGTTCCAATTAATAGCATTTTATTTCACAAGATGATATTCTGATCTCGAAAGAGTGGAGGCCTGGATTAGAATACTATAAAAACAAACATTTCTAGAGATAACAATATTGTTCCAATTCCAATATGTTTATAATTCATTATCAACAATGGCGTACTTCATTTTAAAAACAATGTGAATGCTATCGAAATATCTTTGTAACGATTAACTTTGTAGGAATGAGGCACAAAGAGCATATTTTACACTGTAGTGAAAGTGAAATGTAAACCCAAGTCTTATTACTATCAGAAGCATTAGAACAAAAAATTAACTATTCACTAGTTACTGAAAATTATCCAAAACAGATAAAAGCACTTAAGTCAACAATTGACGAAGAAAGATACAAAATTTCACACAACACGTATTCATATATTACGAATTATTTACCAACGAATACGAGAGTTCATCAAGACTTAAAATGATGCGTGTGCATCAATCACTTCAACTCGCAACCAGATTTCAAAGAAACAAAAATTCTGTGCAATCGCTTTCACTACGACCATAGAACTCTAGTTGCGGTTTGCTCTGATCAGTAGGTTTCCGTGTCTTTTTCGATCAACACCAGGGGAATGCGGGAGCAGTACCCCAACAAACGAGCCTCGGAACGCGCGTACCCTTTCCTTCTCTTCCTTGTCCTATCCTCAGCCCTTACACACGAACATACTTAGGGCACTACATTAAAACATTGGTCGCGAGACTAGACGGAATCGTAGAGCTTGTTCCCAGCAGGAGGCGGTGCCCCGCTTCGCGGAGATACCTGGTTGGGAAAAACCCTTGTCACAACCTACACCTCGCAAGCCGACGTATAGGTCTGGGCTGGATTTATTTATTTATTCATTTATTTTACGTCAAAAAACAGATGAAACTGCGTATGACGTGCTATGGGGAGAAGTGAATTCTGTGCACATTTTCAAAATTCTGTGACCCCTACACTAAGTCATATACTACATGAATTTTGAAAAAAGCTCACATGTAGTAAAATCTATTTTCAAGGATAAATAAGCAATAAATTTTGTGGTCTTATCCATAGATATAACCATGGATATTCATGGATATAATCATCCAACGAATGGGGAATGATCACCACCATCTTTCGAGGGAAAAAATGCAATTATTTGACGAATTGGGATATACTAATCAATCAATGATCTGCTTGTTCTAGTGAACAACAATGCGTCTTAGTACTTCAACCCACTAGCAATGCGTTTGTCGTTACAACCCCTCACTCCTTTGTGCTCGGTTACTGTATTGTTGCTCCCCACCACTGTTGCCTTGTGCACACCGCACGCTCGCCCGCAGCTCATTGCAATGCCAATTGCGAACTACCCCCTTCATTTGTTCACTCTGACTTGGTAACGAGCGGGAATTACGCCATTGCAGAAGCCGCTCCTACTGCTCGTCGCTACAAAACCACATCACTCGCACACGTCGAGCAACACAGAAGATTGGAACAACGTATCAACATGCTCGTGTGAATAATAATTTATTTCTCAGCTCTCATGCATGGAAACAAGTACTTACGTTCACAGTTTATTAGTTGGCCATTGCCATTTTGTGGTATTCGCAATTAACATTTTCCCCTAGCGTACTGCAAGAAGTCATGGCCATATAAAAAACTGAGTAGAAAGAAGTAAACAAAATACTGGGGAGGCACGAATCAACATGGCTGCTGCCCCGCATATTGAGAATGCTTCCAGGAGCATAGACCGCATTTTTATTTTATCTCACAACCCAAGTTCGCAAGCACTAACTCTTGTCGTAGATTGGCAATCACAAATCTTTGTCGACTTTTTTCTTTCCGTGAATATGTACTGAGAAATAATGTAGGCAAACCCGTACGATAATGTCTCTGGCGCAGACATTTCAAAATGCCGAACCCTGATCCTATTGACGCATAAAAGCACAGAATGCATAACACCGCATAAAATGCTACGCGCACTCACCAATGCCCCTTGGCATATAACTAACAGACAACTTCTTAGGGAACTGGGCATAGAACCAATTACATTTCCTTACTATCCATCAACTTCTTCACCAACCTCCAAACTATCCCTTGCACCAGCCACTTTAACCTCCCGAAAAACCAGCGTTGTTCGTACAAGAATTAAATCCCCTCTGCCAAAAGACATGTTTTCCCCTTCTTAACTTAGAAAAATAATTCTCACCTCTAAAAATTAACAACAGTCGTTATAGAGGTACCCGGTGTGGATGTCCTCGCTCAGAAACAGGGGTGTACTGCGCTAATTTGCAGTTCCTCATGCCTTTGGGCCACTACAGTGCGTCCATCCATTGTATTATGTTATATAAATAAACGTTAACACTGACCTGTAAAGTGGATATCCCTCAGATCTGGTTAAATAAAAAATACTACGTACGGTACAAAGGCAACAGCAGGGAATTACGAAATCTTAACTTGAACGTCGCTGATCTCGCTATTAGCAAGTTTGTGTTGAGAAGTAATAATGATGATTTCGTGTGCAATAAGCTTGAAGATAGAGATAAGAGAATGAGCTGCTTAGTAACAATGGCCAGGAAACCGGCCACTAACCCGCGTAATCCACCATAAATCCACTGGGATCGGACGGGAATCGAGCCGCGGACCCAGATGTGGAAAGCAATCGGTCTTACCAATGCGCCACAAATCGTCCTGAATAACAGATGAAGACCAAAAGAGAGAGTTTGCGAAACTAATCAGTAGCATATCAATGAATGGGGTGAACGATGTTTGCCAGCGTGGTTTTATTCCGCTCTCTTTGTTTAGATGACTTCCCGTTTTATCATTTAGAGATTTTAATATTAGAATGTTACCTAACCATAAGTGATAGTTTTTCTTTCAACATTTTACCGATCTTTATAAAACACATCGAAACTTTCGCCATGCGTAATAGCTAGAGGAAAGTTTCTCGACAGTTGACTTCCAATAAGGTTCCATAAACACATCACAATCTTATTTTAGTACCTGTTAATATAGAAAATAGCTATGCATCCGCAGTAGTTATTGTTTAGCAAGTTCTTTAAACATTATGACGTCCATAGAAGCATGAGTTTCTCAGAGGAATGAACCTCAAATTCAGAAAATATTAAAAAACTTTATATATCCTTGACATACCTCAGACTCAAAATATTTTCACAGAAACGTGCAGAAATGTGTGTACTATACTTTTAAAATTATATAGCATTAATTCTTAATTAATGTTTTTCTTAAATTATTTCATAACTTATTTTGACTATCAACGTGTTCTGTGAATGTCTCAGAGGAATATAGAAAATAATAAAAACTTCATATATCCTTGACATACCTCAAACTGAAAACGACTTCACACAAACGTGCAGAAAATTATGTACTACACTTTTCAATCTGTGAAGCATTAATTCTTAAATAACGTTTTCCTTAAATTGTTTTATAACTTATTCTGAGTGAGGACGTGTTGTGTGAATATGGCGTTCCAAGAGCCGGAGGCGTTGGATCGACGGGGAAGTGACGCTGACGCAGCCTGCGCCGGGCCGAGGCGCGCGGCGGTGGCAGTGGCCGCCTATCGACTGCGCGACGGGCCTTAAGGTGGTCAGTGGCCGCCCATCGCCGCCCGCGCCGCCCCGCGCCGCCCGCGCCGCCCGCGCCGCCCGCGCCGCCCCGCGCCGCCCGCGCCGCCCCGCGCCGCCCGCGCGCCGCCCGCGCCGCCCGCGCCGCCCCGCGCCGCCCGCGCCGCCCCGCGCCGCCCGCGCCGCCCGCGCCGCCCGCGCCGCCCCGCGCCGCCCGCGCCGCCCCGCGCCGCCCCGCGCCGCCCCGCGCCGCCCCGCGCCGCCCGCGCCGCCCCGCGCCGCCCCGCGCCGCCCGCGCCGCCCCGCGCCGCCCGCGCCGCCCCGCGCCGCCCGCCCGCGCCGCCCGCCCCGCGCCCGCCCGCCCCGCCCCGCCCCCGCCCCGCCCCCGCCCCGCCCCGCCCGCCCCCTCCCCCTCCACCACCGTGCCGCTCGCAAACCGCTCACGTCCCTGCATCTACGCTAACCCTGCCCCACCACGCCCCAGCTCTTTTTCTACGCCCCCTTCCCGCCTCATTCCGTCCTTCCCACATCTCTCTATCACCCACGCCACTCCCACCCAGCCCTCGTCCCTCAGCCTGCTCCCACCGAACCGCCTCGTCTCGCGTCGATCAGACCCCGTCCCGCTCGTCACTCCCCTCACACACTCACCGCCAACCCTCGCGCCCGCTCCGCTCCTCCCTTCCCAGCCCACGCCAATGCACCGCATGAGCTCCCGCCCACGAAGCGACGAGGGCCCTGGGTGCTACACAGAACACGAACAATGTTACCCCTCCCCCCAAGCGTCTTACTGCTTCCTACGCTTACAGCCACGCCAAGGATTTAATTGGGTTCGGTATTTCCAAATTGGTACGAGTCTGCTGATCCTTACGTTCCCGCAACAGCGTATGCACATGAAGTGCCCGTGACCGTTCATAACGCTAATAACTAATTCAGCTGCAGCACCACTCATCAAACGTCACTGTTCAGTGGGATTTCTCTTGACCAACATTAAATAATAACACTTCTAATACAAAGTATATTGTACATGAATTCATTCATCAAGGATCAATCGGCACTTTCACTTACTCCGTTTCCACTTGGAAATTTCCTTCCCAAAGGTTTCGCTACTGTTGAGGGTATTATGAATATTCCTCCAAGTGGCTACTACTTGACTTTATGTAGTTTATATCACGTGGAAAGTCATAATACCTCCACTCAGACGTCCATCTCTAGCGAACTCAACCCAATTTTCCTCTCGACAACTCCACGACCATGGTAACAAACGATCCATGCCGATCCTTTCCTTAACTGTTCTTTTTCACGAGTTACGAACATCTTCTACGAAATTTATACACCCATACCGTAACACAAATGTATAACAATTGTGTTCTCAAATAATGGTTGACTATCACTACGGCTGCAGACTTTCAGCCTCCGATTATTCTCTTAGGTACACGCCAGCGTCAGCAATGTAGTTGGAATACTATGTTTTGCATTTACTAAGGCGCAAGTATCAGAAATGTCAGCTTCTTCCAACTATGTCTTGGTCATGTTTCTACCTACTTCCTTTGGTACTCGCAAACCTGCTTCAGGAATATTATGAAATAAGATAAGTCTTGAACTAATTTGGTAACTATGAGATTTTGTAGGTAGTTAGAATATCAACACGTCGCCCTTATTTTGAGTTGCATGTATTCCTGCCTGCCTAATCTTTACTGTAAAACAGTAAATCTCAAATTAGGCTTCACAAACGTCAACAATTCAGGCCTTGTATCTAAAGTGATGATGGCAAAGTCGTCTAAAACAGGCTTTCTTAATAAATTTTAGTTGAAAAAGATTACTTCCAATATTTCATCCTCAAATGTTTTTGTCTTCCTTTACTTTTCAGCTACACACATCACATTCTCATCAATGTTGAAATAAAGCAATTCCCAAATATGATCATTGAAATTGTTAGGAGATTAAAATTCTTGCTTCTCTAATTGAACATAATCCGGTGTTAAGAACGGACGTTCTGGTATTATACTCAGTGGTTACTCAGCACTAGTTTACGATGGGTAGGTATGTAAGCAATAAAACTGAAGTGATCAGCTTGAAGACTTTTTGCTTGAGTTTTTAAGTGTTATGCATACCTCAGCCTCAATAGCATCGTCATAGAGAAGTTTTCAATTACTCCGGGATCAAGATAATTTTTGCAGTGGTGAAACTTTCGTGGCTTTGCTTGCATTCACTTCTGATTGACCTATAAAATGCCAGATAAAAAATCTCACTAATATATTATAATCCAGTAGAAACAGGCATTGCACAGAAATCTAGATGTGTAGTCTTTGCAGTCCCTTGGTTTTGCTTTAATTTAAACACATTAAACTAGAATTGTTGAGTAGAAAAGGTTAATGTAACTTTGACCAAGATAAAAATACAATTATTATATTTCACAATATTTATAACGTATTTTGTGCACCCATTAGGCATTTAATGCAAATATAGAATACAAAAAAAATTAATACTAATCGAACAACCATTTGAATGTAAATACAAGCATAACAAAATTTTACTACTCTGTATTTGTCCTTAATTCACATATTCAGTTTCAAAATGATTACCAGAAGGTTCTCAATGATATCCTTCTTGCTTCAGGCTTCAGGTCCACAAAGCCTCGCGTTTAGGTCATTGCTATTACACGATGTTTCCCCACCCACTAGCTCACGAACACTAGGAATGCGAGCGGAATACAAGGAATTCCACTCGTATTTTTAGTGCCGAGTTCCTAACATTCCAACCTGAACTCTAGTCTGATACAGCAACTGTTTACGAATAATTCTCTACATGGAATTATCAACTTGTTTAACGGTACCCCATCGCCCACCTGGAATTCTCTTAATCACTGTGTCACGTTAAATCAGACGAAAGCCGTAACAAGACGGTACAAGATGAGTGGATGATTTAGGATGTTTTCCGATGCTCCGCACCATCCATTCCATGAATAGGAGGAAACCACAATATTGGTTTAATGACAGCAGTCATTAAATCAATAAATTCCCATTAATTTCAAATTAATCTTCTCCTTAATCTTAATTTCCTCCAATTAATGTCATGTAAACACCAGAGAAGTGTACCAACTGTTTAATACCACCTTTTTGTAATTCAAAATACGAGTCAATTTTAATTCTTAAATATTTGTGTAAATGTTTGTTATTGTCGAAATTAAGATTGTGTATAACTTGACTTGCAATATTGATTTGAAAGAAGTGCATGCATAACTGTTCACGCATAATTTAATTATGATTTATTCGTATACAAAAATAGATAAGAGAATAATCTTACTGTCTAAACAATGAAGAGTTTCAAAATTATTTGAGCATACTAGGAAGGAAGCAAAGTTTTTAAACGAATGTAGACGTTTCACGAAGAAGTTGTAGTTTATTCAAAAGCAAACGAAGTTATTCTGTACTTTCCTTTCGCTATTTTAAAGAGAATTGTTTGACTTTTTCATTAAAAATACGACTTTTTCATATTTACACAAGCTTTTAAAAGTTGTCGCAGGTTACAAATTGACCAATAGAACGAGGAATATGAGAAATTAAAGGGAATGTGAGCAAATGTTGTATAAACACACTAGTAAAGAGTCAATTTAGTTTTTTTCTAACAGCTTGATCGTTCCAAGTGGCTTAAAGATGAAGTTGCGCCAACAGAAATCAGAGAAAATAGCGAACCCGTGCGAGAATTCATACATTTTCAGCGCCTCCCTCTTTCCTATTTTTTCATTTCCATATTAAGCCTGTAATATATATTTTTCTTGAAGACGACCTTATCCTCCGTCACTTGTTCTGTACGTCTCCTTGTAATTGATAACAATACAATACACCCTTGTCAATACAAAAATTCTTATTTAATGTTATTACCGAACAGAGAGGTACACCCGAGTAATTCAATCGCGTATAACATCAAGCAATTAGTTTAATTTCGCATACAGTTACAGATTCTACAGGTTCTGAGCAGGTGGGGTAGAATCGAGAAGCGTCGAACCAGCAAAACTAATAGAATGCTCAATAAGATTACATCCTGTAGCTTACAGTGTGAGGAAGGTTTTTTTGAAGACTTTGGCCTCAAAGTTAAGTTTTTAAGCCCCTAAAACCCTTCGTATAGAAGTTATTTAACGAAATAGATTCAAAAATACGGCCGAGTGTTGCGGGTTGCATTTGACAATAATATTTAAATGCTTTTGTTTTAAAGCAATCGAATCATCTTTTTAAAGTCAAAAGCAATTCGTCACGTCTCCGTGAAATTCTCTTTCTTTAGAGACACCTATAAAGATTGGTGGCGTGTGAGAGCCGCGAAAGATATGTAAACTACTGAAATAATATAGGAGGCGATGGTTTGATGACATATCAAATCCTTTAGAGGTCGTCGGCGACTAGAAATGGCAAACGCAAGCACGCAAACTCAGCGGAGCAACCAGGCAGTATTTGGGGAGGGACGCAGGCATAAACCTCCAGTGAGAACTATCGCACATCGGATCCATTCTGCAGAATCTGCAAGTCATGAGCAAAAACGGTCATTCAGATGCGAATGTGGGGAGAACGAGGGAAGATACGGGCTAATTATTCTGAGCCCTAATTGGGCGAGTTAGTTGCCGAAAAAGGATTTTTATCGGGAAAGCTCACGTAAGGTATTTTTATAAGATTAGAGCAATCTGCAAATGATTATAAAATCAAATAATACAAAATATTGGTCCGAAAAAACAGAGAAAAAATAATTTTTACTAAAGGATGAAAAACAAATTACCTCGCGATTTTAAGGTAATGAAGCAACTGTTTAATTTTATTTTTCTTCCATATAACGATCAATGCAGTGCACAAAACAGGATTAATCTAAGAGGATTATAAAATCCTTATTGGAAAGCACAGGAAACATTCAAACGAAGTAGCGCTTAACCTAAATTTAAATTTCACGGAAAGCGGAGAATAGGAGATAGAACAGGAGAGAAACAGCGTGAGTCGGGCCTCATGCAGCGTACATGACGGAAGACAGTAATGCACATAGCTCGAAAAAGGGAAGACGAAGAAGAGGAGCAGATGTAAAACAACACCCAACGAACAGACGTTTACAAAATGTCTAGTAGATAAAACAGGAAAACAGTTCGCTGTTGTGTAATGCAATCAAACCAAAGTCCTTAAGTAGGAAGATAATCGCAATACAAGTAAATGCATGGAGTTTAATTACAATTCTCGGGCATTTCAAGCAAGTACATAAGTTGCGTATTAGAACATGGTCACATTATAGTCATTAAGTCAACAGCCCGATAAAGGCCAAATCAGTTATTTGGGATATTGACCGTGTGTTGTACAAACTTTTCGCAATACTACCTTTCTGTAAGAAAAAAATTATATCAATAAGAAACATACTTTCTTACTGTATGAGATCTCATCCCATTTCTTTAGTTATAACTGATTTGTTTCTATTGTTCTTAATGCAAAGCGGTTAGTGAAATTCCTAATGGACGTCTTGTACTAAGAAGGGCTTTCTGCTCCTCTTGTTTGCGTATGTTAAGTCGATGTAGAGGAACAGCTACGAAAAGGACTAAACATACCATTCACATCATAAACTACTATTGCTAAATAACCCACATGATATTACTTCCGTAAAAATCAGTGGATGAAATGTTATTTCTTCAATGTTAATATTTTATCTAATAACCTACTAAAAAGTTATATATTTTATTGACTATTTGACCAATGTAATACAACTAGGAATAAGTAAAAGAGAGAAGTATGTACGAGACACACGGGAAAAATTATGAGAAAGAGAGAAATATAAAAAGAGAAGAAAAAAGAATGAGAGAAAGATTCGGGAAAAGCTAGGATGAAAGGAGCGAAAGTATAGGGAGGAACTGGGAGAGCATACGAAGAATGAATAGCAACAAACCGGACTGAGTGAAAGGAATTGGGTGTAGAGAAAACAGCGGAAGAAATAGGCGGAGCGTGATGAGCCACGGGAACAGATAGAAGAGAAGGAGAACGAGATAGAATGGGGCTGCGGATGATTGTGATAAACACCGTTTTTTTACATTTATTTCTTCCCGTTCGACTTTCGTCTTTCGGGGACGGGGTGATAAACACCCTGACGACACCGAATAATGAACTAGTAGCTTATGCAAAAAATACAATTTAACTGCATGAATATTTCGCAATCGTGTACAACACATCATTTTACTGCCCTATTACATTTAGCCACTCCTCTCCTTAACACATCTCTTGAAGACCACCAACTTATAAGATTTTACGACATAAATTTTACGGAATTGAAATCTAAAGAGCTCCACAATAAATATAGATTCGAAGAAGATATCTGTAAGTCAAAAAATAGAAAGTACAACTGTACACGAATCAACGCAGAATTCCAAACCATCAAACAAGCGAGAATTCCACCAGAAAGCGGTCCCAAAATTTCCAAGCAAATTCTAACAAAGCATACACAAGTCGAATACAAACGAGCAAAACGACCTGCACAACGCATAAAAGACCTAAAACGTGAAAAACGTTTGTTTTTTTTTTCAAATGATGTAATTCACGCTACTCGTGCGCGTGTTTTGACGCCTATTCAAGAGCATCCCCTGCAACGCGCTATCTTGCCTCGCCTCAACGCGTGCTGAAATGGCCGAATCGCGTGCGGCGCACAACAGAACACTACGTCATTTCGAGGAAGAGCAATTGCCACACAACACCCACCCTCTCGCTGATTACAACGCCCCCTCCGCGCCAACTGCACTCTAGCGGCCGCCCTAGTGCGTTGCAAGCGATCCCGCTAATTGCGAATAACACCCTCTCCCCCGCACAGAAACAAAATTCAGGCGAAAACGGCGTCAAAGGAGCACTGAGCGTATCAGAATACTTTTACAAACTTTTGAAAGCGACAGAGGGGGGCCAAAATGATCAGGTTTTGCCACGTTGTGAGAAATTTCATACAATAGAACCAGAAGTGGCTCATGGCATCAACTGATGCCATTGTAGTGCATCTGACTGGGAGGTTCTATGTTCGAGACCCGACGGTGGTATAGAGGTATGTCGACTTCAGACGCTGTTTCGAAGAGAATTGTAGCGGACGGCTGCTCTGATCGGTAGTTTTCCGTGGTTTGTCCGATCAACCCAGGCGAATGGGGAACAGTATCCTAGCAATCGGGTCCCTTTCTTACACACACGTACACTCACATGCCCTTCACTACTACACAGGTCAGCAGAGCAGTCGGGAGTTTAGACATTGTCCCGGCTGGAGCGGTGCACCGCTGGTGAGAGCTACCTTGTTGACGAAAATTCCCACAGCCGATAAGTCGGCGACGGATCTCACCATTCAGCGGGGAAAGATCACCGCCACCTTCCGAGGAAAAAAACATGCACTACATTTATGGTCCTTGTGGCATCACCAATTGAGGCGCCCGGAATCGCTAATCAATCAATTCAGTCGCTGTCTGGAGGAGAATTCTAGCGGCCGGCTGCTCTGATCGGTAGGTTTCCGTAGTTTCTCCGATCAACACCAGGCGAATGCCGGAGCAGCACCCTACCAAACGGGCCACGGACCGCGCGCGATCTGTCCTTCCTCTTCCTTGTCCTATTCTCTCCCCTTACACACACTAGCAAGCACTACACTACCACATATTCCAGGAGACCGGTCGGGAGTTTAGAGCTTCTCCCTGCGGGGGCGGTGCCCCGCAGGTGGGAGAGCCCTGGTTAGGGGTAAACCCCACTAGCCGACGGTAGGTCGGCGCCGGATCTCGCCATCCAGCGGGGGAAGATCACCGCCATCTCCCGAGAAAAGACATGCACTACACTAACGGGACTAATGACCAACGAAGTTGACGTGCCCGGAAACATGAAAAAAACAACCAACCACTCAAATCAATCACTCAAAAATATTCATACAACGGCAAGCTTGGCTTCTACTCCTGATTACTAGGCAACACATCATGAATTCGTGTTTAGCACCAATCGTTCTGACGCAGACAAGGTTTTTCATGAACTTGCCGTATATCTGGAACTACATTGCAAAACATTCAGGCCCAAATGCCACATGAGTAAATTCATGATATAAAATGCACCTTTACATGTTTATTGGCAAAAAGAATATTTTTCTATCCGTCAACTTGCTTTAGAAGTTTGCTACAGTTATTCTGAGAAATCCTGTTATCTCTCGCTCACCGCGTAGAAAATAAAGTAGAGCGAATGCAGCGTGAATAGACTATACCCATCCCACGATGGTTGAAAAGATGATTTTAATTGGCGAAGTTTTTAAAAAGGTAATTGAGTTAACAACTGAACTTGCCATTACCAATAAGTGTAGAGTTCGGTGATTCAGATAATATGATTAATTAAATTGGGAACAAAGCCGAATTTCCAGCGCAAGAACGAGTAAAATTCTCGTAATTGATCTCAACCCACGTTCCGTATAATAAACTAATAATGGTGTTATTTCTGCCTGAAAATGACAGGCATTATAATAATGCAATTCTATTCGGAGTATCAAATGGGAGATATTAATCGTGCTAGAGAGACAAAGATAATATTTAAAAAAGTCGAATACTTTGTTGATACAGATAATTCGAATAAATTCGAAAAAACATATACTAGATTTAATGAAGACAAATCATTATCAGAAATATGAACCATTGTGGATTAAAATTTTATTTTAAATGAATGAATGAATAATGACTACAAAAATATCATTTTCAATTGTTTGTTTTTATTTCATTTTCCGAATTGAATTTGAATTTAATTATGATAAAAATTGATAGGGGTGTCTACAATTATTATAAAGCAGGACTTCGAATAATCATAATTATTACCAAAAGGTGAATCTAGCGAGCATGAACATTTACGAATAAAAACATTATACACGAGAAACTTCCAAAACTTTTGAATAATTTCGGTATTCTTCGTAATTGTTAGGATTTATCATCAAAATTACTAAAATATTAAGCTAAGCAATGCATTCAAATATACAAACAGGAAATAATCAGCCTAAAATTGAAAAGGAAAATTGTTAAAAATCACATGTAAGTAAAATATTTTCCTATAAGTTTTCGTTAACTCTTATTTTGCCAGATTTGATATGCAAAACCACTCTAGGAAGTGCATCTACGAAAAGTCTACGTCAAGTGACAATAAATAGAGCAACTCGGAGTACTTTTCCAAAAGTACAGACATCAATAAAATTCAGTTTATTTGTATTATGATATGATACGAATTTTAACAATCGTATCGTATGACTGCATCGTCATTTTTTCGACTATTATATTAAACACGACACTCAAAACATCAGTAGTACCAGTCGGTAGGTTAGTGATAAAATCAATTACAGAAGATCCTATAGAGTGAGTAGCGCTTTGAACAATTTACATAAAATTACACCGAGGAAAATAACTATAAAGTTTTGCTCACCTGTCCTCCAATTATTTTCATTCCTTGAACTCTCACTAAATCTCCAGAATACATAGATGAATTTCCGCGTGCAAAAATTGAGATTAATTTTTAAATTTCTCAAATCTTGATGTTGTTGGATAATTTTTATTTGTTTGAATAATAAATACCCCCGCATCAAGGCAGTATAAAATTGTCTGTTGAATCACTAACAATTGGGCGAGAACATATCATAAAATGACCCAAAAGTAGGAAATAGCCGCGAATGAATGTAACTAAATAACTTCATCGCAACCAAAATTCGTAATTTTTTTTCAGAAAGAGTGAAGCGCGCTGAAAAAAAAGTACCTACCCCCTTTGAAAATAAATCAAAATCGCCCCAAAACGAAAACGCAAACAAATGTTGAATTCCCTAATAGTATACCATTTCCATACAATTCGAACCATTTCCCCAATGCAATAAGTTAAAAAAATGTTAGAAAGAAAGTACAATCGTGAGTGTATTGTTAGTTTTCGAAAGAAAAGAAGGAACAGAGCGAGAAACGGCGATTTATACCCTTTAATGCGCTTTCGATCAATAGCAGAACGGCGACTCCGCGCCGCCCGCTCGCCTTCCTTCTGCGGGTTCGCCGCGCGTTTTTCCACTGTTCCATCGTCGCGCTGCCCGCCTGCCCGCCTGCCGGCCGACGCGGGGGACGGGGGACCGGAAGTGGCGGCGACGGCGGTCACTTCCGGGGCCGGCCGCGAGCTCCAACGAGGGCAACTTTGCGACACGACACAGGCGACCGTGCGTCCAGAATTGAGGCTCCGACGTGCAGCCAAACTTCGCGGCGCGGGAGTGGACGAAAGTTCGGAGAACGTTTCGCGCGTACAAATGCATAGAGAAAGTTTCATTTGGGTTCTATTATCAATAATATTTAGTTCATGTATTTACTATTTAGGATGAGAAATTAATGTTATGAAAAGTGTAAACGTAGAGAAGCGTACGGAAGAACAGTATTGTGAAATATAGTGCTCAGAGTAGAAATTAACAGAAAATATATGAAGAGGGGTGGGACAATGAAGCCATAACATACTGAATAGTGATACGAACAATAGACCGTTTATTGTTCAAGTTCCCTCTTCTGCTTAGAAATATTATTTTTATTATTACTATGTATTTCTGTCACCAGTCGAAGTGGGGATTTGTTAAAGTTAAATATTTCTTAAAGTTTATACCCACCCATGTAACTTTTTACCTGACCTGTCAAAAAAACATAATTATTTACCATTGTGAAATTTCCGAGTTCCATTGGAATCGTCTCTAAGTGTTTAATAAGTCTAGGAATGAGAAAAGTCGTTGGACTTGGAAAGTTGTTTTTGTCTGCCTAAGGTTTATGTTGATTATTTACATTTACACTAGTATAATAAAAATATGTAGCAATATGAATGTAATGATTTGAGTATTTTATATGCCCAAATTCAGGAATCAATAAAGCCATTAAAATGATTAACGAGAAGAACGTTTATGTCTCTACGAGATCTGACTCTTCCTGTATCAGCCATTAATTTCCTTAAGAAGAAAAAGCCTGACACCACAATGCTACCTAGCTATTACTTTCAACAGGAAAGACGAAAGAGATTCAAATCCAACGGAGAACTTTTTGCCAGAAAACAAGCAATGGATATATTAAACCGGGGCGATTATTTACTAAAACTAAACTGAAATGTGTTATCTTTACACGCTCAAATTGTTTATTTCAAAAGTTCTAATTGAAAGAGCGAGATATTATTTGTAACTAATTGGAAAAATATTTCTCTCATTAGGAGTTAATGCCCAGGAATGAAGAGTCAGAAATAACGCTTGTGTGTAATGTGATTAGTGAAGATATCGTTAGTATTATCATCATTCTCGGTGCTCTTTATGTTCGTTTCCTGGGCTGCATGTAATTCCAGGCCACAAAGCGGGGCTGAGACTGTCCACAATTTACCTGCCGCCGGCGAGGGAACGAACCGGAAGCAGCCGGAAGTTGTACCGCTGCTCGGGAAGCCCCGGCGGCCCACGTAGGTCTGCGCTCGACAACTCTAACAACCCCACGGCCCTGCCTCGCCCCTCCTCCTCGACGCTCTCGCCCCCGTCCTCCCCCCCCCCCCCGCTCCCCCCCTTCCCCCCGCCTCACCCCGCCTTCCCCCCGCCTTCACCCCCGCCTTCACCCCCGCCTTCACCCCGCCTTCACCCCCGCCTTCTTCACCCCGCCTTCACCCGCCTTCACCCGCCTCATCCCGCCTTCACCGCCTTCACCCCCGCCTTCACCCCGCCTTCACCCCCGCCTTCACCCCCGCCTTCACCCCCGCCTTCACCCCCGCCTTCACTCCCGCCTTCACCCCCGCCTTCACCCCCGCCTTCACCCCCGCCTTCACCCCAGTCCCCGCCCTCGCCCTGCACACACCCCCGTCCCTGCCCTCGCCCCCCCGCCTCGCCCCCGCCCTGCACACCCCCGTCCCCGCCCTCCCCGCTCCGCCCTCACCCCGCTCCGCCCCGCCCCGCCCTCGCCCCGCCCCGCCCTCGCCCTCGCCCCGCCCTCGCCCCCGCCCCCGCCCTCGCCCTCGCCCCCGCCCTCGCCCCCGCCCTCGCCCACACACCCTCCTTTCACCATTACCCCACCCTTTCTCGCCCCCAGCCCCGATATCTACTACCACCTTCAACAGCCACATCGCTCTTGCCCACCGCACGTCCACGCCATCGCCTTCGCCCCTCCCACTCAGTCCATCCTCCCTCCTCCCCGCTCATTCCCTCGCCCCCACCTAAGCTCCGCACACGCCCCTCCTTCACCTCCACCTCGGCTACCCCGTCCCCGCTCTCATCTTCCCCGCTTTCGTTTCCGCCCTCACCCCCCCTTTCGCTACCCCATGCTCCTTCGCGCCCCCGCCCCGCCGCCACTACTGCGCCATCGCCCGAACCCACCTCACACCCACGCTCTCGACATCTCCTTTGCCCTCCTCCCCCCATTCATACTCCCTCCTTCGCTCCGGCCCTTTTGCCCTTGCTGTGTCACTCTTACCCTCGCCCTCGCCCCCGCCCCCGCCCCCGCCCCCGCCCCCGCCCTCGCCCTCGCCCTCGCCCTCGCCTCGCCCTCGCCCTCGCCCTCGCCCTCGCCCTCGCCCTCGCCCTCGCCCTCGCCCTCGCCCTCGCCCTCGCCCTCGCCCTCGCCCTCGCCCTCGCCCTCGCCCTCGCCCTCGCCCTCGCCCTCGCCCTCGCCCTCGCCCTCGCCCTCGCCCTCGCCCCTCCCCGGCTACAACTGTCTAGGCAAAGATTTCCCGACGTCAGACCAAATGTCTACCCAAGTTTGTTGTTTTTTCTTCGTCAGGGAATACTGTAACAAGATCTGAAGAGAAACACAATCCACCTCGAAATCTTTCACTCGCCGCCACCTTCATCCCCGACGCCGCCTCCGCCGCTCCTACTGCCATCGCCCCCGTCTGGATCTAGACCCGGAATTCCAAATCTCTTTCTTGCCTGAAAACCCTTTTCAGAACTAGTGACAATGGTCTTTCAAAACATATCTTGTTGTGGTTACTATATAATTACTAATGTTTAAAAAAGTGGATGGCATCATTTAACGATCTAGAATGTAATGAATTTATCCAAGCTACAAGAATTGGGACATATCTTAAAATTTCAAACACAAATAATTAAATTCAAAGGTATCTGTATAGTCCACTTCGGGAACACCTACCTAGGCCAAAGTTCTATAAAGTATGCGGTAAGTCTTCTTGCTGAGCATCGTTGTCGACATTGAAGTTGACTCCAATTAGGAAGAACGGAGTGTTGGAGGATAGAATGAGTGACCGTCAGATGAGTAGGTAGTGGAGAGGGAAAATGGGGTGGGTGGGTTGTGTTAGTTGGAGGGAAGCAGACTTGTCCGAGCAGTAGCGCCGTCCCGACCGCACCCGGTCCGGTAGCTCATCAGCGGGTGTCCTCCGGCCCTAAGCCACTAATCACCCGACCGCGTACCACCTGCCCCTCCCCCTCTCCCTCTCCCTCTCCCTCCCCCCCCCCTCCACCCACGCAGCGCAGATGGACGCACGGCGCTCGAGTAGGTCGCGTTCCTGCAAGCGATTTAACCGCAGCACAAGAACGGGGCGCAATATTTACTATCGTGAAAGCTCAGTTTTTGTGATTAATCCATTCGAAAATGTCAGACCTAAACAGAAGGTAGTACACAAACTGAAAAACACGTAACATATCGCATTAGAAATAATGTAAATCTTATTCTGTTCCAGGCACACAAATGTATTAACAAATGGCTTATCATATGACGAATTCTATTTTTTTCTTGCCTTGTGTATTAAAAGACTGGAGATTTCTTTGGTCTAAGGATTGCTAATTTAATAGTGTCACTCAAAAGATTCGAAAAATGTATTATTCCGAAAGTTTGTAATGAACGATCGGATTGATGCTCACTTGACACGAAACAGAGCGAGACTAATGTAAGGAACGTATCGTATTTTTGTTTCTTTGTTTGGTTTTTGTTTTTCTTTCCTCTCGTCCGTGTTGTCAAGTCGCGCGAACGTGCTGACAAGTCTGGTACGAACTATTCTCATCTGCAAGAAAACCGAACGGATATTCGGAACAGAGGACAAAACGTTGATGGAAGACCCCAAAACCGAATAGTAAGAAAACAAGAGCATACTAAACATATTTGGCTACCCTAGGGGAACAAGTACGTAGGCCTTTCAAAAGGTTAAGAGTTAAACATATGATCTGAGCTTAGAAACTTTATTCACTTAGTATAATTTCCGTAATTTTTCACAAAATACACCACTATATTAATGCAAATTTTAATAGTTTTTCTACCTTTATAATAACCTTGATCAAAATCCTTAGGGTTGCTGCCGGAGCTGCGTTTGCATTACATCACTCACTTTCTTTCTTGAGGCAATTTTTTTGTCATGTAAAGTATATTTGAGGTGTTCGAACAAATAGAACTCTGAAGGAGTGTGGTTTTGATCGTATGAAAGACAGTCCGGCACAGGTTTCTTTTCTTTTAGATATCTGAAACTTGTCTTTGCACTTTACGCAAGTATTTTTGAGTTACAGATGACTGTCGATGTTATGGACCGTTCCAACACTTCTTGACAATTTTTTCGGTTTCATTTTAACAGTGAAACATACCTTCAGTCTCGCATTAGTGCATCAATTTTGAAGGAAGTGGAAAGGACGGAGTAGAAAGGAGTAAGTAGAAAGAATGAAGTAGCAACTTTGACCATCACTTCGCTGCTCATTGCTTTTAGCAAGAAGATTCGCTAACGTCATTTCTCTTTTTAGGCTCTGAGTGGAAAGGCATCCATGTGCGAGAGCTGGTGCTCGGTTGCGCTAGACCTGATTACTCACTAATAAACAACTTCCCTGACAAAATTATATTTCAGAGAACCTCTTTATTTTCGTCTTAATCAGCCACTGCGGTCACGTGACGTCGGATTTGGTCGTGCACTCGCCAGACAAAAGTTGAACCACCACATCCCAACTTCTCAACAACGCTTTAGACGAGTCGAACAGCGGCGGTGAAAACGCAGCTAGCTAACCGTGGATGGCGGTTGTGGTCGCGTTGAACCCCAGAGATTAAAGGGCGTAGCGGACTCCGGAGTCGCCACCCGTACATCCGAAACGCCTCCCCACAGGACCAACGAACAGCCAGAGCGACGCGTTTGTGCAAATAGCGCACGCGGTTTTCCTCCGAAAGTTGGATCTCTACTAACGCGTCCATCAAACCCGCAGCCCAACTACAACTAAAATAGCGTCTGCAATGTCGCATGGAAAATCTACGTGCACTAAAACCTTTCTGTAGCAGAATTGCACAGTACCCGAAATAATTTGCCGCTGCAGACACGTTTGTCTTTGATAAAGATGTCCTAAAAGTGCAAATTGAGAACACGCACGGGATTTAAATAAAATAAAATGCAATATTCAATTACAGGTCTCTAAAGTTACATGATTGCAGACTGAACCTCAACAACAGGCTGGTACAAAATAAGAAAAATTTGTTTAGACCCGAACAAAGCTATAAAGCAAACAACCCAATAAGAAGTCGAAGTAGTACGACAGTGCTATAGAACGATCTTCCTAAGGATAAGCCAGAGAGACAGTTCGCGAAAACAAGTGAACATCACATGTATTTCAGAGAAGTATCTCTCCGCCGCGACAGCTGTTCAGCCACTCCCCTTCGTAAAGTGCTAATGGCTCTTGTGAAAACATCCATATGCAGAAGTCTTAAGAGTTTCGCTGTGGTATATGCACGTCCGTTAAATATGTAATTTAATTACGAATGTGGAAAATCTCTTAACATGCTCTTACAATCAGTAACGAATGTAAATAGAAAGCTCTCAATCACAGCTCGCCTCACAACAGCACGAAGACCGGAACCACGTGCATCGGTACGCAGGTCGCATTCAAGTCTCGGTTTTAAAATAAACATAATATTTATCACACAAAAAATAAATTCAATGTAATATATGAAGGAAAAAAGAATTTATACAGAACAACACATAACACTGCACTTCCTAATTTCAATTATTTCTCGTGGCGCACTATATTTTTGCCGGACGAGGACATCACAAAAGGAAGAGTCGAAGCCATTTACAAGTTAGCCAACCGCAAACGAACGAATGCGGGAAAGGAGTCTAATGGGCACAACGACCACAGAACCTTCAGTTATGTTGCCAGCACTGGCTGTCACTTTGGCTCATCCTTAGGAAAATCGCTCTATAGTAGAGTCTACGAGGCGCGAAAGACCACGTGATCTGCGAGCTGGACCGTCGTCAGTCTACAACGGGCTAAGTGACATCCACCTTTAACTACGTGTGAGTTTCCAAAAAAACTTTCCTGCAAATTTCTTTTCAGCGACCACGCATTGATGTTTGCCACAAATGTAACTCACCGTCAGGAGAGGCGTTCGCAAAAACTGGTGATAGACTAGGAAACAAATCATAAGAAATAGTTTTACTCCGGAGAATAACTGAGAAAGCAAGAGATCTATAAAACAAGACTCTCTTCAAGTGACAGTACCAGCTGTCTTCTAGAGACAAATCAGCGTTAATCTCTAATAATTTGTGACTTCTTTAACCCACAGTCATATGACTTATTTACGCCATGTTTCAAGCTACAATATTTGAATCCACGTTGGAGAAAACACTAAAAGGCCCATATTCCTGTGGCACGGGGACATGAGTAGCCGAGGTAAAAACAAAATAAAGGAGAATGGCAGCAATTTTGTCTTTCATTCTTCCAGTGGAAAATCAGGGGGTTTTGCGCACATTACACACGCACATTAAATGATTGGATTTCTAAGTATACTTTACAGCGAGAGAAAAGTAAGCATATCCCAATTATTCCGTTGCTCTGAGGGAAAATTTCCCTTAGGAGGGTTCATTATTTAAGCTTAGAACCATATCTCTATAAAAATTCATTCTGCCCACTTCTCCCTTTGTGATTTCCCTCTTCGTCTTCTCCATGACGCTCTTCATCTTCCCTCCAACTTCCAATAAAATCCTGAACACAGTCATCGACATCCATTGCGTCAGGTTCGGTTCTTATCTTTGCCTTACGGTTTTTGAAAACATCTTAGTTATTCGTGCAGTGTTGTAATTTATGCTCACCAATATCATTTACTTCACTAAAATGAATTTCACTCGCAGAAAATCCAAATTTTGCTAAACTCTTTTCTCAATTTTTTTAGCACTTCACTCGGAAGCATAGGAAACATTTCCGTTTAAATGCTTTTTTAGATCTCTGATTCCGCGTTTGGCTTTTTCGTTTAATACCGGAACTTAATCATGTTTTAAGCCTGAAAAGAACGCGTTCGGAATATTTTCCCGCTGACGGCAAGTTAATGTTTAATCCATGGACCGTTAGAGGCGCGTTTCACACCATACATAAAAACTAAGTAAACAATGTTTGTCGGCTAACTCTTCCTAAATAGCTGAATCAATTTTCATACTTTTGTACTGATGTAATTTAAGGCCCACCTTAGAATCTTATTTCACAAAGGTCGGGTAGCAACATACGTTAGATGTAAGTAAATCACTGGACGGCCGCCTTTTCTGCACAATTGATTGATTTTTTGACTGTTTCCTGGCGCGTCAGCTGTTTTGGTCATTAGTCCTGTAAGTGTAGTGCCTGTTTTTCTCTGGAGATGGCAATGATCTTCCCCCGCTGGATGGCGAGATCCGGCGCCGACCTATCGTCAGCTAGTGGGGTTTCCCCCTAACCAGAACTCTCCCACCAGCAGGGCACCGCCCCAGCCGGGACAAGCTGTAAGTTCCCAACCGGCCTCCCGGAATATGTGGTGTGTGTGTGTGTGTGTGTGTGTGTGTGTGTGTGTGTGTGTGTGTGTGTGTAAGGGTAAAGGGTAGGACAAGGAATAGGAAGGACAGATCGCCCGCGCTCCGTGGCCCGTTTGGTAGGGAACTGCTCCGGCATTCGCCTGATGTTGCTCGGAGAAACCACGGAAAACTACCGATGAGAGCAGCTGGCTGCTAGAATTCTCCTCCAGACCGCGATTGAATTCGACCTAGCTAGTGTCGAAAATCCTGCCGTCGTTGAAACTCGAACGTAGGACCTCCCGGTCAGAGGCGCTGCAGTGACATCAGTCGATGCACTGAGCTACCACTCCAGGTTTTTCTGCACAAGAATCAGTGCGTATCTTGAGAGAAAGCAGTTCCCAAACATATTTTTGTGATAAGTTTATCTTAATCCAGTTAACAACAAACAATGTCTAGAAAAAAGTTCAACGAGATACTCTTCAAACAGAAGAAATACAATAGTTCTGAAAAGAGCCCGGCTTTTTAGTTTTCCACATATTTTTTTCCTCACTTCTTAACGTCATTATTTTAATACTCATATCCGTTTAAATGAAGAGAATGAATATATATATATATATATATATATATATATATATATATATATATATATATAATATATATTATAATTATATATATATATATAAAATTATAATATATATTATAATTATTATATATATTATTCATATATATATATGAATAATTATATTAATGCTATTGATCCTAAAAATGGCTAAAATAAGGTATCATTAGGATGATACCTTATTTTAGCCATTTTTAGGATTACCAGGTTTAACCAGGTTTAATCCTAATCCAAACTTATAAAAATTATCCAAAGTTGTACCTGTTTATTCTTTGCAACTACGCATCTTAAAGTATTTTTTGTTTTTATGCTAATTTCCAAGAGAATATTTAAGAAGTTCAAAAATTGTTATCAAATTGTGTGTATTTTTATGAAAAACTTTGCTCACGTTTAAGTAAAAATAAATTGAGTTGGTAGTTGAAATTTGCTATTTATGGCAATAATTGCTCTGCCTAATACCGATATGATTAGTAAAATAATAAAAAAACTAAAATGGGCCAAATCGACTTTTCAAAGAGCCTAAAATGACGAAGATAAAATCTTAAAAATATGGTTATGAACATCTAATCAAGAGAGAGTCTACCCAGGACTTTTCTATTTTAGAGATTCACCTCCCTAATGATTGCTAAGATTTGCATAGAATTAACAACAAAAACACTACTGTAAAGTGAGGTCCTCGTAAAACAGATTTCAAGAAACAGCAATTATGAACAGTATACTCAGAAGACACTGGAGACACGTGTTTTTGCTATGCATCTCAAACGACTGCCCAGGTTTGAATATAATTCACAAAACAAAAAACGTCGAAATCTTAAACTAGATCTTGTTGAAATGACAAGAAAGAAGTCTTTTTTTCCTCATGAACGTGGGAAAATCTGGGACAAACATCCAGCATTTTTTAACCGGTAGTTAATTTTTTATTCAAATCGCCGACAGCAGCAAACGGACAATACTATGTATTGCATGATGGTCCAGAATAAATGTTACAAAGTATTGGGCATTGAAGGAGTAAAAGATGATAACTTTTCACCAATGAATATTTGGTGAGTGTTACGAAATGAAAATAAGACCTTGGTACGAGTGTATCAACTCGTAAGAGACAGAACAATTGAGGTATTAGATATTTATTTATTTTACGTCAAAAAAAAACAGTTAAAAACTGCGCATGACGTGCTATGGGGAAAAGTGAATTGTGTGCACATTTTCAAAATTCTGTGATCCCTACACTGTCATATACTACTTAAATTTTGAATTTTGAAAGGGAGAAAAAAACTCCCATGTAATAAAATCTATTTTCAAGGATAAATAAGCCATAAATTTTGAATTTTGAAAGGGAGAAAAAAAAACAAAAAAAACTTCCATGTAGCTATAGAGGAAGTTTTTTTTGAGAGGCTAATTAGATGTCGAAAGAAATGGACGCTTGACGATTAGATCGTGATATTTAAAGTGAAATTCTGGTAAAATATCCAACTAGTAGCGTCTTCAAGACTATAGAATATTGGCGAAACCTTGGGAAAGGTATTAGATTTAGTTAATTGGTGCTTCAAGTTCACAGAATAAATTTTCACGGAAGCGGAGCAAGAGTTTGCCGAAACATTACCCATCCAGAACTTACGAACAATATATTTTCTTATTGTTGGAACTTTCAGTTTTATTTGACATTACCTCAAGAGTGAGGGGAACAGACAGCGATGTTGGGTAAGTGGAAAGAAGCGGCAACTTAAATTATTGGAAATACCCACGAACGCGGGCGCCTATCGGAGCATACACTGTTACGGGACGGAAGTTTATTAAATACATAAGTGCGAAATCTCATACAAGCAAGTTATGCAAGTAATGTCTTAAATACCACGAACCTGATTGATAGGCAACTAATCCTGAACTGGTGTTCGGTAGGTAAACTTACTCTCAGATTTTGCACCTCGAGTTCAGTTCGTCGGTGCCACTCTGCATTAATGCACCCCGCGGGGAGGTTGTACATGACGAAGTGACATTCAACTCAAAGATTGACACGCGGTCGAACGGACTTGCAGAACTTCTCGCGGCACTATAAATATTGGAATCGAAGATGCTTTTCGCTCGATGCAAGAGCGAATCCTCGAGCTCCGCTGCAACCTACTTTCCGGGGAGCGAACCGAGTTATATTGATGCAGCCCCAGGGAGAAAAAGGCAGGAAGAGGAAAGCCAAGTTCCATTGATTAATATGAATAACGGTTGGCTCCTCTCATTGCCTCTCTCTCTTCTTCCACTAAGCCAGAGTAGACCGGTTGCTCTCGAGTGAGGTCGAGGAGGCAAGTGGGGAGACAGGGCCTTCCAGAAGTTCACACGAAAGTGCCTTCCCGGAGCAATTTACAGAGGGACAAGTGTATTCTGGACTGGTGAGCCGTAAAGTTTGCATTATTAATTACATTTTCTCTTTGGTTTGGATCTATATATGGTATGGCTTTGATTTGGTTGATAATGAACTATAATTAAAACAGACAGAACGTGTGATTGATGATTTATTAAAATCAATTTTTGTCCTTGCAGCGCCAAACAACTGGTAATCACGTTTTAATGTACTCGTAAATGAATATAAAATGTAGTAATTTATGTAGTTTTTTGTGAATTCATGTTTTTTTTTTACAGTAATTATAAATATCGTGTAAAAAAATATAAGAAGTTCATTTAAAATTTATATTTTCATCGTATATAAACAATATTTATTTTTTAACATGCAACTTCTGCAATTACAATTGTATCCTTCTGCAACCATTCACTTTCAATCCTTTCTCCATAGAATGGCATTTACTTTTATAGTATCTCTTCCATGATTTCTATTGAAGGAAACGGGACTATATCTGAGGGTCAAACACGTATTGGAATCAATGCAATAAGAGTTGTTGAGCCTTTTTCTGGCCATTTTCTGTTTGGGACTAGAAAATGGTAATACCCAACTAACCACATTTTTTCTGGTAAATGTGGGTACCAGTTAATAATATTCACGTCGGTTTGCATCAGTTAATATCAGTAACACTGATATCTCTCACATCCAATAACCGATCTGAAATACTGCTCTTGTAAAGGAACCCTCAACAGGATTGTGATCAGTTAGAGAGTGCAGTAATAAATACTGAACACGGTGGCGACAGGCATTTCTTCTCTTGTTTAATAAAGCGCTCAGGGGTAACTCCACTCGGAAACTAATGAACATAATCTTGCAGCAACTTTTCGATATAATTAAATAACGACAATGTTTCTCTCGAATTTAATTTATATCCCATTAAATTATAAATCAATATATGACTGTTTTCTGATCTGTTTGGGTAGAAATTTACGAATTATTAGTGTTTCTAGTTAATTTAGTATGCAGTTATTTTTGATATAGTTAGGTGCTGGTAAAAATTACTCTATATTTGCGATATTTAGTTTGCGAGATAAAACTGTACTATACAAAAATAAAGGATTGAATGAATTGAGAATATTTATCGAAATATTATTTAAGAGATAAATTATTTCTGCCAATCCATTTGGGATTTCTAACGCATTCCATAACAAGTATAAAAAGTATTACAAACTGGTAAGCTATTTCTCCCAGAGTAGTAAAAGTGGAAATGAAACTATTAGTCTACGTGTGGTAACTGTAGGAGTGTACGCCCCATCTGATGATACTAATGTGCAACTTAAACATAATTTTATATAGCAATTGACAACGGCATTAAATGAAATTAGTGACCGGAAACACATTTTTATGAGAGGTGACTTCAATGCACGAATTGGTAAAAAAGGAGGTGATAAGATTGTGGAAGTGGAGGATTATCCCTTAAATACAACGGAGAACGTCTAATTGAAATCTGTAATCAGCTCAAATGGATTCTTTCAACATCGAGATACACACAAAAAACATTGTTTTAACAAAGAAATTTATCGTCAATTATATATTACGTAGTGGTAAAACAGCAAATGAAAACTGAAATTCTAGATACAAGCGTGTATAAGGGAGCAGATTCCAACTCAGATCATTATCTATTAAGATCACCTCTCTTTTTTAAGTTTGTAAATTATGTAGATGAAGATCGTGGACAAGAAAATAGCATTCCCTAATAGAATGTGTTTAATGTATGTAAGCTTCAGAATGCTTCAACAAGGTTTAAATACCAATTATACGTAGCTTAAAGTATTACTAACATGCCAGTGGGAAATGCCAACCTAATTACCAAAATCTTAAAAACATCTTTAAAAATTCTACATAATTAACTATCGGCATCAAAAGAAAGGTATAGAAAATATGTGAATGAAGAACTCGAGGAAATAGAAATGAAAACTCAAGAATAGAAATGAACACTGGGGTAATAGGTGTAAAGAAGTAAGTAAATTAATGGAGAATACAAGGTTCAGAGAAGCATGGAAATTTGTCTATTGAGTCAGGAAGAATAAAAAAGAGCATTTGAGAATGGATCCAATAGGCCTGAAAAAATAAAAGAGCTATTACGAAGATCTACTAACTGAGAATAGAAGAAATTATATGAAAATTGCGTATGAAACTCATGAAACTGAGGAAAATGTTCCACAAATAACAAAGGAAGTCAGTAAGGTCATCATTGCAATGAAAAGTTGCAGAGCTCCGGGACTTAGAGGTATCCCAATTGAATTAATTAAAACTGTTCCTTCAAGTGCCATATAAATCACCCCACAGATTTTCAATAAATGCTTGGAAGATGATTTAGCTCCCGAAGAATGGAAAATGGCACATATTTCATCTATTGATAAGAAAACTAACAAGAACGAATGTTAAAATTATAGGGACGTTAGTGTTACCAGTACTATTGGGAGCCTGTACGGCCGGATATTAAGAGAAAGATCGGAAATAGAGATGAAGGAAATGGAGGAACAGAGTGGCATTTGCGCAGGGAGATCTTGTCAGATCAGAACAGATTCTGTCTAAAACAAATTATTGAAAAAAGAATTAGAGTAGATAGATCTCTATAAGGACCAGTGAAATAGACGAAATAAATTTACACATTTTTTTGTGGGAGGTAATTTCGTCTAATTCACTCATTGAATCTGAAGTATTGTTTAAATTTATTAAAACTAGAGTATTGATAGTAAATGCGTTACAAGAACTATTGTGTAACTACCACAGGAATACTTATTTTATTTTGATGAAACAACTTTCTATTTTATGAAGCTATATCGTAATTAAGAATCCTGGAATAATTTTTTCATTTCATTTTTTCATTTTCATTTTCATTTTCATTTTTTCATTGACTTTGGTAGAAACAAAATCTATATATACAGCTAGTCCCATCCACAATATTGTCAACTTGGTTTCAACGTTCTGTGCATCTTCATGATAGAATACTATTAGAAACTACTGGAAATATTTCTCTAAACGAACATAGGTTGACAAAACGTTATATTGTAGTATTTTAAGAAGGAAGTGCCAGGGAAATTGTTCCAATTCATGTCAATACGCTGCGCGGATCTACTTGGAGGCAAACATTTCATATCGAAAAGATAATTTGCCGCAGAATGGGACGCAGGCGCCAATAACCGTGCTATTACGGCGAACGGTCTGTTTTTACTTCTCCGCCATTACGTAGTTATAGGCAAGTCGAATGGCGGTGGCAGCTGGCGCCAGCAGCGCAGCCAGTGGGCGTAAAATTGCGAGTCGCCGGTTGGACGGCGTTGACGCAAACCCAGGACCGGTGGACGCCTCCGAGACCTGCGCCGCTTCATACGCGGACGCGAGCTCCGTACGTGCGTCTAGACGGTGTCTGTCTCATTTCCGCTCCCCAGCGTGTTGGGCGGTTGCTCTTCATTCTAAGTCAGCTCCGGCGGCTGTGGCGGCGGCGGCTGCGATGGCGGCGGCGGCGGCGGTGGTGAATTGATTGATTGATTTTTTTCGTGTTTCCGGGCGCGTCAACTGCTTCGGTCATTGGTCCCGTTAGTGTAGTGCATGTTTTTTCTCGGAAGATGGCGGTGATCTTCTCCCGCTGGACGGCGAGATCCGGCGCCGACCTAGCGTCGGCTAGTGGGGTTTCCCCCTAATCAGGACTCTCCCACCAGCGGAGCATCGTCCCAGTCAGAACAAGCTCTAAGCTCCCGACAGGTCTCCCGGAATATGTGGTAGTGTAGTGCATGTTAGTGTAAGTGTGTGTGTAAGGGGAGAGAATAGGATAAGGAAGAGGAAGGAGAGAGCGCGCGCGGTCCGTGGCCCGTTTTGTAGGGTACTGCTCCGGCATTCGCCTGGTGTTGATCGGAGAAACCACGGGAAACTACCGATCAGAGCAGCCGGCCGCTAGAATTCTCCTCCAGACAGCGTCTGAATTCGACCTAGCTGGAAAGCTAGTGTCGAAAATCGTGCCGCCGTGGGGGTGGGAACCTAGGACCTCCCGGCCAGAGGCGCTGCAGTGACTTCAGTTGATGCACTGAGCTACCGCTCCCGGTCACGCGGCTGGGGAAGTGTGCTGTGGGAAGTGGTGGTGTCAACTGCCGCCGAGTTGCGTGAAATGCTGCGGTCAAAGCGACGAAAGCCGTTCACGAACCCCCAACCACGTCATCCATTATATCCCGATTTAAACACAGTGACCCTTCAAGATCACAAGCAACTCCAGGGGGCAAGCTGTCATCCAGTCGGGAGCTTCATTACATCTTAAATTTTTGGAAGGTCCTGATTGGAGGACGGCGTCCCCCCCTCCTTCCAGATCGTGACCTTGAAGCGTCGTTATGTTTAAATCGGGGTATAGTTGTATGTTCTGCCCAACGGGTGCAACTTTACGTACTTGAAGTACTCGCATGTTTGAAACTACCTCCGTCAATTCAAACATTTCTTCTGGATGCACCTATCTCCCATCTCCCTTCGTCCTCCTTCTGTCGATTGCTTTCTAGGCAGCATTTCCGTAGACCTTGCTTTATTGCTGGGCTGTTCAAGCAGTTGGCCCACTAGGCATACCCTGCCCCCGCGCTGATCTGCGAGCAGCTGGTGCTAATCCAGCCAGCCCGATGGTAACGGAGGGGATGGGAGGTGCTGCTGGTATTGCTCATGGAGGGGAAAGGAGGACTAATTGTGGACTTGCGAAAATTAACAGGTACGCGACTCACTGGAATAGACGCCCGCGGGCAGTTCGGTCAGACATTTACTTGAGCAGCCAGCTGTAAAGATAGACCATAAAAAGACAAAAGTGTATCACACTGGTAGGCCTGACTAACATATGAGTGAGTATGAGAAATGATACTCATTATGATACAGGTTTCATTATGTCATTACGATACAGATTCTTGACCAATCACAGAGAAGTTTACAAACCAAGTATTGACAATTCATTAATCATTGAGAATTGTTCTAGTAACTGTTTCGTTCGATTGTGTACATTACAATTGAATTTGATATTATATTTTGCTTGTCAGTTTTAATTTTTTTGAATATTCTTAGTATTTTTTTCGTGGAATATTATTTAAAATAAATTGGATCGTAATTTCACTTTAATCCTATTTGACTAGCGCAATACTCCCTCGCGAGCGAACTGGAACTACAGCTACCTGCGACAACATGCGAGGGTATGGTTAGCGGGCCTTGGCTGAATTCTGCACTTCAATCGCCACGAAACGATTCAATGTAAAAGTTTAACTTATAAAAGTTACCATAAGACGTAGAGGATAAAAAGTACCGTATGAATCTCGATGTAAGGGTAGAGTATTAAGGTAAGATGTATTAATTCGCTCGTGTGAAGTTTACGATACTCGTTCGTATCGCAATAACTAGGACCCAGATTTTAATGACCTACAAATCAGCGAAACATGCAAGCATTTATGACCTAAACACTATATAAATATGACCTTAAAAAATAAAATATGACGCTATATAAGTTTATTTTTTAAAAATTCCTGTTGGTATTTTTTAACTATAACATAAATGCAAAATTCACTTAAGAACAAATTGTGAGTATGGTGCATGAGGTTTGCAGTCTTTGGAACTAACTAGCATTAAAAAAATTCCTTGTACACGCAGCAATTTGTTGTACACTTTTTTAGCCACAAGACCACGAGCTCGAGCCAACTCACTCCGTTCAAATTCACTTACGTTTCAAATAATCCTTTGTGGTATAATTGTTGAGTGTATTCGTGACAATATCACTTGATACATTGTCATGCGAGACTCATTTTCAAGCTTTTTATTCTTGTGTCATTAAAGATATGACATATCTATGTATTTTGGACAAAATACATTCCCAAAATATGACCTTTTACTAAAAACGGTGTAAATATGACTTTATATGCACGATAAAAATACGTTTTTCTAATCGACATTACCTGGATTCGTGCATAAATTGTTTTAAAGTTCATCCGACGGTTCATAAAAAATATATGACATGTCATTCAAATCCGGGCCCTAGTAATAACACACTCTTGTATTAATACTCATCATTACATCACCGTTCCATAAAGTACTATAATAACTGCGGAAATTCTCAGCGTTTCTCCGGTAGTTATTAATCACAATCAGCTATTAAATGAAAAGGAATTACTTAATGTACAGTACTGCCCTGGTCTATCCCACCGACCTACCCTTATCTGCTCTGTCCCGAACTTGTCCCGGACCGCCTAGTCTTACCCTGTCCCACCCCATGTCGTTCTGCATCACCTGACCGGCCTTGCTACGATTATCGTTGCTGCTACCATGGTTGCTAAGGGCAGCTAAAAATATGTATTGCTGCACACTCTCAACAAATTTCCAGAAAACAATTTTGACTTTCAGTTACTCAAATCGTAGTTGCACTATCAAAAATGATTTAGAATGCATTTTATAATAAGGGTATTTATAAAATATTTTAAGGGTTTTAAGGATGTTTTAATTAACTTTATTCAATTTACTCACCGTTTTCTAAATATTCGCGAAAAACGGAAAGAGTACAGACTTAAATTTTACTTTAAAACATAGAAAATGATAATAGAAACATGTTTTACGACAACTCATTTAGACAGTAACTGTTCCTTTGTTTTAAATGTCACATGAACAAATTTCACTAAGATCGGAATAAAATTGTAGATTTGAATGAAAAAGTACACTTTTTTACATAAGAGAGAATAATAAAAGGAAATTGGAAACAATGTATCTCAAGTTATTCCCCATTAACAGTACCTCTTAGTGAAAACATCATCATCAAAAATATTTACTATTTAATTAAAAACATTTATTAGTAGCAAGTTACAGTATAATTCTACAATTCTAACTAAGAATATCAAGTAATAAATACGCTGTAGCATCACCCCTTTCATTTTCCACTTTCTTCATTTTCCAATAACGCATTACTGCGTTGGAGTGTACTCTTTTGAAAACGTTACATCGCCGTCGTTGCACAAGAAAAGCGACACATCAAAAAGAATTGTCATTTTTCAATAAAACTGCTTCTTGTTGAGCGAAGCTGTTCATTCTGTGACCAAAGGCAGTCGTTGGCTCTATAAACCGCCTGTCTTGTGAACTACTGTTGTCGTTTTTCTTTCTTTTTTTAATTTATTACATTCTGTTGGACAACATGTCTTTCCGAGCATTGAAATTTACAATATAAGGGCAGACATTATGGACACTTAACCTCTTAAAGAGGATTTATGCAGATAAAATTTAATAATTACAAAAATGTTTTACAGAAAAGAAGATCGGAAAAGATATTTTTTCTAGTAAAAATGTACGGTTTCCTAAACCTGTTTCTTCGCTTAACTAAACAATGGCGACTTTGGGGAAGTGTGTCTTTATGCTGGTGCCCCGCCGACGTCTGAACTGAAAGCGCCGCAGTCGTTGTTTGCGGTTTCGCCTCCGATGCCGGGAAACGACCGCCCCGACGCCGATAGCCCTCAATGGACGTCGCTTGCAGGTGACGAAAGCAACGAAGACAAATGTCCTCTACTCTGGAGCGCGGCTTTCTGTATTTCACTCCCAGGCGCCGCCGTCCGGAGACGGGAGATTCCTTCCCGTTCCGGCGTATCTTAATGCCTCGGGTCGTTTCTCTTCTCGCTTTTTTGTTCCGCGATGTAAACGTTTTGATAGCGCCTTAAAGGGACGTTCTGATTTCGTTTTCATTGTTTTGTTATCATCCACATTTTTTCTATCTCCCCTTTTCTACGGAATTTGTTTTTTCCAAGTGTTTTTTTTTCGTTTCTATGTGCTACCATGTTTTATTTTGATGAGAGTAGAGATGGTGATATATAATGTGTATCACTGATTGTAAGTTCAAGGTTTTGAGTCTCAACGTTGTGGGATTTTCTGCTAGATAGCTCCATAGATTCCAACCACTGGCTGAGGGAAATTTAATAGCCAGCTACTCTGTTAGGTAGTTTTCACTAGTTTCTCCCAACAATACCAGGCGAATACCGATGCAGTGGCTTAACGGGCTTTTTTCTCATCCTTATCTCCTTCTCTTCCCTTACATATTTATACTAAAATGCATTTCTCTTCCACTCATATCTGGAGATCAGTCGGGAGCTTACAGCTTGTCCCGGCTGATGCGGTGCTGCACTGCGGAGTAGATACCTGGAGGAGGAAATCCGTAAGTAGAGATTGGCTCTGAGGAAAGGCGCTTCCGATGTGTAATGTGGGCGTGTTCACAACCCAAGCTCCTAACCGAACTACGCAAGCTAGAAAGGCTGGGCGACATTAGAAATGCGATGATTGTGGGTGAGTAACCCCACCATCCAAGAACGCACCCGTAAATATCTTAGCGTGAATAACGGTTAGCGCATCGAGCTGTTATACGAACGTTTGCGAATTCAAACCCGATCAAGCCGTGGGTTTTTAAGGAGAAAAAATCCTTCCTTCGGAGGGGAAGTAAAGCCGGCTGTCCCATGTTAGTAGATTTACTGCATGTAAAGGATCCTCAAGCCTAAATGAGGCCTCTGAGCTAAATCCAAATCGTCTATTCGTCACCCGACTGATATCTTATTTCTAGATGACGGAAGGAGGATAGCGAAATTTCCATGAGCAGGCTGAAGAGCAGACCTGATGACTTGAGCTTCGTCATGTAAAAGAAAGGCAACATTGATTGAGTGATTAAATATATCCATTACCTGGCGGAATTCGAACCTGCAGCTTTTCGTCCAGGACTGCTAGATCGCTCCCGCCCCAGCGATCTTTTATATCCTGGCCGTCAACTGTCACTTGGAAGCAATTCTTTACAGAAATGTATTATTTTGTGATGATGATACAGTAAATCTTCTTTAGCTCGAACTCGCTTTACACGAGTTTCGCCGTAACATGAATGCCGTCGATGCCGGCAAGGAATTACGGTAATGCGGATATGGATATAATACACGGGTAACCCGAATTTTTATAACACGAATTTCTATTATTTCTGTCCTTTCGAATTTGTGTTTATGAGGGTTTACTGTATTTTTAAGAAATAATTCATGAACTATCAAACTTTATATTTAGTTTGTGAATCTCCGTAGTGAACAGGAATAACTTGTCTTAAACTTATTCTATTTTCAATTTCTGTATTTGTACCATCTCATTGCCATTAAATACGGTATTTCAATATAAAGAAATAATTTTAGGAATATGAATACATAAAATCAAAAGTAGACTATTTAATTTATGTATTGGAACGAATCATATAAATACTATTAATGTCTAATATCTGCATTTTATGATTTGCACATGTTCCATACGTTTATAACATTCTTGTTGTGATAAATGGTGAGTAATATATTACATGTACTTTTAATTTATTTTATCTTGTAAAATTTCCTAATTGTATTGAACGTTGAGTTCCAGGGGTAAAATATTATTTTCATCATATTTTTACTGATTTAACATATATTTTCTTGTCACTCCATTGAGCATTTATTTTATTTACCATCCATTCGCGAAAATCTCGACAGAAAAGGAAAGACAAATAGGCACATAAAAGCGAAACAAAAAAATGCAGCTTGACAAACTGGGACCGGAAAATAACTTCGCGCATGAAAAGAAACGCATGCCGAACAGCGGCGAAACGCGATTTCAACAAAGCGTAAAATAACACAATTGCTGGTTGCAAAAGGCTCAGCGTTTGTCGCTCGCATAAATACATAAGAGTCCCAACAATAAGCTCTTAGTCCATTCAGGAGAAAACAATGGCAAATCGCATTAGCGCTGCCATTGCAGGCTAGGAATTCCAGCCGGGTGGATCTGCATCCACGCTAATGCACAGAGGAAATTGTATTCATTCGCCATTTTTAATGCAGTTAAGTCTAATCCTATTTTGATGTCTAAATGCAGATATGTTTTCCTATTGATCAGTTTATTTAAACTTTTTCTGCGAGCGTATTCAGTATTTGTTCTCGGTGTTTCAAGTGAGATGGAGAATGGTAAATCTTTGAATGCTCTCCATTATTGGGACTTTTTAGTGTGGGCTGTTCATTGGTAGAGGAATTACAAGAATTAATAATTTAAAGCGGTTTTGTTTCTCCATGTTAATACAAAAATTAGAAAATGAATAACATAATTCACTTATGTTTATGGTTTGTCTCAATAAAGTCAAGAAAAAAGTTGTGCTGAGTCGCTTTCACGACCGCACGTAATTATGAGTCCTGTATAGGCGGAGTGAAAGAAGTCATTGGTTCGAAGTCATTGGTTCGAATTAATTTAAATACAACTAAAGATTTTTCATGTAGCTGATCTCCAGAAAGGATCTGTATAGGCTAGTGCGTTAATTTCCATTTAAAGGAAATCAATACCTCTTGTGAAACACTGACCAAGGTCTATATCGACAACTAAGTGTAAATATTGCGTTCGCCTTATTATAAAATATCCTCTTCATGATACTACTATTCGGTAAAACTTGTTGAACACAAAGGCGTGATTTGAAACTCATTATCACGTCTCAATTGAAACATTCCCCAATAAACATGACTAAGAGCATTTTTTCAATAAAATTATAATTTTCTAACATATGTACTCATAAAGAATTTGTAAACGTTTTTTTCTTAAAATGTATTAAATGCAACTACATGGGCGTTTGCAATAAATGTAGTTAGTGGACTTTAGGAAGTCAACGGAAGGAATTCAGTTCGTTTTGTATGCAGACTCGGAGTGAGGTTGGCATTTGCTCGTGCAAACATCGACGGTATCAAGCCCTTAACATTATAGAGCGATTTTCCTCAGTATGAGCCAAAGTGACAGCTAGTGCTGTCAACATAACTGAAGGTTCTGTGGTCGTTCTGCCCTTGAGCCCATTAGACTCCCTTCCCGCATTCCTTCGTTTGCAGTTCGCTAACTTGTAAATGTCTTCCACACTTCCTTTTGTGGTGTCCTTGTCCGAAAAAATATAGTGCTCTATATATAATATATATAATAAACTATACCTTCTTAGTTGGTACGGTACATCTTTATTTTCAAACGTGTCTGAACAATTAGATAAACTGGATCTTTGGGTTGACCATGTCTTTTCAAACCGGTTGCAAAAGGTGTGGTATAGTTGAAGAAAGATACTTTGAGAACAGTCGACTTTAACGTTGATAAATAACTTATACACATTGACTACTTTCTTGCTAAATGTCGTTCCTCGACTTCAATGGATTGCTACGACACTTTAATTAAGTCCTTTGTGGTTTTGTCGCGACAGTTCTACAATCGGTAAAGCTTTCTATTTCGAAAGTTTTCTATTCATACGTAGGTCATTCTTAATATTTTAATTTTTAATAAGCGTTGCTAGTATTGAAGAGTAAGTAATTCTTTAATTGATCACATTATGATGATAATTCACTCAATAGAGTTTCAGTCCCATTTTCATAAGATTTTTTTCTAACATCAAGGTATTTGCGATCAAATGCTATTCATACAAAATACCAAATACACGTAAATCTTTTTAAAGCTGAAATGATAAAACACAAATTATCACATATAAGAATACTATACATCTAAATGCAAATAACATACCAGTGGTCAGGCCAATCAATTGCATCGTATAGTGCGATTGTCATCTTTCTTGCTTACGCATTTCCTCACCTGAAAAAAAATTTCGTTAATATTATAAATTAGACACCACAAATAAATACAAAGAGAGTGATATGATAGTTAAACATTTTTAGTATGGAGGTTATACATTTGAAAAATAAGATGCGAAGACAAGGCATGTTCAATTATTTTACATAAAAATGCTTAAGAAATAAAAGAAAAAAGTAAAAACAAGTCTCTGTTAATAGTTATAAAAACAATTATAGTATATTTAGACCTTTTTCTTCATACTCTGAAGTACTTCAAATAGTTTGCTGCATGTAAAACCACCATGCCTGAAATATGTGGAGCAACAGCCTTCCTTATATACAATGTAGGCCAGTTCATACTGAAGAAAAAATACTCCAGTGTGTTCCTTGCAATATTAGCAAGAAATAATTTCCAAAACATTTCAACCTCATTAGCATATATTCCAGTATATCGTGCTTATTGTAATTTCTCAATTTCATCGCAGCCTGTAAATCATGAAACTTGATGGGTATTTTCAGGATACGAAGCGCTGATGTAGACTACAGATTATTAGCATAATTTGCGATCAGCGAGTGCACTGCAATTCTGTCAGCCGGCTGTTGCCACAAGGTACTGACGGGCCGCACTGAACACAGACTGTCCTACTACGCACCCTAATTCCGTAAATTTACAAATGTTCACTTTTTTCGCGTTTACCGAGTTAAGAGACTCACGTCATCAATTGATGTCACTGCAATGCATAGGGTTAGAGTCCTGGTTAGGGGGAAACCTCGCTAGCCGACTGTAGGTCGGCGCCGGATCTCGCCATCCAGCGGGGGAAGATCACCGCCATCTCCCGAGAAAAAAACATGCACTACACTAACGGAACTAATGACCAAAGAAGTTGACGCGCCCGGAAACACGAAAAAATCAATCAATCAATCAAAAAACAAAGAAGGGGCGAACTGCGCGTGATTTTTCCTTCCTCTTCCTCACTTACACTTTCTTTCACAAAAGAAATTACACAGAAATAAAAAAGCAATTAAGTTGTGTAAATTCGGCGCGTTTATCTTTGTGTTATTTTTTCTTTGTGAACAAATATATTCTTTTACTTCGTAAATAATAAATAACTGTTTCAGGAGTGTGATTCTGAAATACAAATTTTTGCACAGAAACCCTCTTTTCAAGCCAACGCGTTGGCCAAACGTTGCAACGTTTGAGTGCTTATGACGGATCAGTCATTCCAAATCTCGCAAGAGTTTATTAGACAAAATATGCTTAAAATTGACTTAAGATCTTATTTTTAAATTTCATTGTTTCCTCCCTGAACACTTTGTATATTTGGAAGTATATATCAACTATGACTTCCTATCAGTTGTAAAGGTGGTCGATAATGTGAAGAATTTTGAAATATATTTAAAAATCGATTGACATTTTAATATTTGTACAATTTAGTCACACATGTCACTTCTTGTTTGTTAGTAAATGCTCAACAAAATTGGAATGTTTAACCACGCACAATATTGATGAGCTATATATCCGATTAATATATTATTTATATTTAATTTCTGTAAAAATGGTTTAATTAAAATAGTTCAGACATGTTTGCTAAAATAATGTATTGAACACTCAGAAGTGGTCCAATTAAGAACTTTTATCCACAAACGATTTTTCAGTGTAGAGGCTAATTCATTACATTCATTACAACTGCTACTAAACATTTCAAAGTGAGAAACTAATAATTTATAAAATTAAGTTACGTTCAATAGCTAAATACCTGGAAGTTTCTCATATGTACACAGCATTCTATTTAATGACTTAGGAATAACAAAATTAAGTAATTAATTTTAACTACATATTTTAACGGCTTTCACTTAGTTATTTAATAAGTCAGTTATGTTTGCAATCATCCTTCATATACCAACAAAACATCTACGACTAACTGCCTATTACACTACAAAACAGTTTTTTTAAGTTTTTCAGAAGTTCTTGACTTATTTTATCGAATGATCTAGAAGACCTTTAATTTGATTTCCTCAACATTTTCATAGTGGAAAGGGAACAGAACCTATATCCACTCTTTGAAGAAGTGTATGAAGATTCAAATTATCGTTCAAAAACTCAGAAAATTATTCATTTTTTTTTTCATTACATTAATGTAAGTAACATTATCATTTAATCGACTCAATTTTAATGTTATGATTTCACCTGCTTTTTTGCCCAAACGGAAAAATATTCAATATTCTCAGCTGCGGGCGTCCGAGTACCTCATCTTGTGGCGATCGCCCACGCCGAGTCCCTTTATTGAGGCTTCTAATCCGACGGGTTTTCAATATTTCTCAGGAGCGAGGTCTGTTTTATCGCCGCCGAATTGAATTGTCTCTTCCAGTGGGCTGAGTTTTGTCACGGACGACTAGACCTTGCTTTTTCGTACAGTCGACTGAGTGAAAAAGTTAGAGGAAGCGCTCAGCATACAGAAACGTTTCTTCGTTTTAATCTTTTGGTATCTAAAGATTTGCAGCATAATTTGAATATTGTGATGATTTGGAGGAAAGGAAACAATTAAGGTATTACTCTAACATTATGATGTGTTTATTACTAGTGGTGTACCAGGCCGCCGAACCTACTGTCCTGCTTTCGTAAGTTTAGTGAAACTTAAGAATTTTACAGTTTCTGGTATTATTCATTGAAAACGTAATATTAACTTCCCCACTAATTGTCCCAAGACAACAAATCGCTAGTCTAAAGAAATAAGCAAAAATATATCATGGAGTCTTGAGACTTCCAATTAAAATTGGGTCTGAGTAAATGAAAATCCTACTTATATTTAATGTAAACAAAATGTCAGAAGAAAACTTATCATTTTCTGATTTTCTACTCTTTAAACGATAATAAGAATGTCCATACATTTTTGCAAAGGTTGGATGTAGGTTTAGTGTTCGTTTCTGCCATGAAAATGTTGAGGAACTCAAATTAAAGGGCTTCTATATCACTCCTTAAAATAAGTCAAGGACTTCTAAGATCCTATAAAAAATTGATAGTTGTGTAATAGGCAATTTGTCGTGGTTGCTTTATTGGTACGTGGAGGATGGTTGTAAACACAACTGGAGTGAGAAATGTGTTCAAGAACACTGGTACTAGTGGGTCGATATCCCATTGCCCCAGATACCGTACTTCACGCAATTTTTAGGATTTTTTTCCATTTTCAGAGTGAGAGGTTTTTTGCATCACTCCCACCTATGTCAAAATCAAATGTCAATCTCTTCACATAATTAAATACGAATTGTTTCTAATGTCCAAATGTTCAATATTAGGACCAAGGATTTTGGAATAATTGAAAGAGATGAATCGATGGAAAAGTAATTATAGAGCGTCTTAATGTGTTCGGCATTTCGAGTTATCGAAAGGTTGTAGAAGGTTACATTGCAGCGAAGAGAATACAATAAATAAATTAGAGAATAACCCTCCAAGAACGAAAGCAAACGCCTATATTAATAATTCATTGTAATTAATTAGCGTGTTCATACCAAAACTCCCCAATTCCATCCCGTATCACTGAAGAGGTTTGGTAATATAATTCACTTTAGGTATTAAACCACAAATGAAGGGAAGAGGAGAGAGAGGTGTGATGGAGGGAGAGGAGTAAAGAAGGGATGAGGAAGGGGAGGAGGGGGAGAGAAAAGGAGTGAGAAGGGGAGAGAGAGGAGGAGGGGTGAGTGAGTAGGAGGGGAGTGTGGAGGGAAGAGGGGAGTGAGGAGGGGAGGGGGAGGAGGGGAGGGGGGGAGGGGGAGAGGAGTGAGAAGTAGAGAGACAGAAGTGAGGACTGGTGAGTGAGGAGGAGGGGAGTGGAAAGGAAGGAGAGAGGGAGGGGGGAGTAAGGAGTGGAGGAAAGTGCGTGCGGGAGGGGGGGGGGGGGGAGGGAAAGAGAAGCGCACCGCGCCAGGGGTGTGCGGTGGGCTCGCAATTCGCCTCGTACGAGGCCTCGAGTTGTGGGAGGTGAGGCCCGAAAATCAATAGCCCTCGGCCCCGTGCGGGGGATGCTCAAGGCATCACAGCACCAGGCACTCTTCTTCGGACAAGACACGAGGGCAGCGCCTCAGAGCAAGCTTGACGTTAAAAGCTGGCCAATCGTGGTGGAAAATTTCTCTGAATTAGCAAGTTTTAATAAAAATATCAAACATTGATAAGTGGTACATCATGGTATCTACAACTTTGACCAATATTCATATCAGCTGACGAATTAACAAAATAGATATCTCTATTTTGTCTCCCATAGTTAAAATTTCAGCCTTAATAGAGTGTAATTCCTATGAACTAAATTAATTTAATTGTTAGTATTAATAGCAGTTATCGTATTATATTATTATTATCATTATTATCATTTTACTACAATTTATGTAGTGCTGTATTTTAGTATGTATTGCAGCGCAGTGTTGTGTTTTTAAGTGGAGGGAAAGGAATGCGAAAGGCCCGAGTCACAGTTGTGTTCTGCAGTGCAGTGCAGTGAAGTGGAGTAAAGCTTGTGCTGTGATATTATGTACTATTTATCATTACTATCCTTCTTATTATTTTTATTATTAATGAACTACTTTTTTTGTAAATTATTATTAGTCATGTAAACTTAATCCATGTAAAGTTAAGATATTCTTCCACCAAGTCCCTACATTTAATTGCTGAATTAATAATAAAATCTAATATAATTATTCTGATTTTTTAATGTTATAATACAGTTCCACATTCACAGTTCAACGTTTTTTTTATAAAATTTCCATATTCAAAATACGACTATAACAGAACACAAAACACAACACCACGTGGCGGCATATCTGCAGAATCGGAGTGTCCCGGGGCTTTGTCTCACGACACGTTCAGTGTACATCATTTTGTGCACCATTTGTATCAAGTAACGCATTTTGAATTGGAGACTTGCGACTTTTGTATCTCGTAAGTTCCAAACGCGGAAGAAATGTCGCAAGACATCCCCCGGAATACAAGTGTTCCGCGACTTCGCCGCTAGGTGTGTACTAGGCGTAACTGGTTCAGAACGCGACTTGCCAAGCACAAGTGCACGACGGGTTGCCTACAGATCCTACGCCTACGGATGCCAACAAATATCACACCTTTAACTGTCGTTGAATCAAATAACCCACATTTTCATGATATATATTAAAGCTGTAAGGAGAATGATTTTTTATTTCCCTTTAGTTCGGCTCACAGTGAAAGGTTTTCAACTAGAAAGGTACCAAACTAAAAAGAGGAAAAATTGGGAGTAGAACATTGGATAGATCACAGCTTTCTTTTACCTATAAAAAGCAACGAAATTTCTGTTGTTTGAAATGCGAGGCTGGAATACAAACGATCATATGTCATCATACGAAACTTGGCAAGTTCACGGGAAATATACACGCAGTTGATCTGCGTAAAGAACATCAACTTGTGTGATAGTTAAAATGATTGTTTCTGAATATTTATTATAAGTATTCAAGGTACTTTCTTGTATACAATTCTAGTGATATCTACGGAAAACATCAAAGAGATGATAGATCCCCTATTATTATTTTTAAGTCCTATTTCATGCATTTTGTTACACACATTAATATAAGGATAATAGTAGAATTTCTTGTTATAAGACAAAACATACGTGTATATAAGTGTAAAAATCTTGTTAAATTTCAAACAATGTATATTAATGGATATACAATACTTTATATCGTAACATTTATTCAGCACTTCTTCCTGTGCGATGTAATTGAACATGTTCAGCTGGTTGGGAAAAAGAGATCAACATTGACTCTTCACACACTAGATGTTCGTACGCCATTTCTCTGAGGCATCTTGATCAATCACATCACTCACAAACGTTTATACATCATGTTATTAATTTCGTTTGTTCGTCATTATCACGTGTTGCATGTCATTAATCTCTTCTTTGTTCCATCAGCCAGTTCAGTGGCCGGGGGGTGGAATGGAGGCCCCGGGCGGGCGGGCAATGCGATTGGGCCGTGACGCAAGCACCCGCGCCCCCGTCACAACACCTTTCTCGGACCGCCATCCCGCTCACCATACGCATTTCCAACCGCTCCGACCGGGAGCGGTAGCTCAGTGCATCAACATATGTCACTGCAGCGCCTCTGAGCGGGAGGTCCTAGGTTACTCTCCCGACGACGGCAGGACTTTTCGACCTAGCTGAAAAGCTAGTGTCGATTCAGTCGCTGTCTGGAGGAGAATTCTAGCGGCCGGCTGCTCTGATCGGTAGTTTTCCCTGGTTTCTCTGCTCAACACCAGGGGAATGCCGGAGCAGTACCCTACCAAACGGGCCACGGACCGCGCGCGATTTGTCCTTCCTCATCCTTGTCCCATCCTCTCCCCCTTACACACACACTTACACTAACATGCACTACACTACCACACATTCCGGGAGACTGGTCGGGAGCTTAGAGCTTGTCCCGGGTGGGGCGGTGCCCCGCTGGTGGGAGAGTCCTGGTTAGGGGGAAACCCCACTAGTCGACGGTAGGTCGGCGCCGGATCTCGCCAGATCCAGCGAGGGAAGATCACCGCTATCCCCCGAGAAAAAACATGCACTACACTAACGGGACTAATGACCAAAGCAGTTGACGCGCCCGGAAACCTGAGAAAACCAAACCCAAACCAATCCAACCGCTCCGGAACGCACCATACCCTTTCTAGAAACTCTCAAAAACGCAGCCCATATTTTGGCGGACTAATAGGCACGGGCAAAGGTGGCTTAGGGTATCTATTGATCACTGTAGTGTCTCTAATCAGAAAGCGCCTAGGTTCGAGTCTCGACTGTCGTAGGATTTTCTTACTACCTACGTGGAAAACATTTGAACCCGTTATCTGAAAGAGAATTCTGGAGGCCGGCTGCTCTAATCGGTAGTTTTCCGTGATTTGATTGATTGATAGTGATTTCGGGCACATCAACTGCTAAGATCATTAGTCCCGTAAGTGTGTGCATTTTTCTCTCGCGGTGGGGTGGGAGTGGCGGTGATCTTCCCCCGCTGGATGGCGAGATTCGGCGCCGACCTACCATCGGCTAGCGAAGTTTCCCCCTAATCAGGGCTCTCCCACCAGGGCGGAACCGCTCCAGCCGGGATACGTTCTAAGCTCCCGACCTGTCTCCCGGAATATGTGGTAGTGAAGTACATGTTAGTGTGTTTGTAAGTAAGAGGTGAGAATAGGACAAGGAAGAGGACGAAACGATCGCGCATAGTCCGTTGCCCGTTTGTTAGACTCCTGTTAAGGCATTCGCCTGGTACTGATCGGAGAAACCTCGGAAAACTACCGATCAGAGAAGACGGCAGCTAGAATTTTCCTGTAGACCGCGACTGAATTTGACCTAGCTGACAAGCTAGTAACGAAAATTCATTTCTCCATATATTTCAGTTTCATATAATGGAACCAAAACTTCAAAATAAAGCATTTTTCAATCATTTGAAAAAACTTCGATAAGTATCAGAACGTTTAAAATTACTTTGTAAATTAGCATATTCCATATTAAACGAGTGGGAAACCAAAGATGTTTGTTTAATTTTACCTTTCATTTACAAAACTCAATTATTTTGAAAACAAAAAAATAATTGGGTTTGTCGCTAGAAAAGTATAAAATAATTAAATTTCAACTGCAATGTATATATTTTAATAATAACAATGACACACAATATATTTGATTTCTATTCTGACGTTTTGAATTTTATAAAAATCATAACTTTTAAAATTTTGCATTGCAAATTCTCAAAATCCCTGATGGAAAATGTGCACCTCTGCGTAGGTGAATGTTATGCAAAGGGAGTTAAACTACACTAATTACCGAATTATATCGGCAAACTGAATTCACGAGAAATTCTCAATTTAATGGGAAATAATATGGATTAAGGAACCTCCAACGCAGTCGTTAACTGTGTGCTTGTTCCAATTATAACTTTTATGTAACTTTGAACTTACATTTTCCCACAATTCAAAACCGGAAAGTGGAGACGAATACAGATTTGCTTGCCTGTGATTCAAAGCATCGATTTTGTTAAATGTTCGTAACTAAATGTTATACAGCGCTCAAAATTTAACTTTGGTCGTTAATTATTTTTAATTGAACGCAAGTAGATTGTCGTTGATTAGTAACAAAAAGTTAGTAATGAACAAACTAATGAAGAATTAGAGTCCTATTTCCATAATTTTTGTAAATATCTTATTCATGTAAATGGTATCGAAGAAAAATTGGGTTATCGTACTTCAACATTAATATGACTGCGGATGTGGAAGGTAGAGAAGTGAAAACAAGTGTGTGTGTGTGTGTGTGTGTGTGTGTGTTTGAGGGGAGGGAAAAGGACAAGGATGACAAAGGAAAGATGACGGTCGATGGCGCGTTGCTTTTTTATTTTTATTTATTTATTTTACGTCAAAAAAAACAGTTAAAAACTGCGTATGACGTGCTATGGGGAAAACTGAATTGTGTGCACATTTTCAAAATTCTGTGATCCCTACACTAAGTCTAATACTACTTAAATTTTGAATTTTTGAAAGGGAGAAAAAAAACAAAATCTCCCATGTAATAAAATCTGTTTTCAAGGATAAACAAGCAATAAATTTTGAATTTTTGAAAGGGAGAAAAAAACAAAAAAAAACTCCCATTTAAAAAATCTATTTTCAAAGATAAATAAGCAATAAATTTTGGCTCTTATTACTTCCTGTCGCGACAACATGGAAACGATAATTTAAATAATTGTATTTCCCACTGAATTCTAGAAGACGTGCACAGAAAATGAAGTTACATTGCTTAAGATACTGGTTCAGCATTCTCCTGCTATTGATTGAAGCTGCAAGAATTCTCCTCAAGACTTCGGGTGAATTCGACCCTTTGTCATCTAGCTACGGTCGCAAGTGACGGTACTCGCACCCTAGGGCTTCTTCGTGGAGCGGTGGGTAAGTGCATCAACTGATGTCACTGCAGCGCCTCTGGTCGGTAAGTTCTAGCTTTCCACTCCAGACCGCGGCAGGATTTTCGACACTAGCTTTTCAGCTAGGTCGAATTCAGTGGCTGTCTGGAAGAGAATTCTAGCGGCCGGCTGCTCTGATCGGTAGTTTTCCGTGGTTTATTCGATCAACACCAGGGGAATGCTGGAGTAGTACCCTAACAAACGGGCCACAGACCGCGCGCGATCTTTCCTTCCTCTTCCTTGTTCTATCCTCATCCCTTACACACAGACACACACTTACACTAACATGCACTACACTACTACATATTCCGGGAGACTTATCGGAAGCTTAGGGCTTGTCCCGGCTGGGGTGGTGCCCCGCTGGTGGGAGAGACCTGGTTAGGGGGAAACCCCACTAGCCGACGGTAGGTCGGCGCCTGATCTCGCAATCCGGCGGGGGAAGATCAAGAAAAGCATGCACTACACTTACAGGACGAATGACCGAAGCCGTTGACGCGCTCGGAACCATGAAAAAAAATCAGTCAAACCCTAGGACTTCCCTGTCAGGGAGGACCAAGCCCCAAAAGTATCTGCCCCGAGGGGTCTCAGCTGGTGAAATCTCGTGGGTGTGCAGCGCTGCTGCGAATGTTTTGGTGATTGGCAGATTGCTTATTTCGGGTGCGTCAACTGCTAATAGCGTCAGTCCCGTAAGTGTACGACTCTTTTCTATCGCTGGTGGTGGCGGTGAACTTCCCCCGCTGGATGGCGAGATTTAGCGCCGACCTGGCCGCCCGCTTGCGGAGCTTTCCCTTAACCAAGTATCTTCCACCACCGAGGCACCGCCCCAGTCGGGACAAGCTCTTAAGCTCCCGACCGGTCTCCCGGGATATGTAGTAGTGTAGTGCATGTTGGTGTGTGTGTGTAAGGGGAGAGGATAGGACAAGGAAAGGAAGGAAAGATCGCGCGCGGTCCGTGGCCCGTTTATTAGGGTATTGCTCCGGCATTCGCTTGGTATTGATCAGAGCAACCATGGAAAAGCACCGACGAGGACAGCCGGCCGCTATAATTCTCCTCGAGACAGCGGCTGGATTGGACCTAGCTATGGAGCTAGTGTCGATAATCCTGCCACCGTCGGGAATATGTTAGTAAGAGCTTGTTCGTGTGAGGGAAAGCGCATACGTTTTGAGAGTTCTTGTGCATCTGCGTGTGTGCGCTAGTGCTTCTGCTAGAACGTGTTTGTGTACTCGGGTGTCAGCTAAAGTGCGCGTGTGTGTATGTGGTCACATGTGTGTGTGTTCTAGAGCGTCTCGTAGAATGTGTGTGCGTGTATGCATGTGTATGTGAGTGAGCAAGAGTGTTTCTTTGCGTGCAAGCGTGCGTGCGTGCCTGTAAGTGTGCGTGTGTGTATGCGCGTGTGTGTGAGTGGGCGTGGCGCCACAATGGCCGACGCCTCTTGGCAGCACAATTGCAGCGCTGCGCCCGGTATATTTAGCGCCCACTATTCTCCGCGCGATGCCCCTACCCCCACCCCACCCCCCTGCACCCGCCGATCCAGAATAAGGAGTTAACCGCTTTAAATGAACAATAGTAGAGTCTTTTAACAATAAAATATTTTCAAATAAATAACTTTGATATTAAGCAACAACATTAACATTTTCACATTATAATACATTATAACATTAGTCAATAACATTTATACGAAAAAGCTAATGAAGCTACTAAATAACACAGATCTCATTATTTGTAATGGTTACGTAACGTGCGAATAATTAAATTTCAAGTAGTGTACAACAATTATTTTATCTTTCTCTCGTAAAACATTCACCAAACTGCTAAAAAACGTCATTTACTAACATCTAAGATTCACTTTTTAAAAAACTAACCTTACTGCTAAATATGTTGACAATTTGTTTATATGTATCTATCAGTGGTGTACATGTTATGAGAATCTACAAATGTAGGTATCAGGGGCGGATTAAGCTAAAATTTGAAGATGGGTGCAGAGCTTATTGATAAAATTCACGCACAACCCAAAAAAGTAATGTAAACCCCGAATATCACTTTAAAATATCTAAAAGTTTATTTCTTCCTTTCAGAAAATAAAGAGGTACGTCAAAATAAGTAGTTGTACTGCGAGTTGTGGAATGAATTATTCGCATACTTATTCATTCACTTATTCATGAATTAATTGTACACTTATTCAATTTGTACAATAGTTTACAATAGTGTAAAAGTGCAGTAAAATTAATAAACCATTAAGATTTAACCAAACAATAAACCAAACATTTAACTGAAATCCATTGAGGAACCGATAAATTTTCTTGGAAACCTAAATCGATATATTTTATGGACTAAAATTGAAACGTTATTTAAAACAGTTTTATGTGTCTCTCCATCACACACGTTTCATGTAACTTTTGAGTCTAAATTACTCATACGCTAACAATGGATTTTTTGATTGATTCAATGATTCCATCATTGAAATCGGTTTATTAATTCTGCAGGTTTGAAAACAGGAAGACACCCAACTCCTACGGTGAAAAACGTACCTCTCAGATTTAGTTCATAATAGTTGATTAATGATTGTTTTAATACACAATAACACCTTTAATCGATAAGCTAACGTTTCATTGCATACTTTCCATTCGAGATTTTTTTAGAGTATTTACTTGCATCTGAAATCGGAACTTTCCGAATTGATCAATGACTGTCTTCATTATTGAAAACTTTCTTGCTGGCGATGGTATACCTGCAACATTCCAACTGTAGTGAACAGGGGTTTTTCTCCATGATCCACATTTTTGTCATATCGAAACGGAATTTAAAAACGCTCGTCTTCTTTTTTCAGCTTCGATAATACCACATCGCTATTTTCATGTATATTATATGTACAAAATGGACATATGTGTTTCGATCTAAACCTATTAACAATAACTACTTCAAATGCATAAAAGTGCGAAGATCGTTTTTTGCTGATAAATGACTAGCGATCTGATTCTGTAATAATTAGAAAAGAACGCCAATAAAAAGAGACATCGTGTTTCATTATTGGACATTACAATAACAAATAACGCGCTTCTACACGATATTCATTATTCTGTCTGGCTCAATCTAATTAAGAGCAACGCAACAGAACACGCATGTTATTACACTTCTCTTTTGTTCCAAATGCCACGTTAAATGCAAATAATGAGGGTTTGGAAGCTTATCTCCATCTACAAATGTTTTAATTTAGACTCTGCAGTGCCGAAGAATCACTCACAAAGCTAACACCCTTTGACAGCGGGAGCTGCTGCAATTATTATCCACAAAGAGCAATCCCTTTGCCTGGGGGCTTACTGGGGCAAATTGATACATTATGAGGTCGCCTTACTCTCAGTGAAAGAACGTTACTGAACCACGGAACAAGTGCTGTGCTCGTCAAATATACTTGTCTCTAATTCTGCTACATATCGTGTTTCCAAACATTTGCCGTGATCAAATTAATATTTTAAAACGAGTAGAGTCATTACAGTTAAATTTTTAATGAAAATGTTTCTACAATACTGATCCACACGTTCATTGCATATGTAAAATAACAATCATTAAATTCCAAATAAAATACTAAATAAAAATAAAATCATAATCAAATGGTATGATTCAAAGAATAATGCGTATTAGAAATATGTATTATCACAGTTTTCAGACACCATTTTCAAAAAACTGCTTTAGAAAATTTGTAACAACATACTTGTATTTATATTCAAACAATTAAACCTATTAGTAAAGCAACTTCGTTTGCATAGATGAATGACAATATGTTTCTTTCTTCTAACCTAGATGTGTATATTGCTTTCAAAAAATGCTATCGCTGTATAGAGGTATAAGTTCACTGCTGTATAGAGGTATAATTCACGAGAGAGAAACAAGAATTCCATCAGAGTCAATATTAATATTAATCAACGCTTCGTTTGTTTCATCATTATTCTTTTTCACATTTCAGCGTGGTCTCGTTTCGTACTAATTATTTAATGTAGTCTGGACATTCCTAACGACGCAACAGAGATACAATTTGGTTGATTTAGATCTAAATCTAAATCAAATTACGCGTTAATTTCGAGATTTTTTTGTTTTTGTTTTCATTTTCCAATCGTATCATTAAAATTAACGTTCCAACATTATCTACACAAATACATTTTCCAGTGTTTTCCTAAGTTATTACCAACTGACGTCGATGTTGTTTGAGACGTGACTTTATTTAACGTTTTCACGATTGGCCCTGTTATTATCACAATATATTCAGTACCTTCTGGGATTGACGATCATTGTATAAGGATGTGTGCAATGTTTTTTGAAGAAACATTATGCATGCGTTAATTTTTGAAGTTTTAATTGGTAAAATCATAAGATGATTGTATTTATGATCTCTATTTAATCGTGAGCCCTCGTGATGTTATTATGTTTGCTCATAACAAAAACTATCGTCTTCAAAATCATTTCATTGAAATCAGTGAAGATGTGTTATTTTGTGTATCCAAATGCGTTACTTACTACGGTACTGTAAGTGTAGTGGATGTTATATCCAGGAAAGTGGGGGTGTTCCTCCACGGCTAGAATGTGATATCCAGCTCCGACCAACACGTCGGTTTGCGGAGTTTTCCCTTCCAGGTATTTACGCCTACGGGTCACCATACTCACCGAACATTCTCTAAGCCCCCGACTCGTGCCGTGACTTGCGCGGTAGTGCAATGCATGTATGCATCCTGTGCAGCGAGAATCGAAAATGGCGTCACCGTCCAGATTAACTCAAAGGATTTCCGGTCAGAGTCGCCGTACAGGTAATGATATCACTGAGACATGTCAGCCGGTTCAGTGAACAAACCGTTTATCTAAATTTATTTTTAAAAATAGCGTGCTCCTTCGGAGTATTGTCCACGACACACCATTCCAAGCGGGTCGAGCTCTATGCTCCCGGCGGGCCTCTCGCCATGTGCGAGAGTGTAGTGCATGTTAGTGTAACGGTGAGGATAGGACAAGGAAGAGGAGGTAAACATTGCACGCCGTCTGTGGCCCGTATATTAAGGTACTGCTCCGACATTCGCCTGGGATTTATCGGAGAATCTATGGAAAACTACCGATCACGCAGCCGGCCGCTAGAATTCTCGTCCTGGCTGAATTTGATATATCCATCTAACCAGAGTCAAATATCCGCCACCATTGGGTCCCCAAACCTAAACCCTGCAAGGGCAACACAAATGTTGGCTCTGAGCTAAAGGTACAATAAAACATTGAGATGTGTGCAAGCATAAATCGGGAAAACCACACCGCACTACGCAATGCTTGAGAATCAATGCTTCCATTTTTACTTTCTCACTAAGGAGTAGAAAGAATGTTAGCTAATGCTGCGCGATAAAGCAAATTTTCGGCAGAAAAAATCTTGTTACAGGTCCCTGGTAACAAAAAAGTGGATAAAATTAGTTGCTAAATTTAGAAAAAATCTTCGAACGCGTAGTGTAGCTGGAATTTATATTCTGTGGGACCTTCATACCGAAAATCCAATAACGGCCAAACGACTGCTCGTCTGTTAACAGTGCTAGCAGCGAAACCAATCGGCCTATTTTCACTACAATTGATGTTCCCCAATCCATCTGGCTGATGTCGTGGCCGTTGAATTGGAAACAGATATTTTAATTTTGGAGAATACTTTACATGAAGCCCTAGGGACATTTTCCAAATTTTCAAGAAAAACTTCCAACATTTTTTATTATTTTTTGTTTGTTTGATAGTGTAAAGTGCTTTTAAGAGAATGGTGTAGGTTTTATATTCGTTAAAAAAACTGTTTTATCGAAAATTTGAAAAGTTCCATATTTTTTCGGCGTCTTCCTGCAATTAAAATATCATAAGTAGAGGTTTTTCCGTGAACGAAACTTGTTCCATAAAATACATTTTTAAATAAGGTCACGTAAAAGTTTTCGAAAATTTGAGTACTTTTCGCGTAATTTTGCGTGAAAATACGGGCGAGAAAGTATGTGCTGTTTTAGCACCACTAGTTATTCCTGCATTATGCCATAACATTAAATAACAATAAAACCATTGTGTATGTTCCCTTTTTCAAAAATAATTTTTCACACGTGTCTACGCTTCTAAATGTCACCACAAAATATCCAATAGTAATAAATGAGAAGAACAATCACTTTTTCCATCCACAATGAAATAATATATTCAATTTCAGAAATTCGTCAAATTGTGTTCAAGCATTTATTCGTTAGAGACAAAATTACAAATTACATTTGTGATACGACATTGATTACAATTAGCATGACCTAGTAATTGTGCCGTATTGTTCAATCTGACGGTCACCCACACATTTATTAATGCAATTTACTACCTACACAGCAAAAACAAAATGAATATATTTGCCCCAAAGGAAGCTCGTAACTACGAAAAAATTAAATTTCCCCTCATGAAATATAAATTAGTTGTGCTTCATAGTGGCGCAGACTTTCTCGAACTACTTGGTTTCCTTATCTCTTTACGTCTGAACTAGTTTTGCACCAATCGTTTCATCGCAGCTGCTACCTATCGTTCCCTAAAAGACACTTTTTTCACATTTTCTCACTTTCTCGGTCCCCTAACAGTAGAATTGAAATACGACTTTAATTAGAGAAGAGTAAAATCTCGTCCAATATGACCGTATTCGTTGAAAAAATTGGACCCGCTTTTGAGAAAATGTCGTTTGAGCCTTTCCGAAAATGGGTAATTTTTTACAGAAATGTTTGAATTTTGGAGAGCATTTAATAAATTATTTCAAGCGCTTATACTTACAAACGCAATAATGTATAAAAACATCCGTGTTGTAAATATTAACAACATGAAAGATATTTCAAAATCAATTTTCTATTTTTATTTTTACCTGTATTATGTTTCCGCATTCTTTGGAGTGGCTGAAGCGTTTCCGATGCGGTCTTCAGTCAGAAATTGTTGTCATAAATTAGGCTACTTTTTAATATATGTAAAGAATTATATAAAAAAGGTTTATGTTTTCAGACACATCTGCAGTTTTATTTCGACCTAAATGACATTTTGTACACGTGACCTACAAAACAAGAGAACATTTGTTATGTGTAGATGAAATTTCGTATTAATGACTCCCAATACCCTTTTCCTACTCAGTAGAGTAAATTCATCACGGAGAATTAAACGTTTCTGAAAGCCAATAAAATGTCCTTCTAAAAGCATGTTGATTCAATCCAATAGCGAAATTAGCTTCAGAATAATTCAAGTGCAAAATTTAATTAACTTTTCTGGGACGTTTACTGATTACTGGTGTTTGCCGAGGGGGAGAAAGTACGCCACAATGCATCCGTTTACAGCTGCTACCAACAATGTGTCAGCAATGTTGACCTAACAAACACTACAGAATGGAGTGGGGTGAGGTGAGATGAGGCAGGGTGAACAAGGGAGTGATAATGATTAATAAATTCCCGGTTACACAGGGTACTTCAGTTAGACACGTATAATATGTAAGTTGTTGTAATATAAAACTACAAATATAAAAGAAGTTAATGAAATGTATATAATATCAGCACATAATTTAATCCCGGATTTGAATAGTTTGTGGAGGTGACCTCATTTCCCAACTACCACGGCGCCCCGTCATTCCAGTAAGTCTTGTGGGGGGGGCGAAGTGTTGGAGGACCATTGTCCTAGGGCCTGCTTGAGGAGCCGGCCTCCGCTCCGGCGCAGATTTTAATGGCGCATTCGGGCGGCCCTTGTGCGCGGGCGCTGAGTGACAGGCAGCGTTGACTCGCGCGCCCCTCGCCAGGCAGCGCTGCGGTTCACGAGAGGGAGGAGGCCTTGTCATGCAGATCACGGCAGCAGCCCACGCAGAGGTGGACGGGACCTACAGGGAAGGGAACGCACTGTGGAGACGGTGGAAAGGGATGTGGGGAAGGGAGTAGGAAGCGTTCAGGTAGGGTGCAGATAGGAGAGAAGGGGATATGAAGAGGAGTGTTCGTAATGGGAAATAATGTCTAAGAGAGGGGTGTGGAGGGGGTAAGGGAAAAATGTTAAGGGGGTGTGAGGGGAGGGGATATGAAGAGGATGTTGTATTGGGAAACAAGGTAAGGTGGGGTGTGAAGGGAAGGGCATATGAATAAGAGTGTTCGTAATGGGAAGCAATGAGTAATGGTGGGGTGTGAAGAGGAGGAGATATGAAGAGGACTCTTTTTAATGGAGGAAGAAGGTGTAGGATTGGGGTGGGGTGAATGTCGGAAGGGTGTCTTGCCAAGGAATGGAGGATGTGTATTGGTGGGGTGAGGAGGGGATGCAGTATGGAGAGGAGTGCTGGTAAAGGAAACGTGTATGGGTAGTGTGGGGAAGGGAGGGGAAGAGATGTAGAGAATAGTATAGATTGAATCTAAACTACCGATACAACTTTACTTGATTGGTCACCTTTCAAACTACGGGATTGCATAATCACACATACTCGCACCTTGTATGTTGACACAAAAAGAAATTACAATTCTTCGAATTTTATAAGAATAAGTTCCCAATAAACAGATTCGTCACTAAAAGCAATCTCATTCAACTAAACTAATAGTTATTTTATTAATCGTTTTGTATTTCCTGGCTAGAGGGGTTTTCTATTCAGTGAATGATGCGCCTTACGTTACAACAAATTCAAATGATCACCACATTCACAGTTTGCTACATTTCTTTGTAATCAGAGCTCTTCGCAAATGCACGACATTTGTTTATTGGTCTTCATTTTTTAAGGTTTTACTCTCATCAACCCAAAGTTCTTGGCGAATATTCATTATTTTACACTAATATTTACAAACACTCAAGTGTCTACAAGATTATAGGAAATTTTGAACATTATAAAAAGCAAATAGTGAAAGTTAGTATATTATATACTCTTTGTATAGTAATAAAGTATTAAATAACAAAGTCTATTTTAATAATGTAAAAATTTGGTCGTGCCTTGAATAATCATAGTTTCTGCGAAAGGAAGATAATTTCAAATTTTATTACAAATATTGAATCCATTGTATTCGCTCTAAATTAGCAATTCCCTGAAAATAAAGAAGTTAGCAACTTTAGCATAAACAGCAAACCTTCTTTAATTCAGTTTGCGAAAATCTTTCCTTCAATGCAAATTGAATAACAATTAGAACTTTTAATACTGGTACTAATGACTCAATTCTCCTTGGGTAACCAGAGTGCTCAAATGAGAAAGTACTTCACAAAGAAAGTACTAAATCAAAATCCGAGCTGAGCATAACAATGAACACAAGAGCAAACGATAAACCATGTTATTCCTGAATGAGCCGCTTTGTGACTGGTTCGTATTTCAACGCAGCGCCTGAGTTCGCATGGTTCTCAGGAGAGATGAAGGAAAAATGGATTTTAAAAAATGAATAGCGTTGCAATTTTATGACTTCCTTCCCCGGTCATAAATTCTTTTCACTGAGAATCTCAAAGAGAGTAAAAATCGAAGACTGTAGAAACAGTATACGCCATAGAACACAATAGAAATGAGAAATTGAAAAGAACTGCTCTTGACCTTAAGGTGAAGAATAATTGCGAAATAAATTGATAATAAAATTTTCCCGTGCTTTATACCTCAAGAAAAGTGTTCCAGAATATTTTGCTCTAACGGGAAAGAGTACATATGTATTTCGACCTTGCAGGGTCAGAGCAGAAGAGTTTACAGGTACTGAAAGTCGATGTTTCCAATATTTTTCTTGTTTCCACAATCATATTTTCATGTTCCAGCTATCTCTATTACAAATTTTCACTGAAAAAAATGGAAAAAACTATACAACCTCCGCTCATGTGAGCGGATTTTTGGTTTTGTTCGATAGCCAGGAATTCGGGGAAAATGCAAAAACATCTATATTACTGATTTACAAAATGCGTGGAAATTGAAAGAAAACTGTGCTGCCTACGGTCGTGTAACATGTTTCTATAAGTTCATTAGATGACGACTAACTTGGGATGGAGCGAAAAATGAAACAATTTTCAATTTTGAATGAAAAATGCAAATACTGGTTGTGTTATTCCACATATTCTCATATTCCACGAATCGACTGTATGTGACTACTCAGGGCGTCATTGCTTACAGCACACACGACGTCTTGCGACAGCAAGGCTTCAAGGTCGAGTTCCATCAGCACTAAATTTTAGTTATTCACGTGTTACGTTATGATGAAGAAACTTATTTTCAATGTTCTTACCATGTAAAGAACTGTTGTGTATATTATACAGTTTTATTTAAGTATTCATGAAGACTGTTTTCGTTAAAATATTGAACTTGCCGCAGTGTTATACGAGGGTATTTTTTTTTCAGACTTCTAGTGTTTGCTAATGTCAAATTACATAATTTATTGGAATTCATTAAATTTATTTGAAATCAGATTTATATTTTTTTATAAGAAATCCTTTGTTTCAGAGGAAAATGACAGTTCGCGTTGGTGGCCTCTTAATAGATGTTATAAAAATATACAAACAAAGATCCTTGCCAATTTTGCCATTTACAAAGTACTTCAATATGCATTCATGTAATAGTTATTAACGTCACTAAGCCAATATAGAGCAAATAATAAACGCAGTTGACGATTCTCAACCGAATTGATTGCCGAGGATTATAACCAATCAAGCCAGTTATTTGTTGTATCGGTCCTGTGGCGTTTAATAATGTTCGTAAAACAAGGTTTATATAAACAATAAATACATTTCCTTGGAATATAAGTGCTCTATCCTTATACACAGCTACACTCGCATGTACCACGACGATGATTCTATCTTTTGATACAATTCATTTGTTTCGATTCTTCTTAACAGACTGCAGACTTAAATCATTAACAGACGGCGGAGTGTCTTATCATTTGTCTGTTTGGTTGCGGTAATTCGACGGGACGTTTAATTACACTTCAACTACACAATACCTGAAGTAGTTTTGCACGCATAAACAACTAATTTACAAAACCATTCACTTCTCGCATTTGCCTTCCTTCTTATCACACTGTTTCTATACATAGTACACTTGATTCCCAACTAGTCTTGAAGCTGTAGGACACCGACTGAGAAAATTTGGGATCATGCGTATAAACCATTTATTGTTATCTGAAGGAAATATGAATCACCCCGCAAGATTGGCAACTCTAGATGGCAGTAATCTACGTAAAATGACAATTCGTCCCGACGAAGGAAGATTCTGAATACAACAACAATATCCACCGGTCTCCACTTCTTATGGCGTTACGGATGAAAATCGCAAACACGTCGGGAAATTGGAGAAGCCTAATACAATTTATTAGGCCTGGCCATCGACCTTAGGGTCAGTGATTTCATACGGGTGTCTGAATATAGGTTGTTACTACCAAAACATGGAGAAGATGCGAAAATTATTATCTTCCTACCAACGAACATCTAGGGAGAAGTGAACGGACTTACGCATACGACATATGTCCCTGATAGTAAGACCTCTTATCTTTTCGGCAGGTCACTGTCTGCCGCTGTTGGGGAGATTTCTTGCATCTGCGGAACATCTGTGCATGCGGTGTTGCCAAACAGTCAGGGGGCGAATGTCACATGTGTACTCGGATATACTGGAAACCCCCATTAACATAAATTCCAAGGGCCAGAAATAATAAAAGTTCATGATGTAAAAGTTCGTGTTACCCGAGTATTTTGAATGTCAGTATTACCGTAATCCCTTGCTGGGCCCGAAGCTTTGTTCGTGTTACGGCGAAATTCGTTTTAAGCGAGTTTGTGGTAACGAGGGATTAATGTATTACGAAACTTCCTACTACATGTTCATTGGCAAAATCTGATCATTCGCGACCCCTTCTATTTGCCCCAGAGGTTTACAACAATCGTCATAAATCATGCTACACATCTTAGAAAAGGGCATTGAGATGACAGCTCAATAGTTCTCCATTTTAGAATATTTTGCTATATTTGGAATTATTTTGTTAAAACTGATTATCCATGTTATATGCTGTGCAACATTCCTTGTTCCCAGACAATGTGCTAGACATGCATACAAAATTCACCTTTTTATTTGCTTCTTTGGTAAATGATAAATCTCACAACAGGCTTACAACTGCATTGTCACCCTCGCCACACATTATCTGATAGTTGCCCACATGTAATGGAAGCCCTTACTCGCGGATACCATAACATCGATGTTGATTAGTATACTTACGCACAATAGCTAAAAGCATCATTACTAAAATATAGCTTGTTTGCACATCGTCAGTACAGGTTTTTAAAGTCGATAAATTATGTGTAGCAGTATCGATAATGTGTAATCGAACTGAACACCACTATTACGTATCAACATTTGCTGAAGGTACTTTCACAACACATTTTGTACTTATTATGATATGCTTATCAGCACATGAGATATAATCAGTTCATGATATAATTACTTACCAACAAGTTACACCCGTGCAAACAGAGCCAGTCCACGAATTACGTGATACATCATAAAGACACACTTTCCGAATGTGCATTAATAAACATTCGACTATTGTTAATCAATTTTATTAATAAACTGAAAGTCAAACCCAGAGCGCTCCTGTCAGGACATTGCAAATCGGGGTTATTGCTTTTTGGAGGGTATACTCCAAATAGCGTCCCCAGTGAATGGCGCCCCTCACACGTGCCATGTTTGCCATACTGTACCACGTGTCATGTCATTTTGGCGATTTTTCGACTCCCGTCCCCCCTTGGTGAGATGTAATATTTGGCTCGACCCCCTCCCCCTTCGAATCTCAAGTGATATTTTTTTTCAAAATGCTTATTTTTAATGTAAATACTTAAATTTGTGATTGATTACATTGGGATTTATTTAAAAAATAAAAATTTTCTTAATTATATTTAAGACTAGATATGACGAGTATTTAGAAAACAGAGTGACTGAATTAAAATGAATATTATTGCACTTCTAAAAACTAGTAATAGGCTCAGTACTTTTTTCTTTAAAATTTCTATAAAAATACAGGAAATGAGATTTCTCATTAATGAAAAATGTTTGGAATTTTTGTTAGATTCTTTTTCGGTATACTATGCTACTTATTGTAGCATTCACATAAACGCGATAAAAATGATTCGGAAAGATTTAGCCATATTTTAGTATAAAAGCGTATTTTACGTAAATTGTTTGTTTTCTGGCAATTCAGCACAGATTTTAGCGAAAAAAATACGTGATATTTGCCTAGACCCCTCTCTCCCCCACACAAGATTAGGTGAGATTTGCATGACCCCTGCCCCCAAAGGCCTCACGGAATTTATGGACGGCCCCTTTCCTGTATGGCCCCATTTCTTGTCTCATCGTAGTGAATGACTAAAACACCAATTTCTGCTCTTCTCATCTTAAGCTCCGTATGTAGCTTTGATTACAATAGTAGTTCACGTGACCTCTCGGGCTACAGTTTCTGCTCGAGGAAGTCGACCGCAACTCTGTGGATTTCGTGCGTTGTAAAGGTTTTGTATGTAAGATGGTAGTTCTCATACACGTGACTATTGTGTAGTCAGTATGAGAGAAAGAGTAACAGAGATTGGGAGCGCAAGAATGCATCTATGTCTCGGAAGGTGAAGGCAACGATGAAATTCTTGTTATCACAAATACTTTGAAGGCAAAAATAGCAGTAAATTGGAATAAATGAGAGCCGCTCTCCTTCCAAAATTCCATGCAAAACATGCAAACTTTGCACAGTATCCTGCATTGTCTGTAGACTAGACAAATTTGTGTTAACACTTATTTACTCCCAACGCGTACGTAGAGAAGAGCAGAGCCCATGTTCAGCGGAAATGTGATACTAAATTTACCAATGAAGTTACACTGAAAGCTATGCTCCAAATCAATTATACTGCTGTAGTACTAAAAGCGTACAGATATATCACCAACGGCATCGTGAAATCTGACAGAACTTGTAATGAAGCAATGCATGTAACGAAATAAAAGCACTCAGCTGATCCGCGTAAATTGTGTGCTTGTGAGTGTGCCCAGAACATAAAAATAAATGTGAATGACATCATTTAAGGATCTACAATCCACACCACAAGAATGAATGTGGTTGTAAAATGGTTTAGAATGTTAAGACATATCTTACAATTTTGAGCAGCAATGATGAACGCAGAAAATTAGATGTGTGTGGGATATTCCGTAGAAAAGTTACAACAGTTCTTTATATTCACTATACCAAAAATAGAAAACCCAAATTACACAGTATCATGTCGTTCAGTATTAAGTCTAGATGACTAATGAAATGAAGGAAGTTTACAAATTCTGAAAAAATTCAAATCACTATTCACTATGTACACATATTTCTGAAAATGTAATTGAACATCTGCACACAGAACTGTTGCAAAAAAATCCTACTGTTCACATTAACTTTTACTACTGTTCACAATTAACATCATTCATCATATATAATTATAATGACTGATTTTTTTTAGAGAAGAACACATGTGTCAGACGATTGCTGGACATTGCATTTATATACATTAATAAAATTGTCATTTAAAAACACTCTTTGAGCTTCAGAAAACTAGCTACATTCGCTTCGCAAACAGTTATCTCACCCTTGCATGTTTTCTCGAAGAGATATTGTTGAAGACTTGAATTAACCGATTGCTACTTTCACAATGAAATAATGAACAAATGACGGCGGATAAACGATTATTATATTAATTTTGTGGTATTTAATGACTAGTTACTGTTAGCAAACAATAAAAATCTGGAGCCTACTAACTTTCATATAAATAAAAAAAAATCACGCAATTTGGATGAGGAGAAAGCTCAAACGTTTCTCTAAACGAAAACCTTCAGATTTTAAATCTAGAGAATTTTGCAGTCTTCTAAATGACAGAGGTTTTAATGAAAATAGGAACTGTAACGGACTTATAAATGCACTTTCTTCTATATGAGCAAACAATTTTCAGAAAAACGTGTCAGCCATTGTCTAGAAAAATGTTGAAAATTTCATAGAAGCTTCGAATAAATACTCCCAAAAATTAAAATATCTTAATGAATTCGAGAACTGCACAACTACATTTTATTCCTGATGTATTTACCTAATTTAGCTCAAAAGTTTCTAATCTAACAGCATTATCCGTGACACATCCATCCATGCATAAAAATATATTTTCGGGAACTATATTATATACATCTATTCACTTTCACATCAATTGTAACGATCTTTGAAACTGCACTAAGAGATTTTAATCCAGACGCACGTGCACAATTACAACTAAAAAGAACATTTCACGACCGACAATTCGAGACTATTATTGAGGTCATTTTAATAATTGATTGGAGTTTGCGGGCGCGTGATCTATTAAGGTCATTATTCCCGTAAGTATGGTGCATGTTTTTATCGCAAGATGTTACGCTAGATAGTGGGAACCAGAACCGACCTATACGTCAACTAGGAAGGGTTTCCCCAACTAGGTATTTCCTAATAGCCGAGCACCACCCCAGCCGGGACAAGCTCTAAGCTCCCAAAAGGTCTCCCGGCATGGGTGGTAGTGTAGAGCATGTTAGTGTAAGTATGTGGAAGTAAGGGATGACGATAGGACAAGAGGAAGGAAAGATCGCGCGCGGTCCGAGGCTCCTTTGTTAGGGTACTACTCCGGCATTCGCCAGTTGTTGTTCAGAGAAACCACAGAAAACTACCGATCAGAGCAGACGTTTCTAGAATTCTACCAAGCTCTACCTGAACTCTACCTAGCTAGTGTCAAAAAACTTGCTACCGTCGGCACTCGAACTCTAGAGAGGTCATGAGAATCACTTTCCTCCGTACAGCGAGGAAAAGTAAAAAAGGAAACGTGTACATGGCATTAATATATCGTAACACGTAAAGCATACCAACACTCGGCGACCAATTGAAATAAACAAATTATTACCAGTTTGTACGAGAACCTGACGTAACAACGTCATTTCGATGGGGGAAATCATTACTCCAGCCGAGGCATTAAAACAAACGACGCGCGAGAAGTGGGCTGCGAAAGCCATCAGGCGTAAGCGCCTCGCAATTCATGCTTTCGGCTCGCTTCCCTCCCTTCCCCTCTCCCCTCCCCCCCCACCCACCCAGCACGCACCCTGCCACGCAATGCACTCCCCGCCCCACAGTGGTCCACGCCCACTCGGAACACGCAAAAACACAGCCATGGAGTAAATAGCTAAATCTGTGCACACGACGCCATACCCAGGTTGATTTATTGACTGAAAATTTCCAGTTTTCGAACACACCAACTGCAATTGTCAAAAGTCCCACAAGTTTAGTGTATGTTTTTATCACAAGATGTTGCTGTGTTCTTCCCCGCTGTATGGTGAGATCCACCGCCATTTTGCGGGGGTTTCCCCTATCCAAGTATCTCCCGCGGAGAACCGCCCCTCACAACACAACCCCTATAAGCTCCCAACTCTTCGCTCGACATTCGTCGTAGTACATGCAAGTGTAGCTGTGTGTAAGGATAGGACAAGGAAGAGGAAGTGCGCGGTCTGTGGTCCGATTGTTAGGAAACTGGCCCGGCTTTCCCCTGGTGACGATCGGAGAAACCACGGAAAACTACCGATCAGACCAGCCGGCCGCTAGAATTCTCCTCGAGACAGCGACTGACTTCGACCTAGCTGAAAAGCTAGTGTTGAAAATCCTGCGGCCGTCGGGAATCAAAGCCTATGACCTCCCGGTCAGAGGCGGTGCAGTGAAATCAGTTGATGCACTGAACTACCTAAGCCGGTTCATGTTGAAGTTAATGACGTCAATATGCCGATACACATGGAAAACGACTTAATTGGAGGAAAGTGTAGTTAAATTTTGCAATTTGAGGCATTATTCCGAGCGAGGTATATCACAAATAACAGTCGATAAATCAAATTACTAACACCGTTGTTTGTGACGTTTAAACCTTTTCTTAATACCACCTTCTTAGACGAAAAATTCATTTGAATAAAAAATACATTTCGCCGGAGTGTGAGTAGTCATACGCCATCTTAAGCTGCAACTCATTTGTTTCTATTGTTATTAATAGATGGTGAATTGTTAAAATCCTTAGTGTACGCCGGACATTACAAGTGTCTTTTTATTCCCTGTTCGGTTGCGTTAGGTTTATATAATTTTTTAGTATTATGAAAAATATATTATCCAAAGCCGTTCTTCCAAACTCCCGGCACATTCAATACAGGTACCACTGCAGTGAGTGTCGAAAAACCTAATTCATTAGATCAAATAATCCGAAAGTTCATAATGTTTTTCACATATACTTCGGAAAACATTGTGCAAAAATGATAATCCTGAGAGATGTATTCGTCGGCAAGCCTTCATCATGTAGCTTTGAGCGCCAGATGACGATGCTTCCCAAGTCAGATATAGATTGACCGGGCGATTTATATTATTCCGACATTATTACTAAATATAATTTTGTAAGAATTGATAGCAATGACTGCGAAAATCTTGTCAGAATATTAATATGAAGTATTGATATAGATATTTCACTCTCTCCTAAATTCACAATTTACTGATTCTTAATAAATTACTAATCTTTGTTTCTACTAACATTATTCGTTATTAAAATGCGTTTGAAGTGCACTTTTCTTTCATTCTAGCTACATAAATACATTGGTTTCATGCAAACATTCTCCAGTTGGGGAAATGATCAAGATATAGGGAATGTCACAACCCCGTAACAAGCTGTCAACATTTGACAAATGAATACGAATTATTTATTTATTTATTTTACGTCAAAACAATTAAAAACGGTGTGTGACGTGCAGTGGGAAGAAGTGGATTCTTTGCAAGTTTTTAAAATTCTGTGATCCTTACCCTAAGTCACACACTAATTGAATTTTGAATACAGAAAAAAGGAGCGTTTTTGCAAGAATTGTACACTAAAGTATTCGCTCCAATGTAATAAAATCTATTTTCAAGGGCAAATCAGCAATAAATTTGGGCTCTTATTCCTCATCTTTTGTCAAGGAATAATACTTCCTACCGCGACAACATTGAGAACGATAATTTGAATAACTAGATTTCCCACTGAATTCTAGAAAACTTGCACAGATAATGAAGATACATTAATGTCGAGAAGGCAAACAAGGGGTCATCTCAGCATTTGCTCAAAGGATCAGGAAAACTAGACAAAAAACCTGATCGAGATGAGGGTCATTGACCCAGGGGCTGCGATACAAGATTTGTTACATGTTGTTTACATTTATACAGTTCAAATGATAAATAATACATTCAATATCACTGTTAAAATTAATGTTGCTTTCTTTTTGATGCTCAGAATAGTCTCTAATTGTATGAAAACAGTTTTCCAGCAGTAACGATGTTACTTGGGATTTAAATTTTTCTATCGAATTTAATCGTTTTCTGTGTGTACCACCTCTGCCTCATATGATTTGGCAGGATGAGGGTCAACATACTCGTTTACGAATCTGAACGGAGTGCATAGCAGTGGCCTGGATGCAGACTCGCCGCTGGCAATCGCTAGAAGAGCTGATTGGGTACAACGAAGTGAGTAACTAAAAATTCTCTTTGTGCAACGCACTAAACCCCGGAGCACTGCGAGAAAGCAGTGCCCCATCCATCTTCTTCAATGAAATAACCACATTAAAAGACGGAGGAAAAGTATTAATCAAATATTGGATGAAAATATAGCTGTCTTATTTTCTCCGACATTAGCAGCAGAACCGAAATAGAGTTTGAGAACAATGTACGTGAATTGCCATACGACGAGTAGAACAGGTACAAAGAATGACAATTTTAATCATTTCTATAAATTGATAAAACTTATTTCATAAAAATTCATAATCAGTAGACATTTCGGATTATAATGTTATGGTACGATAAGTGTACACATTTTGTTTCACAGTACACTCTATGTACTATGTTTAAATGTTTTAACAGACCAATTTTTATTCATTTTCATCTCCATGTAAAACTTGCAGTAGTATTTTTGTCTAAAATAAAACACGATCACTGATTTCGTACAACTGTAAAAGAGTTATGTGATATTAACATACAAATGTTAAATTGGTTTTCGCGCAAAATGTGTGTTGCGCTTCATTTAAAAGAGGAATCAATAACTTCAGCTTTTATTTATTTATTTTACGTCAAAAAGCAGTTAAAACTGCGTATGACGATGGGGAAAAGTGAATTGTGTGCACATTTTCAAAATTCTGTGATCCCTACACTAAGTCATATACTACTTAAAATTGAAAAAAGAATTAACTGTTATTAGATTGGATTTTCAAGAATAATCCGTAGGTAAATGTTTTTTATCTAAATATTAAAACGTAATACAGCAAATTCAAATGAAGAGGCAGAAAAACACAAATTTATTAAGTTTCATACATTCTTTAGACTTTGGTTCTGTTTTATGTGGCAGATTTAGGGTTTATATTAACGAACAGTTTATATGTTTTATATGTTGTATTGTTCTACAACTGCTAAGTATGGTAAGGAATCAAATAAATTAAAACGTGTGTTGATGTAGACGTGAATTTTTATTATTTTGGTGAACATGTTATTTTTATCTAAATTTTATTTTAATTTAAATAATTTTAATGTAACAAAATATTTACACATTTCAATTTTATGATCAAAGTTGGCATTTCAAAACCTTCCACCAACGCAATGTGTGATCAATCACCAGTCAGGAGGCTAATTCAATTTCCTAAAAATATAACACGTTTTACATTCAGCTGATGAATTTACTTTCAAATGTTTCTGCCCTTTCTTTATATTTATTTTAGACTCATATTCTGAATTTTGAATAAACAAACTTTATACAAAGCGACTTCAAAACTCATCATTATGTCTAACAAATTACTCCTAAGTTAAACTTCCAATTTTGTTTGACGTAAGAAATAAAAGCATTTTTCATATTAAAAATGATGTTACACGAGAAATTAAAAAATGTTGACACAGATTCCAAATGAACTCTCTGAGCTAGGGTATATAATTTATGACTGTCTCGAAACAACATGCATTGATGTACACGTGCAGGAACTATTGTGGAAAACCTACCGAATTTCAAAACAAATCTGATTTCTCCAGGTCACTGACCATTCGTATCTCGGAGTCGAGCACAATAGTCAATATCCAAAAATATAATTAAATAGGTCGGACGTATACAACACTATGTCCATCTTTGACCTAAATGATGTTACTGTCATCATTTCGGCCAAAATATGGTCAAATCAATCGTATGGGAGTCTTGTCCTTTACCCAGAGGTACACAACACTTACGTCCTACATCACGAATCGGAGAGATAGAGTGCTTTCATATAAAATCAACTCTTCTTCCCAGTCCATAGTAAAATATCTGCAATCTGCACTCCCAGACAATTTAGAAAATGTGTCATAGGGCTCTATGTCTCCGACCCATAGAATTACTTTAAGTACCCTGAGTTTCTCGTTTCGTATATTACGGTGAGAGAAACACAACTTCAGGCTACTGTCCCCGAAAACCAAATTTAAGGCAGTTGGACGCGACGTTTTCGAGTTCTGCACGGTTCAGGCCAAGAACCAGTCCGTCGAGGAGGGGGAGGCGTGGGTGCATTTGATGACGTGGAGTGGCGAGCCGCTCCACTGTGAAGGGGGAGGGGGAGGGGGTTCCGCTGATGAAGGAGCGCTTCAGTGGCACCGTTTCTGCCTCTGCGTAACGATTTCCAATGCGCTGCAGCCGTAAAGCAGTTCAATTAAGCAGCGCTCCACCCCACCCCCACACACACCCTGCACGGTGCCCCGCCCTCTCCACCATCCTCGCACTCGCAGCCGCTGGACACCAGCCCCCCCACCCACTTCGCCACGCCTCCCGTCCCCGCACAACATCGCTTTCGCCATCGCCCAAGTCCGAATTTGCTTCCGGCGTCAGCTAGTTCATATAAGGTCTCAAAATAAATGCTACAAACTCCTAGGCCACCAAGGGAGTCGAAGATGATCACATTTTGCCATTGAATATACAGCTGTAACGGTGATATTTGACCCTAAATTTTAGACACGTCTTTATTCACAGATACTTTTATAAGAGACTTCCCGCTATATATTCACTAGGGAAAAAGTCATCATTACTGAATCCTCTAACCGGCATAGTTAGCTCAGGGCATTAATTGAGTTCACTGCAGTGCCTCTGACCGGCAGCTTTTAAGGTTGTGTTCCGACGGTGGCAGAATTTTCAACACTAGCTAGATAGCTAGATCAAGTTCACCTGTTCTCTAGAGGAGAGTTCTAGCGGCCGGCTGTTCTGACACTGCAGTTTTGATTGGTAGTTCCGATTGGTAGTTTTCTCCGAAAAACACCACGCGAATGTAGGAGCTGTTCCCCAATAAACAGTCCACAAACCGCGCGCGATCTTTCCTTCCTCTTCCTATTCTCTCCGCTTACTACTCACACACTTACATGCACTGCTCTACCACCCATGTCACGATATCAGTCGCGAGCTTAGAGATTGTCCCGGCTAGGGCGGTGCCCTTCTGGTGGGAGATACCTGGGACGGAAAAAAATCGCCAGCCGACAGGTATGTCGGCTCCCGATCTCGCCAGTGGAATAAAATCATTGCCCCCTCCTCCCACAAAAACATCCACTTCACTTACTGGACGAACTACCTTAGCTATTGACGCGCTCGTAATCACTTATCCGTCAATCAATCTCAACCCTCTACATAACGTAGAAGTTTGTAACATATACTCTTAGACATCCTGATGAGTAACGTTCAGAATATTCAATACAACACATTTATTGATTCTTATAAGAAGAAATTAATTTAGACGCAAATTTAAATTATAGTATTAAAAATAAGCGATCTTCGATTCGCATTAGCTTGAACTACGACATTTGTAGAAAATGATATTTCGTCATCCATCATAAATTTGCATAACGACAAATGATTTGGGATACAATCTATGAATTCAACCAGCAAAACCTATCTGCATGCTTGATTATCGGAGAATTAATTAATCAAAACGATTAAGGCAAATATGTAAACAAGCTGATTGTGCTAAAAATACTATGTGGTAAATCCATTATTCAAACTGATTGTACACTGCTCAATTTATAAAACCCCAAAATATAATCAAGTTATTTGAAAAACATTCAAAATTAGTAACACAAACCTACACGGATCAAATATTAAATTTAATATTGAAGGAAAAATAACAGGAAAAAATTCACTGTCCTAATGTATGATTTCGTTTCCGTATTCAGTGAAAGATTGTGCAGCATACTATGTCCATTTTTCAAAGGCGATGAATTAGAGCATGGATTTGTTTTTGTTTTTTTGTTTTTTCAAAACAGAAACAAACTTGATGTGGAGTAGTCACGAAATATAGTTGCTCAATTCCATTTCAGCGGACTATAGGAATTACTTTGAAGAATCAACCCTTCCTCAATTGCTGAAATCAAAATATCTAAGTATGATCAAACTAACACAATTTTTCCTTTTTTATGAGACTTTGGTCAATAAGACGCAAACAATTTGTTCCTTTGCGAAATACGGCAATTGATTTGCTAATCAAATACTACTTTAAAAGCAGTTTACATGTTACTCCATATGTTCAGTATCACTCAGGAAATTATGACTAATACAATGATGCCTTGCATATACTCGTAGATGTGTGACCAACTATTTAGGCTCCAGAACGGCAAAAAAGAAAACTGCATTAATACAAACTGTAATATAATTATCCTCTTCATTATTTGCTCTCGCAGACGGGTAAAAATCGGAGGAAAATCCTAATAGAGTGTGTATTGTAGCGTAGTGACCTCACACGAGTCCACGAAGAAAGAAAGAAAGAACGAAAAAAATAAAAAGATTTAGCCTATGTTCTGAAGATTCATGGTAACGGAAGAGAACAGTGAAACAAAACAAGCGCTCCTAACAAAATCCAGAAACATCAGGCAAGTCGAATGGGTTGTGTCCCCACAGGCGAGCAGGAAACTTCTAACTGCGGAAGCGGGTTCAATTGTGTGCAACCTGCGAGCTGGCGCAGACTGCCTTCCAGTCTGGAGCGAAATAGTCCTATCTCTCCCCCCTTTTCCCCTAGCAAACTCAGAACACAAAGAAACATTACAGGAAACAAGACGTGAAGAAAAAAGTTCGTAATCAGATTATTCCATTCCATAATTCATAATGATGTTCATAAGCTACGGTGAAACATTACGTCCCGGGATCAAACCCCAGTCATCCCAGGTAGAATTAACGGGAAATGAAGTGTATATTTCTCGGATTCTGCCATTTCCTCAAACTTTCATTCCATAACAATGATGCATAATGCACTATTTACCATTTGGACTGTATAAATGTGTATAAACAACCTGTAACAAGTATTGTACTGCAGCCTCCGGGTGAATGACCCCCATCTCAATCAGGTTTTTCGTCCGGTTTCCCTGATCCACTGAGCAAATGCTGAGATGGCCTTTGTTTTGCTTCTGGAAATAAATGTAACTTCATTATCTGTGCACGTCTTCTAGAATTCATTGGGAAATACAATTATTCAAATTATCGTTTCCATGTTGTTGCGGCAGGAAGTATTATTCCTTGACAAGGACATCATGGATAAGAGCCCAAAATTTATTGCTTATTTATCCTTGAAAATAGATTTTATTACACGAGAGCTTTTTTTTAATTTTCAAAATTTATATAGTATATGACTCAGTGTAAGGATCACAGAATTTTGAAAATGTGCACAGAATTCACTTCTCCCCATAGCACGTTATACGCAGTTTCAACTGTTTTTTTGACATAAAATAAATAAATAAATAAATAAATAAATAAATAAATCACAACTCTGCCTTCATTCACTTTCTTTCGTCACATCTTCACCCAAATTATCCCTTTGATCACCGTATCCCGCGGCGTGCGACGCGTAAGGAAAATCCCAATGGCTTGAGTCAACTGCGGAACCGCAGTTCCTGTGTCGTCTCTCCGCTATCCTAGCCTCGCAGTAAATCAAGTGCTTATGAATATTTACGAGCCCCGTGCATTAACCGCAGACACGACGCTGTTACACAGTACTAGTGCTATCTGGAAGTTCCAAAGAGAAGAAACTAGACAACAGTGACGTAGTTCGCGCATGAATGAAATCGAAAATTTCGAGTAACATGGAAAAATGTAGTTTTCTGAAAGAGAAAAAATCACTAATATTTTAATTAAACCTATCTCATGTAATTACAAAATAAGACAAATAAATTATCACTCTAAATTTCAAAATGCATTTTATTTTAGTTAGAAAAAAACAAAAGTCATGTACGGACTAAAGAGTAAACAGAGAAGCAACATGAATGGAGTTACACAAAAGAAGAAATACAGGACGATTTTTGTTTAGTGAAACTCCGAGGGGAATTTTGAACAATTCTAAATTTCTTAACTAATTAATCTAATTTAATAAAACTCCCAATTCAATCAAAGTTGATACGTATTAACAATAAGCAGAACCTATTATTTTGCCCACTGCGACTATTATTCAAATCTAAAACAATTTGTCGAAAAAAAAAGTAAAACGCAAACGACTTACAAGTAAAAATAACGGAAATGCTAAAAACTATTGAAATGAATTTGAAAGAGACTGTAGCCGTCTCCATGTCGAAGAAAGACGCTTGTTGGAAGGCAACTGTCGCGTGTTTTGTCCTCCTTTCTGCCGCCGCTTTCGTTGGAGCGCTGGGTTTACGGCTCCCGCCGGCGCCGCCGCGGCCCCCGCAAATCCCGCGCCTCGGCCACAGGGGGCGCTGGCTGTCGACAAAGCGAGCGCGACGCCGCGAATTCCGCGCGGCGCACTGCCAGCGCGTTAACGCGGGTGCCAGGGCAGAAAACGAGCCGGCGGGTTCAGCCGCCGTGTTTGTCACTGGATAGGGCATATCCATGAAAAATAGAACGTACTGGCGGCCGCCATTGCCGAGAAAAATGTTCCCTCCCAAATGGAGAGTCACTGGGGCTCAGCTGATCTAAGAATCTCATGACGGTCAACAAATCACAATTTTTTTTAAGTGACGAAGTATATTTTGATTGACTAGGTCGCGCTCGACAACGACCAAGGTTATCAGTTCCGTAAGTGTAGAGAATTTTTATCGCGGAGTTGGCTGTGATCTTCCCTCGCTAGATGCCGAGATCCGACGCCGATCTACCTGTTGGCTTGTGGAGTTTTTTCCTAACCAGGTATCTCCCACTAGCGGGTCATCGCCCCTGCCTGGACAAGTTTTAAGTTTTCGTCCAATCTCCTGGCATGTGTAATAGTGTAGTAAAAGTGAGTGTAAGTATGTATAAGTAAGAGGGAAGGATGGGTCAAGGGAGAGGAAGGAAAGATCGCGCGCGATCCGTGGCCCGTTTGTTAGGGTACTACTCCGGTATTCGCCTGGTGTTGATCGGAGAAACCACGGAAAACTACCGATCAGAGCAGCCGGCGGCTAGAATTCTCCTCCAGACAACGACTGAAGTCAACCTTGCTACGTAGCTTGTCGAAAGTCATGCCACCCCGTCGGGACTCAAACATGACAACCTCCTGGTGAGAGACGGCAGTGACCAATTAAAGATCTGGGCCACCAAAGCCGATGTATATTTTGGAGAATAATACCATAAATGGTTGTGTGTGTTTTGTAGTTTACTAAAATATGATTATAGTTTTTCATTTAACAAGAAAAAATGTTTAGTCACGTCATATGCAGATAGTGTAACCGAAAATCTTTCATTTCATTTTTAAATGTTTGTGATGAATGTGTGAATCTTTAGTATCTTAATGCACTTGAGTGAATTCTTTTAAATAAAAAATGAATATTCCATGGTTTGTTCGCATTTGTAAACTCATTTGACTTTGAAAGTGCGTTGCGATGCTGACTATAGGAAGAGGGGAGGTACGGAGATCGCAGGGCCGCGGTTGGACCGCATTTTATGATCCAGAACTGGCGTAAAGTACCTAAGTATGCCACTTCACAACTTCTCTTTTCTCGCGTTTGTATTCACAAAAAGAGATTTCGCTTTGAAAATACTTATAAATCATCACTGCTTCAACCTACTACCTTCTGGACGTAGTAGGAGAAGAGAAATTGTCAAGACACTGTTGTGAAGAACCGCGCAAAATGACGTAAGAAACGCGTGATCAGCTAATTAAGAAGGCAATACTGTGTGTTCTTTTTCCCCCCTGAAATGACTCAAATGTATTTGACACTGTTTCTAAGCCGAGTTCTCGTGACCTGCTCACAAACGAACTCCTTGACCCATGGCGCGTAGCTTAGTGATAACGAACCGCTAGTCACCCTCGTGTTAAAGAGCGCAACTAAGAGTCCAAACCAAACAGGGGTATTGGCACGTGCTTATTTTAGTCACGGTTTGCGATCAGTGAACAGTTACATTACGGAATGCTTTCTTTCCCCGTTTCTTCCTTTTGTGTAGTGGTTTTGAAAAGGTGCACGAGTCTATTGGGGGGGGGGCAAGGTGTAGATTGTTAAGCTTTATGTGGGAGAATGTTCATATCACAACATTCCTATGCGAGATAAATTGTTTCAAACTGAGCAAGGCATACTTAACTTATATTTACGTATCTGTTACGCTGATTTTTCAGGAGCTTTTATAATTGTGATTGTTGTTAGACTTTACGGTTATACACTATCATTACAAAAATATGTTGTTTCCAAAATATTAGCCCTGACGAAGGAACTGAATTTCATTTCAATTCAATTCATTAGTAAACTAAATAATATTACCACATATCAATTTAATCGTTTTGCAAATTTTAGTATTATTTTTCTTCCGTTCGATGTAAACCGTTGTCAACAATTGAAACCACGAAAAAATCACTACTACAATCACAAATAACCTGAAAACCTGACCAAAGATAATTTTTACGGTTATATTTTTCATTTGCATTTAACACACAACATTTCTACACTCGCACACGTTGATAACATTTATTTAACATATTTGTTAACAGAGTTAGTGCTTGGCTACTCCTAAAGGAGTAGTCGCATTGCGAATCTAGTACGGGCTAATGTGCGGATTACAGTACATCGTTCTTTATTCGTAACATCTTTCCTTTCCTAACCATTGTAACCATCTCATCCTCTCTACCAATCGGATCAAAAATACAGACGTGTAAAAATTATAGTAATTTATTATATAAAACCATAGGAATATTTCTCGTCGTTTATTCCACTTATTTGAGTAACATTCATTTCTTTTTTAATGGTCTTATCAGGAAACGTCAGTTAATAAAGTTTAAAAACGCTGTCGCTAGGAGCGACCATGAGAACAGTTAAAAATTTATTCTACAATCGATAAAAGATATACTGCAGGAATGTTGAGACACAGCGTAATGACTGAAGCGTAATGAAGGGTCATATACATAATATGTAATATACACATATGTTACGTATATATATGTAATAAAAAAAAAAAAAAGAGAATTAAAAAAAATTGCTGCGGGTCTAATCGAATAAAATAAATGTATATTTTCCCCGAGTCTTCCACCAACTCGGAGCGGGGAAGATAGAGGTTTGTGGGCGACCGCGCCCAAGCGCCACTTCCTTCTTCCTCCCGCCCCCTCCCCCCTCCGCCCCTTCGTCTGCGGTCGGATGGAGCCCCAGGGAACCGAAGCAACTTTCCCCCACGCTTAACGACTTTCGCCTACTTCCGCACTCCGCGTCCCCCACCCCCCCCCTTGTCCAGTCCGCCGCAGCCCCACCTCGCCGCGTCCACTCATATCCCGCATCCCCACTGCCCACGGCCCCGCCCACGGCCCCGCCCACGGCCCCGCCCACGGCCCGCCCACGGCCCCGCCCACGGCCCCGCCCACGGCCCCGCCCACGGCCCCGCCCACGGCCCCGCCCCCGGCCCCGCTCCACGGCCTCGCCCATGGCCCCGCTCACGGCCCCGCCCACGGCCCCGCCCACGGCCCCGCCCACGGCCCCGCCCACGGCCCCGCCCACGGCCCCGCCCACGGCCCCGCCCACGGCCCCGCCCACGGCCCCGCCCACGGCCCCGCCCACGGCCCCGCCCACGGCCCCGCCCACTGCCCCGCCCACGGCCCCGCCCACGGCCCCGCCCACGGCCCCGTCCACGGCCCCGTCCACGGCCCCGTCCACATCCACTGAATCAATTCAAATCTGAATGAATTCAACCTGTCGTTGAATGCGCAGTTTGTCCAATTGAATTAAAACACGTTTCACTAATGTATAAATTTCCCCTCGCACGGATGTGCGGGAAAAGGATTTATTGGGTTTCTACGTGCAAGATTTGCTTTAGTAATCTCGCAAGATAAATTCTAGAGCAACTAAACTTTGATAACACAAATTCCTTTTGTTTTCTAATAATTTTACGCAACCTTTAGTATCAAGCTTTCCTGCTGAAGACTAATATACAATATTTTGTACACTCCAGGTTTCAATTTATTCAGAAAAAATATTTCCATGTTGAAATGAATGCCGACACAAAATGCAAATGTGGACTCTACAAATCCAACACGAACGAACAGCTAAAGCTAGCACATGTTAATTGCTAACAAAAAAAGAAATGTATTTTCTTTTTTGTACCGTATGTGCTAAATGGAAAGAAGTATCAACACACTCCTTTACATACACACATTAAATAATTTTCTCTCATAATTCTGGAAAAATTCGTGAAAAAGCAGATTCTCTGGTCCAAATTAATTGGAGTCAGCTTTTAACATCATTTCAATCGTGAAACTTTATTGAAGAAGATTTGTTATTTTTCTCTTAGTAGGAGTGATACACGCGTCACCATTTTTAATGCGAAGTATGATCCAACATCCGCTCATGTGCAATGTAATTATTTACAAAGGCAAAACTCAGTTTCGCGCGTCATCGTATGGGAAAACGCACCAATTACGCTCCCAAAAACCTCCTTTCTGACTGCCCCGAACGTCGAGTATCGACGAGCGGTTAAACCCATTACGATTCTCGGCTGGCTGGTTGCAGGGAGCGACGCAAGGGGCGCTGCAGGTTTGTCGAAGAGCTGCAGCAGAAATTACTCTGCAGGGCTTCGTGTTTGCGCGTATCTGCCAAGCGAAATCCAATTTGGAGGCCCCTCCGCCAGTCCTACTCAGGGCTCGCGTATTCCGTCCCCACATACTCCCACGCTCTCCGGCTGACACTCGAATTTGCTGGCAGCGCAGCCCTCCCGACGGCGGCTGGCGACACCGACTCCTCCATCCTCCGCTGCTGCACTCACGCCTCTCTTCACCCGCGCGCTGTCGTCTATGTCCGAGCCGTCCCTCCCGTCCGAGAGCCGTCCCTCCGTCCGAGAGCCGTCCCTCCGTCCGAGAGCGTCCCTCCCGTCCGAGAGCGCCCTCCTGTCCGAGAGCCGTCCCTCCGTCCGAGAGCGCCCTCCGTCGAGAGCCGTCCCTCCCGTCCGAGACGTCCCTCCCGTCCGAGAGCCGTCCTCCCGTCCGAGAGTCGCCCTCCCGTCCGAGAGCCGTCCCTCCCGTCCGAGAGCCGTCCCTCCCGTCCGAGAGCCGTCCCTCCCGTCCGAGAGCCGTCCCTCCCGTCCGAGAGCCGTCCCTCCCGTCCGAGAGCCGTCCCTCCCGTCCGAGAGCCGTCCCTCCCGTCCGAGAGCCGTCCCCTCCCGTCCGAGAGCCGTCCTCCCGTCCGTCCGAGAGTCGTCCCTCCCGTCCGAGAGCCGTCCCTCCCGTCCGAGAGCGTCCCTCCCGTCCGAGAGCCCCTCCCGTCCGAGAGCCGTCCCTCCCGTCCGAGAGCCGTCCCTCCCGTCCGAGAGCCGTCCCCTCCCGTCCGAGAGCCGTCCCTCCGTCCGAGAGCCGTGCCCTCCTCCGTCCGAGAGCCGCCCTCCGTCCGAGAGCCGCCCTCCGTCCGAGTCGCCCTCCGTCGAGAGCCGTCCTCGTCCGAGAGCCGTCCTCCCGTCCGAGAGCCGTCCTCCGTCCGAGAGCGTCCCTCCGTCCGAGACCGTCCTCCGTCCGAGAGCGTCCTCCCGTCCGAGAGCCGCCCCTCCCGTCGAGAGCCGTCCCTCCGTCCGAGAGCCGTCCTCCGTCCGAGAGCCGTCCCTCCCGTCCGAGAGCCGTCCCTCCCGTCCGAGAGCCGTCCCTCCCGTCCGAGAGCCGTCCCTCCCGTCCGAGAGCCGTCCCTCCCGTCCGAGAGCCGCCCCTCCCGTCCGAGAGCCGTCCCTCCCGTCCGACCCGTCCCTCCCGTCCGACCCGTCCCTCCCGTCCGACCAGTCCCTCCCGTCCGACCCGTCCCTTTCCGGTTCCGTGAGAGTCAGTTGCTATGGACACAGTTCCGTAAAAGAAGTACATTGTAAAAGTGTTCCTCCGTGCTAGAAAGTGAGAACTGATGCCGACGTATATGTGAGCTTGCGAAGTTTACTTCCTCCAAGTATTATCTGCGCCAGTGGACCCCTGCCGTCGCCCCTACCGCCGCAACCTCTGAGCTCCCGACTACTCTTCTGAAATGGGTGATAGTGTGCTGGGTAAAAGTGTGTTTAGGAGGGTGGGTGTTAAGGGGGAGAGGAGGAAGATCATAAGATTGGGTGCAATCCGTGGCCCGATTGTTAGGGTAGCGCTCCGACATTTGCCTGGTATTCATCAGAGAAAAAAAACACGGAAAATTACCGACCAAAGCATCATAAAATATTATCCTCCTAGCAGAGGCGGAAGGTCACCATCTAGCTAACTGGTGACTGAAATCCACAATCGCCGGGACTCAAATCTTAGGACCTCCAGGTCCGAGTCGATGCGTTGGCAACAGTTGTGACTCAGACGGTCTTCGTGTAATCATTTTCCATCATCGTTCCAGCCATCATGTGTCAGGTCTGGATCTTTACTTCACCGCGTTCCCCTTTATTGGTTCTCGTACCCGCAGCCGTCAACCCTTAACTTCCTGACTCTCGCACCTCATTTCCATAGCCTCCCCCTTACCATTTGGCCGCGCTTACCTTCCCTAGAATTCTCATTGCCTCTGGAACGACACTTTTCCCATTCAGTCGCGCCACCAGAGCCGATTTCATTAAACTCTAGTAATCAAACTCGAGTAATCACGACTGGCCCTTCGTGAAGGGCGGTTCTGAGGCACTTGTCGCCCAAACTTCCCTTAACGTCCCCCAGCAGCACCTTCGCCCGTTCACGCTCGCAGGCTGCCCTCCGAGCGGCTCAGTTCCCACCACAGGTACAGACAGGGAACAGAAACACCGACAGCAGTGCTTTTCGACACTCTAGATACATATCTAGGTCGGATTCAGCCGTTGTCCGGATGAGAAATCGATCGACAAAATACTCTCAAAGGCATATTTCCGATTGATTGATTGATTGATTTTTTCGTGTTTCCGGGCGCGTCAACTGCTTCGATCATTAGTCCCGTCAGTGTAGTGCATGTGTTTTCGCGGGAGATGGCGGTGATCTTCCCCCGCTGGATGGCGAGATCCGGCGCCGACCAACCGTCAGCCTGGTTTCCCCCTCACCAGGACTCTCCCACCAGCGGGGCACCGCCCCAGCCGGGACAAGTTCTAAGCTCCCGACCGGTCTCCCGGAATATGTGATAGTGAAGTGCATGTTAGTATAAGTGTGTGTGTGTGTGTGTGTAAGGGGAGAGGATAGGACAAAGAAGAGGAAGGATAGATCGCGCGCGGTCCATGGCCCGTTTCGTAGGGTACTGCTCCGGCAATCGGCTGGTATTGGTCAGAACAACCAGCCAATCCAGTTCTTCTGCAGCGAACGCCTGAATTCGACGTAGCTTAGTAGTAATGTCACCATCAGGACTCAAAGCCGAGAGCTTGTCGGTCACAGGAACTGAAGTGACATCAGCTGGTGCTCTGGACCGCCTAAGTTGGCCTTTGCCGGACCGAAGTCGGAGGCGCCGGAGGTAATGGAGGCGGTGGAGGTAATGTCAGAGGCGGTGGGAATAAAGTCGGAGGCGGTGGAAATAAAGTCGGGGGCGGTGGAGGTAAAGTCGGAGGCGGCGGAGGTAAAGTCGGAGGTGGCGGAGGTAAAGTCGGAGGAGGCGGAGGTAAAGTCGGAGGAGGCGGAGGTAAAGTCGGAGGCGGCGGAGGTTAAGTCGGAGGCGACGGATGTAAAGTCGGAGGCGTCGGAGGTAAAGTCGGAGGCGGCGGAGGTAAAGTCGGAGGCGGCGGAGGTAAAGTCGGAGGCGGCGGAGGTAAAGTCGGAGGCGGCGGAGGTAAAGTCGGAGGCGGCGGAGGTAAAGTCGGAGGCGGCGGAGGTAAAGTCGGAGGCGGCGGAGGTAAAGTCGGAGGCGGCGGAGGTAAAGTCGGAGGCGGCGGAGGTAAAGTCGGAGGCGGCGGAGGTAAAGTCGGAGGCGGCGGAGGTAAAGTCGGAGGCGGCGGAGGTAAAGTCGGAGGCGGGAGGTAAAGTCGGAGGCGGCGGAGGTAAAGTCGGAGGCGGCGGAGGTAAAGTCGGAGGCGGCGGAGGTAAAGTGGGAGGCGGCGGAGGTAAAGTGGAGGCGGCGGAGGTAAAGTCGGAGGCGGCGGAGGTAAAGTCGGAGGCGGCGGAGGTAAAGTCGGAGGCGGCGGAGGTAAAGTCGGAGGCGGCGGAGGTAAAGTCGGAGGCGGCGGAGGTAAAGTCGGAGACGGTGGAGGTAAAGTCGCAGGCGGCCGAGGTAATGTCGCAGGCGGCGGAGGTAAAGTCGCACGCGACAGAGGTAAAGTCGGCAGAGACAGAAGCGGGGTGCAAGCAGCGGCCGGGGGTGCAGGCGGGGGCTGAGGCGGTAGCTAGAGGCGGACGGCGGGAGGCAGCTGCGCAGTCGCCGTCGTCGTGGGGAAACCCGTTTACGTGCGAGTGCCGTGGGGCGAAGGAGGTGGCTGCGCTGATGCGATTTGGGGCGCGTCGTTTGGGCGCCGCCGCCGGAAAAGCTGCCGCCCCGGAGCGCAAATGGCTCCGGGCGACCGTTTGCCCCGGAAGGCACCGCGCCCCAGCCCCAACCCGCCCCTCCCCGCCCTCGGCGATTGCGTTAGCGCGCGGATGGAGGCAACGGAAAGCAGGAGACTTCCGGGACGGTACTTTTAGCATCATAAAAGCTGCTCTTTACCTTCGTCTTCAATAAGGATTCTCAAACATGTGTCCTTTTTTCATGACTCCTGGGAACATTCACTGCAATTCGGAGAAAATGAAACAACGCTTTGGTCGGGACTGTGTACCAAACTTACAGACAGTCGAAATGCCAATTGGTTGGACGTCGCTTCGTTCGCTCCACAATTTTATTTCGTTACAATCTTTATGATAGATCTGCTTCATTTTATTGAGTTTCTTCTAATCGGGGCGACGATAGTGGACCAATATTGCTGGATCAACAATGGTACATATGCTTTATTATTTGAAACATTGACCATCTTCGCTTACCAAGGAGTTTCAGATTTCTACTTTATCAAATCTTTAGTACGTAAGTTCGTGGCAAGGTAACGAAGTAAAAACAATTGATAGAAGTAACAACGTTTAGAACAAAAATTAAGGTAACTGCGAGTATATTCTCTTCCTGAAGTTAACAAGTAGAAAACACTTCAAAAGGTACCATAATTATCCTGTGAAAGCAGATCTTCCGTTAGTGCAAAAATTGTTCTCTGACTTTGTCTCTCGCGTGCATTGATCCGCAGCCTGCCCCTCGCTGCCAACGAAAACAAAAAAGAGGCGTTCATGAAAGTGTTGGGGCGGTATGCAAGCTCTTTGGCTCGGCGTTCGGCCTTGGCAGCGCTCCACGTGACTCGAGGCGGCAGCCGTCAGCAAGCGAGCTGATCGCCTCCTCCCCACCCACTTTCATTCCCCGACGACCCTCAAGGAGGGAGATACGCCTTAAAACCTTAAAAAATTCGATTTTTGAAAATATACTTTCCCTATTATTCAGGAACGACTCTGGTAGAAAAAATATTTCGATATCTGCAATAGTTTTCGAGTTATTATTTAAAAGGTATGTCTCTGCATCATTCATCTATTAGAGTAGTAAAGTGAGCAAAATTCTTGAATCTAACTTTGTCCCCTGTTTTCCAGAATTACCGTTTTTAAGATCCGTTTCCCTTAAAACTAAAAAACGAATCATTTTAAAACTGTGAAATTTTTAGGGTGCATTTAACCAAGTATTATCTACAAAACCATGCTAAATCATACACTTTAGATCAATAGTTTTTGTGATAAAAAATTATAAAACTGAAAGAGATATTAATAATCAATATGTTATTTTGTATTCAAATTAAAAATATTATTTATCCAGAGACCTACATAAAATTGTTAGTTAAAAGCAATTTTTTCCTTCAAGAAGAAAGATATTTCTGTGTGTCAGTTCAGTTTCATCGCTGTGAAGTATGATTTTAATGGAGAAAAAGTGAAATAGTAATAAACTTTTAACAGCTGTAACCTGTGTCTTCCCCTTAAAAGAATCTGAGAAACATCGAGACGGTCGAGTTTACTTTACTTTTATCGACGTTTCCAATTGTAGCCTCTTATTTTGCGGTTGCAGCCTTCTCTATCCGCCAATAGGTCGTCGTCGATTCTTCTCTCACGGTTCAATTATCCCTGTATTCCAGATTTTACGAGGCCCTTCCCTTTTCATTCTTCCTGGACCAATCGAGGACATTCTTAGGCCATCTTCAATCGGACATTCCCCTCACATGACCGTGTCATTGCAGCATTTTACTTCCCAATTTGTTCACAACGGATTCCGTTTGCGGAATCCGTTCCCTGATCTCTGTTTCTAATTTTCAGCATTCTCGAAATTCGCCGGCTCCTTTGTAGTACATTCATTTCTACTGCACACAATTTCTGCTTCAGTCTCGTCAGGGTCCAACTCCCTACCTCCCTCCCTCCCTCCCTCCCCCTTCTTGTGAGTAAGTAGGACACTCAAAGTATTAAATATTGGTTACTTCGAACACTTTATTGTTTTAGTGAACATAAAAGAGAATAAATGTTTAAAATTGAACTTAGACGCTAATTCCTGCTATTTGATTCTGAGAAAAATAGGACAAAATAAACGTTTACCATCGTGCCGTACGTCACGATTTCTGAGCGCAGAGGGTTGTCTCTAGTCTACATTATTCGTAGAGCTGACTGCCTCGTCCACACAGACGCGTTCTTCATATGAATTTCACTGTTCCACTCCTCACCTCTCCCCCTCATCCTCCCACCACGTTCCTTCCCTCTCACCCTTTGCGCCCCCTCACTTCATCTCTTACCCGTGACCAGTCCATCGAGACCCCCTCCCTCTCCCGACCCCGTCCACGTCCACGTCCACGTCCCCTCCTCATCTCCAATTCCTTTCGTTGGGGGGTTAGTTGATTAGTGATTCCGTGAGCGTCAACAGCTTTGGTCAACAGTCCCGTAAGTTTAGTGCATGTTTTCTCGGGAGATGGCTGTGATCTTCCCCCACCGAATGGCGAGATCCGGCGCTGACCTACCGTCGGCTAACAGGGTTTTCCCGGCTAACTCTCCCACCAACGGGTCACCGCACCAGCCGGGACAAGCTCTAAGCCCCCGACCGGTCTCCCAGAATATGTGGTAGTGTAGTCCATGTTAGTGTAAGTGTGTGTGTGTGTGTGTGTGTGGGGAGAGGATAGGACAAGGAAGAGGAAGGAAAGATCGCGCGCGGTCCGTGGTCCGTTTGGTAGGGTACTGCTTCGGCATTCGCGTGGAGTTGATCGGAGAAACCACGGAATACTACCAATAAGAACAGTCGGTCGCTAGAATTCTCTTCCGGTCGGCTGCTCTGATCGATAGTTTTCCGTGGTTTCTCTTATCAACACCAGGCAAATTCTGGAGCAAACCGTAACAAACAGGACACGGACCGCGCGCGATGTTTCCTTCCTCGTCCTTGTCCTATCCTCGCTCCTTATTCACACACACACACATATACACACACACACACACACACACACATTTGCAAGCCCTTCACTGCCACACGTATCGGTATCTTAGAGCTCCTCTCCGCTGGGGCGGGGCCACGCTGGAGGCGGTATCTGACGATTGAAACTCCCTCTAGTCGACGAAGGGCGTCGGAACCCCCGTTCTAGTGCGGGACGGAACACCGCCACCTCCGGGGATAAAATACGACCTACACTTACAAAACTAATTACTACAGCTGTTGCCACGCCCGAAAACAAAATATTCAGTCAACCAACCAATCAACGTCCCCGCCTCTTCAAGGTCCTCCCAAACCCGCTCACTGCCCCCGCCCCCTCCTCACCCCCGCGCTCGTGCGGAGAGCGCGAGTATTAATAGTGGCGGCGGCGGCGGCGGCGCCTTTGATTGGGTGCGGAAGTGGACGTGACGACGCCAAGCCGCCCGCCCTCCGTGACTCAGCGCCCCCCACCCCCACCCCCGCCCCCGCCGCCATTCACTCTCACTGCTTCCACATCGCTCTCCACACCAAGCGGTGGCCAACAGCCGCGGCCAATTTGCGGCGAACTATACTTGCTTTTTTAACGTGGCATTTCAAAGTTACGCGCGAAAGATGGAGAGGGAAGCACACTCCAATGGGGAGCTGCAACGTCACTTCAGCTCCGACTTTTGCAGCTCCCTGTTGGAGTTTGCTTTCCCTCTCCCTCCTTCGCGCGTGACCTTGAGATGCCATATTAAAAGTCCAAGTATAGGCCTCAAAATACAGCAGCTCTCTCTTTTTTCCTATTCAAGGAGGTGTGGCATGCGGCTTTGGCCGACAATTATGAAAGGTCTAGTGGACTCTGTATAAATGTATAAATCGTTTTCAGTACAGTAACTAACACTTACGTCCGCTGTTTATTGACTGCAAGTGTTATTTCGCTGAGTCCGTACGGCAAAATGGAGTTTGTAACTCATACGAAAGTGGTTTGCAAGTTCTCATTTCAAACTGAGAAACTCGGGTCTTATCTTCAATATTTCATTCCCACGTCAAAGACAGACTTTCTGAAATAACATATTTCGAAAATAACAATTTTAAAGTCAAACTGTCTGTATATGGGAACTCGATTTCAAAAGGCCAGGCTCTTAAAACTGTGTTAATCTTTTTTCCCCTGTCTACACATGTATCAATTTTTTTTAGACTGTTTTGGGTCCTTTATTTTAAAAAACACTTCATCACTTTTATTTCAAATAAATTTATTTGTTTTGACATTTAAGCCTGAAGATGGAAATAATTATTTTCCAAAACGTTGCAGTTACTTACATATCATATATAATATATTGATATAAAACAGTTATCCGAAAAAAAAAAAAGGTCAAAAACAGTTTTAAAACTGTGTTCATACGTTTGATACAGTGTATGGGTAAGTATTCTAATATTGCAAAGCTGTTATTAACAAAGAGTGATGTCAGTGCCCAAAAATGTAATGGAAGGCGCAAAAAGCTCTTATTTTCTGATTATAGTTTAAAGAATATAATTAAAATTGTTGGCCTCAATAAACTGGTTTAAGAGCCTAGGATCAAACGCACAAGAGGCGTTTAAACTGTACGTTCAATTGAATAACGTATTTTAACTGCATGTGACTCTACTATGAGAGAAGAGCATTCAACATTCTTTTGCTTCATACCTTAAACTTCTACGATTGATAGGCGCATAGAAAAAGGGATATTGGAAAGAAGTATAATATACACTAACTGGGCCCATGCGAAAACGTCGCACTTGGGAAGTAATTGTAAAAGTAAAATTTCTTCTTTGAACACAACGTCGAACAACCAGACTCTGAACGGAAGGTTACATTTAAGGTCCGCTCTTGTGCGCGAGTACTGCCAACCGTTGATATTAAATTGCTCAGAATATGACGCTTCTTTTTTCTTTTTTTGGTTTATTTAAGGTCGCTTCAACATCTAAGGTCATTAGCGACCACTATTGCTGTTAACGGTATGGTAACTATGTGGATGAAACGATATGGTGATTGATGATAAGGGGTGAAAGGACGAACACAAATACAACCATGCCCAAGGCGGGACTCGAACCCGCGACCCTTCGGTCCGAGATCACTACGACACTACTGCCTTGACGCTTCTTTAATTCCATTGTAAAAAAATATATCTGCCTTTATCTTTAAATTTAATTTTACACAGATTACGGATTTCTGTACTTTTCTCATCACCAATGCTATACAGTTGGGACATGCCAGAGAACTAAATCTCCAATAGGAAGTTCAAAAGAGGCATTTTTATAATACTGCTTAAGACAATTTGGGCCCCACCTGATTCACCTGCACCTACATTTTCCGAGAGATTCCGAAATATTCTCCACCTGTTCTTCGTAATGTCCGTCTCCACATGATCCCGTCTGTTCCTACAGAACACGAGTCCCTTTAGGGACACGAAAATAAGGTTTAAGGGCCTAAAATACGTCGTATCAGAGGTTCGGACAATTATAATGTTTTCTAAGTCACAATTCGCAAACTTCCATTTTGCATCTTAAATCTATTTGAAGTAGACGATTGCGTAGATTCCCCTTGCAAATTGTCCAAAATAGTCATCATTCCTCAGCGTGTTATATATGAAGGTGAATTATGATTAGGACACAAGGACACCCATCTCGATCGGGTTTTTGTCCAGTTTCCCTGATCCATTGAGCAAATGCTGAGATGGCCCCTTGATTTGCTTCTGGACGTAAATGTAGCTTCACTATGCGCACGATTTGTTGAGCTTTCCTTTTGCTTGTAGTGGTAGTAGAGCTCAGTGAGTTTCTATTTTGTTAGCAATACAGAAAAATCAAATATGTTCGTTCGTTTACCGTTAAAAATAAGTTTTCTATAATTCGGCAACGAAAATATCTAGTTTTTGAAATGTGAATCTCTCGCTTTTTAAAATGTATTATTATTATTATTATTATTATTATTATTATTATTATTATTTTCATCTTTCAACTATGAATAGTTAAATAGTTGGGAAGGGATTCTGCAACTCAAGAAAGCGTGCGCAGATGATTTTCTCCCTCATACGTCACATACAGTTTTTTACTGTTTTTGACTAAATAAATAAATAAGTACGCTTTCACTTTCAACGTTACTACCACGATAAAAGCATCTCTGACTTAGGAAAGCTCGAACACACGACCTACTTGACGGCTTCCCCCGAACTTGTCTGGGACATCCCAATTCCGCTGCCGTCTCTCCGTCCGGGTTCACGCGGCGTAACGTATTTGCAGTTGGTTGCAGGAAGTTTGGACGGGGCAGACGACACAAATAGGGCAGAAATGTGGCAAGCGTTTGTGCCAGTCCAACTGAAGTTATCGACTCAAGGCCACTAACATTGGAGCCATCTGGGGTAGTGTCGCCACATCCAACATTCCCGCTTTTCCTCGCCCAATTTTATACTCTCCCCCCCCCCCCAATATCAGACAGTATTCTTAGATACATCATTTCTATTTTCAAACGTACAACCGGGAGCGATAGCTCAGTGCATCAACTGATGTCTCTGCAGTGCGTCTGACCGGGAGGTCCTAGGTTCGAGACCTGATGGCGGTAGGATTTTCGACACTAGCTTTTCAGCTAGGTCGAATTTCGTCGCTTTCTGGAGGAGAATTCTAGCGGCCGGGTGCTCTGATCGGTAGTTTTCCGTGTTTTTTCCGATCAACACCAGGCGAATGCCGGAGCAGTACCCTACCAAACGGGCCACGGACCGCGCGCGATTTGTCCTTCCCCTTCCTTGTCCTATCCTCTCCCCTTACACACTCACTTACACTAACACGTACTACACTACCACATATTCCGAAAAACCGGTCGGGAGCTCAGAGCTTGTCCCAACTGGGGCGGTGCCCTGCTGGTGAGAGAGTCCTGGTTAGGGGGATACCCCACTAGCCGACGGTAGGTCGGTGCCGGATCTCGCCATCCAGCGGGGGAAGATCACCGCGAAAAAACTTGTACTACACTAACGAGAGTAATGACCGAAGCAGCTGACGCGCCCGGAAACATGAAAAAATCCCTCAAACAATCAATTCAAACGTACAAAAATGCATGTCGTCGGTCGCCTGGCCCATCCAGTCCCGTTCGTCTGTGGTATTCGATAGCGCATAAAGCATTCGGGGGATTTTCTCCAAAATTAATATTTCCCAATCGATAGAACGAAACTCATAGCCCTTTAAACGAGTACTATTAGGTTTTAAACGGAAGTTTTAAACAATATTTTATTTTTGGAGGTACTTTACATAAAGCCTTATTTTTAGTTTTTTCCCGAAATTGCTCCTTTTTTTATTGAATGTTTTCCTTGGATAGCGCTAAAAAAATGTTAAAACACGGTGATGGTTTTAGTTTCGTTAAAAACTCTAAATTTTCAAAAATTTCAAAAGTTCAAAATTTTTAGGCGTCTTTATAAATCTAAAGCATTGAAAATAGAGATTTTCTTAAGTCATGAAATCTTTTTTACAAACACGAGTAGAATTCATGTACAATTTTACGAAAAAATGAGAAGATAACGCGTCATTTTCCTTAAAGTAAAGGCAATTTATAAAAAAATTAAAAAACAGTTCTAATTTTTTTCTCCTCAGAGCAAAGGACGCTCATAAAATATTTGTTGAACTCAAAATTTTCCAAAATTCAAAACGTTTCAAATAGTGCGATAAAGTGAGTGATGTTGTAGCACCATTAGCTATTTTATGTTACGTTCATTTTGTTCTTAAAGGAGACGTATAATAGCCTCTAGATTGGCGCCTTTGATGGTGGCACTCAAGTTTTACCTCCTCCTTCGCGCCCATGCTCTCCTTTGTCCTTCATAGTCTCGGAGTCGCACCAAGCATTTTTTGCTGGCAAGGAGCCAGTAATGAAACTAACAATGTGTATGAGTCTGAAATGAGAGTAATTACGCCCATACAACCCTCACGCTAGTTCTTAAGAGTACAGCTTACCTATGCTCATACCGGACCATACAGCTACTACTCCTGTATAATGGGTTGGCATCATTTTTGGTTATGTTAATTTCACTCATTTCAGTGTAATATACATGTTTTAATTCTCATTAGTTCGAAGCTATTTGTCTACGCCCAAACGGGTTTGGTATGTCTGACGTTAAATCCATATTACTAATTTCATATGAGCGCAGAAATTGGGAGAAAACTAAGCAGCGTTTGGCCAAGTGAAAGATGTGACTGGTTTCGTTACCCAGGAACGTCCGTATATCCAAAACAAAACAATGAAACAGATTCGACTTCCACTAAAAATGCAATATTTGATTGCGTTACTCCATACTCTCGAACTGCGTGTACCAGCTTAATTCTCATACTCAGTGCATCACTGTTTACCAAACAATTCGCATGGAAGTCCAAGGCTCCGAAGAACAGCTCGGCCCCATTAATATTTGTTATTCACATGTACAACTAAGGAACTGCTTTTTCATATTTTTTGATGTAAAGAGCTCTTTAACTGTGTAAATGATATACTAGGTGGTTTCAGTGTCAGTGAAGACTGTTTTTGTTCAAATACTTAATTAATTGCAGTTTTCTACGCAAGCATTTTATTTTGTTGTCCTTGGGCAGTGTATATGCTACTTTTAGGAACAAACCACATGTGGTCTTAGTCGGAATTTTTGCTACTGGAGGGCACAAGTAAACTATATAAAAGTATACTTTTAATCAAAACTGAGGTCATTGCAGTGCCACAGACCGGGAGGTCCTATGTTCAAGTCCCGTCGGTGGCAGGATTTTTGACGCTAACTTGATAGTTGGGTCGAGTTCTATCGTTGTCAGGAGCAGAATTCTAGCGTCCGGCTGCTCTGATCGGTAATTTTCCGTGGTTTCTCCGATCAACACCAGGCGAATGCCGGAACAGTACCCAACAAACGGGCCACGGACCGCGCACGATCTTTCCTTCCTCTTCCTTGTCCTACCCTCTCCCCTTACACACACACACTTACACTAACATGCACTATACTACCACATATTCCGGGAGACCGGTCGGGAGCTTAGTCCTGAGCTTGTCCCGACTGGGTTATGGGGAAACCCCGCTAGCCGACGATAGGTCGGTGCCGGATCTTCCCATCCAGCGGGGTAAGATCACCGTCATCTCCCGAGGGAAAAACATGCACTACACTTACGGGACTAATCTACTCTGTTGACGCGCCCGGAATCGGTAAGAACCAACCAAGCAACCAAGCTACGTATATCAACAACGAGTTGAATGTCATTGGCGTCGAGTGCTTCGTCTGTGGTTTCACTCGTCTGTTGGGCTCCAGGCCAACAGCAACAACGCGAAGACCTTCACCCAACGGGCACCACGTGCACACCTAACTCCACGCGTCCCGCCGGCTGGGCTGGCTCCAAGGGGCTAGAGCTCGAGCCCCGACGCCAGGGCGAGAATTCTACTCTGATCGATAGCTTTTCGCGATTTCTCCGATCAACACCAGGTGAATGCCGGAGCAGTACCCTAAAACACTGGTCGCGGAGTAGACGCCATCTTTCCTTATCACAGGCACACAGACACCTACTCTCTTGCCTGTCCCGCTCTACTACAAATTCCGGGAGACCAGTCGGGAGGAAAGAGATCGTCGCGGCGGGGCGGTACCCCACTGGCGGTGATACCTGGGTGGGGAAATTCCTCTCGAGGTAACTTGTAGGTCGGAGACAGATCTGAGCATCCAGCGCGGAAGGAATGTCTGATGACACCCGGAATGAAACGTTGACTACACTAACGGGACTAATGATACTAGCATGCAAGACGTGCCCGGGAGCATTAAGTGGAAGGGATAAGGATGAGGAAGGAAATATATCACGCGGGCTGTAAGAGCCTCCTCTGGCATTTGCCTGGTCAGATCATAAATAGAAATAATAAACGTATTTAATATTCAATAGTGTTGATGATCGAATCTCAAACATAAATGGAAAATGATTGTTAATTTTCATGGAATTTTATTGATAAATATGCGTTAATATTTCACGCAAAAATTCTTCATGGTTACCGTTACAACAATGTCATAAATGAAACATCTGTTAGGTTCATATCTTCTTCGATTACTGAACTATCTAATTACTGTGAATAAAAGAAAACACCATCTCTAGACATTACTCTAGCAAGGTGTCAAGTGTCAAAAACGCTGAACAGTGATACAGAAAACCAAATCGCCAATCACTGAAGAGGTTGGGAACAAAAATAGAATTAGTTTCCTTCAGCAGTTTCCTTGTACAAAACTCACGCACGAATCTCGTTTGTTAATTGAGCCTGCCTTGTAGTTCTCGCGTATCAGATACACGCGACAAATCATAAGCAACCCCAGTCAAGTGAAATGTCGGCTTTCGCCTTCTCTTCAGCTCCACCTCCATGAATATTCATGCGCGAGTTTACGGAGTGCGTGCTCTGATCGTGCAAGATGCGTGACGAAACAAACAACGCGCGCTACGAACGCGTCAACTGTTTCCTTGTGGCGCAACCAGGGCTAAAAACGTCAAACAAGAAGGTACCGGGTCGCCCTGCGATGGACAGCGAAAAAGACGGATGACGGAGACGGAAAGAAGAAAAAGTTAGAAAGGTAAATATAATGGGAGAAAGGAAAAAATATAAAAAGAGAAAGAAAGAATAGAAAGAAAAAAAGAAAGAATAGAAAAGGAGAAAGAAAGAAAGAATAGAGGGGAAAGAAAAAATAAAAAGAGAAAGAAAGAATAGAAAAAAAAAAGAAAGAATAGAAAAGGAGAAAGAAAGAAAAGAAAAGAAAGAAAAAAAAAAGAAAAAGAAAGAAAGAAAAAGAAAGAAAGAAAGAAAGAAAAAAGAAAGAAAGAAAGAAAGAATAGAAAAAGAGAAGAAAGAATAGAAAAAGAGAAAGAAAGAAAGAATAGAAAAGATGAAAGGTGGCGATGTATTCGTAGATTGATCTGCCGCAAACCAAGATATCATGCCCACATTACATTGCATGCTTCTTGTATTGTTGAAAGTGCAGTGAAAATACGTTAAAAAAAGATTAGAGCACTGTCTTATCCAGTCCGGTATTCACTGGGACCACGTTAGGAATGTCGATCGGCGATGCAATTGGTAAATCCGAGGGGATGGCTTGAAACAGGAAGGCAATTGATCCAAGACCTTTCTTTTCTCCCCGTCCCGTCCGTCATTTACACCCTTGTACCGTCAAATGTCACTGCTGTACGCAGCGCCTGATGGCTAGGTAAAAACCACTTGTTGCTTTGTGCAAGTGTTGTAACAATAAATCATTATCTGAAATTGATATGTTATAGATCATAACACAAAAGCAATGATGCATAGAGGAGGATTAAATTTACGATTAAAGTACTGATTAAAGTCCGTACGGTTATTTGTTCGAAATAAAGGGATATCTGAGTTCAAGAAGAAAGCAATTTACGAAGAAGAAAAATGATATCGATGCATATTTAACAGTCTCTCCATAAACTCTTAATTTTAACAAAAAAATCTTATTTGTGAATAGCATATATGGCGCAGATGGTAAAAAGTACTACATAATATTAATTCAATTACATAATTTAGTAGAATGGCATTTTTAAACCATTCTGTATTTTGGCTTGACTAATGCACTATTCTCTCGCAAGCGATTGTGAAATAACGAAAGCATTCTCTCCGTTTATTTAGAGTCATTTGAGCATTACATTCAAAAGGTCACCCCTAATACTTTTCTCCATATCTGTACTGATAATCAAGATAACCTGCAAAAAATAGGACGGGCAAATTACATTTGTAAACCGGTTCAATGAGTAAATACACTAACACATACGCAATTGATTACATTAGAATATACGTAACGTACACACTAATTTGCAAAATAACATTTCGCGAAAGTATCTGAAATATGTCTTCGATGAAATGATATGAATTTCAATCTGAAATATATTGATAATATTTTTTACAAAAATGTATTTAAAAACTTTTTCAAATAACACATTATTACACTTAAAATATAGCATAGTTTTGTACTGCATTACTAACAATATAACTAAAAATGTGTATATTCAAATAACTACAAATATGTCTGTACACTTCTGAAATTTATTTTTTTTTTTATAAGTAAAAAGAGCTACTGATACAGACTATCGAAATAATTGCAGATATGCACCGCACTCTCTTCTATAATATGTGTTCATGTTTGTATTATTCCTACAGTCAACAGCACTCTACTGTTAAATGAACAGAAAATTGAGATTTTTTAAAATATTTTTAATCACTATTTCCTCAATATGATTATTACATGAACGTTTAATAAACCACTGTATTAACTGCTACTTACTCTAAATACATGATATTTTACAACATTTTCTGTAAGTTAGTTAATTTTGAGAAACTTTTTCATGAGTGCGACGTTGAAAGATTTCGATTTTAATTTAACTTGTATACTAAAATACAAGACAATGTGTTTCAAATCGTTAATAAGTGATCAAATTATTAAGTACTTTCTGTGTGATCAACGTAAGGTTTTTATGAAAAATTATCTCAAGAAAAATTAATAGGACTGATCAGTACAGTTTTATGTAATGCACTAATGTTTTATTCTGTTTACTTACATTAGTCTAGCTAACATTAGGCTAGCTATTAGTCTAGCAGCAACATTAGTAAGAAGAAGAAAATGACGATAGACGAAGACGACAGAAAGAAAGAAAAAAGAAAGAAAGAAAGAAAGGAAGGAAGGAAGGAAGGAAGGAAGAAAGAAAGAAAGAAAGAAAAAAAGAGGAAAGAAAAAGAAAAAAGGGAAAAAAACAAGAAGAAAAGGAAGAAAGTGAGGGTGTAATGGCCAACCGAATGGCCCATAGCCGCATTGAGAGGGACGCGTGCCGGCTACGCGCCCATCAGCGCCGCGCGGAAGGCATCCAAACGGCCGCCTTCGGCTCATCCGCCGTCTGCAGTCTGCGCACGCGCACTGCGGGGCGGGACGGAGAGAGTCCCGCCACGGCCACCTGGAGATGCCACAGCGGCACCGCTTTGCCTCATGGCTCGCTCCGACACCATTTGTTTACAGTGAACCCCACGTCAACGACTTTAACCCGTTGCAATATTGATTCGGAAATAATTAATGATATTCAACTCAAAGTTTCGGAAAGAAACCTGTATAAACTTATTGATTAATTACATTTCTATTGCACATTAAGTTATATATCCACTTGCGTAAATAAATTCGAACTTTATAAAACAGATTATTGACGTAATAAGAGTTATTGAGACAAGTGTTTTAATAATCCATTCTATTAATTAGTAATACCAGCATCACATCACATTTCGGAGGATGAATATTCAAATTAAAATGAAAATTTTTGTTCATTGGACGTATTACCAAGTGAAGCAATAGACAGATTGATTAATTGATTGATTTTTCCTGGCATGTCAATCGCTAATGTTCCGAAACTGGTACACGTTTTTATCGCGGAAGATTGTTGTGATTTTACCCCGCAGACAGGCGTCGACCTCAGTCGGCTTGCGACGAATTTCCCCTACCAAGTATCTTCCACCAGTGGGGCACCGCCCAGACGGGACAAGCTCTAAGCTTTGTGGCGGTGTAGTGCATGTGAGTGTGTATGTAAGTAAGGGATGAGGAAAGAACAAGGAAGAAAAAGGAAAGATAGCGCGCGGTCCGTGGCCCGTTTGTTAGGGTACTGCTCCGGCACTCGCCTAGTAGTGATCGGAGAAACCAGGGAAAACTACCGATCAGAGCAGCCGGCCGCTAGAATTCTCCTGCAGACAGCGACTGAATTCGACCGTAGCGAGTTTCGAAAGCCCTGCCACCGTGGGGACATACCTAGGATCAGTCACTCAGTTGATGCCCTGAGCCATCCTTCCCGATCCGCGAATTTGCGCTTCGTGAAGCTCTGCTGTGCTGTTTCGGAATCCATGCTCCCTCTTTTACCGTAGTTGAATTGTTAACACAAGCTGTGTTGACGTTTCTTAATAAGAGATGTTCGCTCCCATATCATAACATTATTTTTATCGGCAAATTTCGGCTCACATTTGATTTTATAGAAACGCTGAAGAAACAACCAAATTTTGAATTCACTCGCAAAATGAGAGGTCAAGGGAACAAGCCCAAACAGTCTTAAACTGCTCCAGATTGTGTTGTTACATGCGAGCTGTCACCTGAAGTGGAAGTTTTACTACCAACAAACTACCAAACATATTCAGTAATTCAATCCGTCAACATTGTCAACTGGCAGTATAATGTAAAAATAATTTGAATATTTAGTGCTGTAATACTCCTTTCGAACTCATAACATCAATAAAAGAAATAAATGTTAGGATAGGTACTGCACAAAAAAGAATTTAAAAACAGCTACAACTTTCAAAATATGTTTAACAAACAAATACAAACGTTCAAACGATTACATGAAAACAGGAAAAGGTTTGGTTAACACGGTATGAATTTTCACCAAACAAAACAAAGTCAACGATTGATTGATGGTTTTCGGGGAACGTCAACCGCCATAATAGTCCCGTTAGTGTAGTGAATGTTTGGTGGAAGTGTTCTTCCGCTGATGGTTATATCCGGCGCCGGCATGTGGGAGATTTTCTCCTCCATTGAATCGGCTGGGGGGGGGCATTTCCTCCTCAAGAATCTCCCACAAGCGGGGCATTACCACAGCCGGGAGAAACTCTAAGCACCCGACTGGACTACCGACTTTATGGTAATGTAATGTATTTAAATGTAAGTAAAATAATGTGTAAGTAAGGAGAGAGGACAAGGAAGAGGAAGTAATTACTGCACGCGGACCATGGCCCGTTTGTTAAGGTACTGCTCCGGTATTCGCATGGTTTGATCGGATAATCCACCGGAAACTACCGATCAGAGCAGCCGGCCGCTAGAATGCTCCTCCAGACAACGGATTAATTCGACCTAGCTACGTATAGTGTCGAACATTCGCCAGCGTCGGGAGTCGAACTCTAGGACCACCCGGTCAGAGATGCTGCAAGGACAACTGTAAAAGTGGCTCTGAGCTAATTAAGTCGGCGCATGTATAGGACCATCAAATGGTAGAGTACGTTCGGGAGTTCAAACTGTTTCAACGAAAGCTACAACACCAGCAAGGGCAAGGGCTTGCCTGGCGCTCGCGGGTCGATCAACCACTTGATTAGCGGGGAGGGCTGCGAAAATGAAGGGCCCTGCGAAATGAAGGGCAGCGCGGGAGCGTAGTGTCTAGAGGAGCGTGTGGATCGCGGAATGCGAACAAAGAGATTGTGAGTGACAGGCATAAGGGCGCGCCCAGAGGGCACATGGGTTAAAGCCACGGGCGTAGCCAGGATTTTAATGAGGGTGGAGAGGAGTGCAAAAGAGAACTAACAGCATTATGATGATGACGATTATCATTATTATTATTATTATTATTATTATTATTATTATTATTATCATTATTATTATTATTATTATTATTAATAATAATAATAATAATAATGTACTTGGTTCAAATTTTCATAAAATACTACAATTTTATTTTATTTTATTATACAGTACATTATTATTAGATCAAACATTTTATATTTCGTACTGTCACAGGCCTCTAGCAAATCTATTAGGTAGCAGTAGGAAAAAATATGTCCCGTAATTTCTATAGTCTGATTGTTAATACTGAAAGTTGACAATTTTAAGTAAAATATTCAGTCTTTAAAAATCGTTATAAAATATATGGTGCATTACTCTTTCACGACTCGAGATGAAATATGTCGAATTCACTCGCTGTCTGGAGGAGAATTCTCGCGGCCGACTGTTCTGATCGGTAGTTTTGCATGGTTTCTCCGATCAACACCAGGCGAATGCCGGAGCAGTACCGTAAGAAACGGTGCGCGATCTCTCCTTCCTCTTCCTTGTCCTATCCTCTCCCCTTACTTGCGCGCACGCACGCACGCACGCACGCACACACACACACACACACACACGCCCGCCCGCACACACACACACGCACGCACACTACCATACATGACGGGAGACCAGTCGGGAGCTTAGAGTTTCCACTGACTGGGGGGTAGCCCGTTGGTGGGAGATACTTGGTTGAGGAAAGCCGCCAGGTAGGTCGAGGTCGGATCTTGACTACCAGCGGGGGAAGATCACCGCCCTCTCCCGCGATAAAAACATATTCTACCCTTACAGGACTAATGGCCTTAGCAGTTGACGTATCCGGAGTAACTAATCAATCAAGGTGAAATTGCGTCAAAATTCCTAACCTTGGTTTTCACCCTGGACGTTCGAAAGTAGAATGTTTCCTTCGAGATACTCAAGAAATACACGTCACATAATACACATTTCCTTCTAAAATCGTCCCGTCCTAATGCTTTCAACAAAAACGTCCAAAACCAGCTCCCATCTTCCTGCACAATCATCTTCCCCCCAGTGACATTAAAAACAAAAGAAGTCTATTATACACCCCTACCATTTATTTGCCGTTGTTCTGTTTATATGTAGCAAGTTCGTGATGCATTGACTGATCACGTTTAAAAAATGTTTTTCCTGTCCACTCACCTCTGGTTGACTTACCGTTCCGGACTTAATTTTCACAAAGATTTAGACCTCCTACAATTGCATATTTTTTCACTACGTTTTTTTACAGGTATATACGAGTACAAATTATTCTAAATCACAGAATATTTTCAGAGGATTTCATTTTGATGAATTGTTACAATTAAGATAGAGATTTCTTTGCTTCCGAAAATTTATCTCAATATTCCTCTGTTTTACAATCAATTGATTGAATATATATGCCATAACGTTCACTGCATTCGGAAATTAAAATTGTTAAACCATGTCTCTACCTACGAGCTCATTCCCTCACAATGGCGTCGTAATTGTCATATCCGTGTAACAGCTACATTGGCAATTCAATATTCTGCCCCATGAGGAAGTTAGGAGCTGTAAAACGACGAGAGTAGGAACATGCTGACTTCATACTTGTAGTTGTCGGTCGGGCCAAGGGGGCGAATAAACGAGAAAACCCCTCCAGCGCCGCCAGGATTCAAACAGGAGAACCGGGTCGAACTTTACATAACTCCGCCGTTATGAAGCTTCTACAAAACACGCAACCACTCACGACCACGGAGTCAGACGAAGCGAAGGAAAGAAGCCCCCTTATCAACCTGTGCAGTAATTAATAACTCCAAAAATAGTCACGGAAGGACAACATATAAAATGCTTCCACCCAAAGGTAATTCTGTTAAATATTATTTGAATTCTACTTAAAAAATGTTTATCCACATATCTAGTTCTATGTATTTTATCAGATGAAAATATATATAAATAACTTTAAGTTATATAAATAAAACTCATCTATTTGCTTGTATATCCTCAATAAATTTTTATTCGCCTACGTTGTGGGCGTCACTGCATATTCAAGCGAAGGTAATTTCCGTATTATTTTTATCTATTTGCTTACAAATACATTTACTTATACTTGCGGATTGACGATTCACCTACAAAGAACTAGATATTTATGTAATAATTAAGTATGTATTTAATAAATTATTATAACTATTGAAATGACTCCACCGCCATTTTCTTCCTAAATGAAACTCACGTTTTACGTTATATTTAATATTCCTTTTGCTTCGACTTGAAAAACAATTCATTTACACATATGATACCAACATATCAATAAACTTAAACAAAACCGTCATGATAATCCCTTGAAACCTAAAACAAACACGTTTACAGAGAATTTACACACATTCATTACCAAATTCTGTCTGACGTCATTACATTATAAAAAATGCTCATGTTTAAATCACTTTTCATCCTATTAAGTTGTTTTCTTTTCTTTTTAATGAAATGAAACCTTTTTATTTCTCATAAATAATAAAGTTCATGGGGACTTCTTTTTGGTTTGACGACTCACCACATTTGGACGAATACTTCGCACCATTATCATGTTCTTCCGTTCTGTTTCGGAACGACTCTTCTGAATACTTCCGTGTTATAGTATCCCTACATACTACGACACATCAGTTCTTTCGCTTTATATAACCCATCACGAAGGCTCAATTCCTCCAGCCCCGTCTTCTCAATATAGTATTTGAAACACTTTCAACTGTTTTCAGAAAACAATTTTACGCTCAACGGGAACTCTTACTTAATTAGGTTTCTTTTTTCCATCTCTTCTACTCCGTTTATAAATAGTAATTTCCATGTTTCCAAATATGTTCTTTACAATTTGTTTATGAGGTATCGATCACATCAATAGTTATTTTCTAAATAAGTATCATAAGACGTTTTATTACAATTCAAGACAGCAAAATTATCATACGATGTCATTAGGCCGTGATTGTTAAACAATCGTAAATTAGACACAACGTTATGATGCGAATATCGTTTAACGAAGCTTGCCGCTGTCCCTACCACAACTCTTACTGGGAGGTCCTATAATTCGAGTCCCGATGGTTGGAGAATTTGCGACACTGGCTATCTAGCCATCTGGCTAGCTCGAATTCAGCCTCTGATTGGAGGAGAAAGGCGTTTGCTCTGATCGGTAGTTATTCGTGGTTTCTCCTATCAATACCAGGCGAATGCCTGACCAGTAATCTATCAAACGGGCTACGAACAGCGCGCGATCTTTCCTTTCTCAACTTCGTCCTACCCCCTCCCCTAATTCCCGTTATAAACGTACATTCACTTCTCTATTACGTATGTGTGGAGACAAGCTTACAGTTGGTTCCAGCTGAGGCAGTGCTACGCTGGGGGAATGCCTGGAGAGGGAAATTCCTCATCAGTAGACCTCATTCGGCGCCGGATCTCACATCCAGTGGGGAAGTAACCCGGGATAAAACAAGCACTACGGTAGTGTAGCAGGTCTAATGACTATTGGAGGCGCACCCACAATCATCGATCAATCATTACCAATCTGATTATTGCGATTAATAATGGACCATGGATTATTTCTAATATCTATTACATCTCAATATCATTAAATTTCATTTTCGATAGCGAAAATAAATAATAGTTATGCAGTGTATATTGAGCTTAGTACCGAAGGCAATAAGAAACTATAACGTATCAGTTAAAACCGAAATTATACACAGGTTTGTTTCTTCGTTCGTTCGAGAATCTATTGAACCATTGGAGCGACTGCTCTCAAATTTTGTACCAACACTTTTGAACAGTCGAAAAAAGGAGAAATTCGCGCTCCACCAAAACATTAACAAAAAATATGGTTACTCAGCCCGAAAGTGTATAAATAGAAACTGGCAGTTGGCGTCATTGCAGCTAGGCACTGTCGGGAAAGGCGTGGCCGGGCGGGCAGAGCGAAAATACATGAGCAACATCGGGCCACTACAACTGGTACAACAAAAGCGTAATAGCACGCTTGGCCAATCGAGGCTATTAAATCGGCACTGGGTTGCTTTAAAGTGTTATACGTTCAACATTCAACTTTGGCATAAACCTTTATGCTCCTCTCGCGAACTTCCTTGTAATTCTACCGACTTATAAATTTATTTGGCTTCCTTCATCAGTTGTAGAAATATGGAAAGAAATCCTGAAGCTGCGTCTCATGTCGGGAATACATCCCGTCGTGCTTAAACATATGCATGGGTATCAGCAGCATTTGTATCTATACTTAGACTTGACCCACATTCACGTACATTGGATGTAGAATTAAGTATTTTCTATGATACATATTTAAATACTATTTTTAGAAGTTATTTTTGAAAGTAATTTTTCGTAAATATTTTATATGTGAAAGTTAGTAGGATCTAGTTTTAGAAGTTTGATAGATATTTTATGTACTATTTTTAAAAATTATATTTGGAAATAAAATAACTAAGTTTTGGAATTAAAGAGTACTAAAATTCTCAGAAACATCAATCGCAAAGATCGGTTCTTAAGTAACTCTCCTTACGACAGAAAAGCAGATTTTGAAAAGTATAAAAAATGAAGAACAAAAGTAATGTCCGATCTTAGAATTTTCGCGTTTCCGAAGTTTATACTTTGCTTGAATTATACTTTTTTATCTCTTCATATTTTACATATTTCCGCTCATCTATCTTTTCTTTGTACTTTTGCCGAATTTTGTTTCATTCACCCGAATGAAACAATGGACAGACAGAGATAAACATCAGAAGGAGACAGTAAATGTTCGTTTTTTTTATTGCTTGATTGATGATTCCGGACGTACCAACTGCCGAGGTCATTAGACCCATAAGTGAAGTGCAGTGCATGTTTTTATTGCCGATCTGGCAATTATCTTCCCCCGCTGGATGGCGAGATCCGGCGCCGACCTACCGTTGGCTAGTGGGGTTTTCCCCTAACCAGGACTCTCCCACCAGCGGGGCACCGCCCCAGCCGAGACAACCTGTAAACTCCCGACCGGTGTCCCGGAATATGTGATAGTGTAGTGCATGTTAGTGTAAGTGTGTGTGTGTGTGTGTGTGTAAGGGGAGAGGTTGGGACAAGGAAGAGAAAGGAAAGATCTCGCGCGGCCCGTGGCCCGTTCGGTAGGGTAATGCTCCGGCATTCGCCTGGTGTTGATCGGAGCAACCACGGAAAACTACCGATCAGAGCAGCCGGCCACTAGAATTCTCCTCCAGACAGCGACTGAATTCGACCTAGCTGAAACACTAGTGTCGAAAATCCTGCCGCTGTCAGGAGTCGAACCTAGGACCTCCCCGTCAGTCTACCGGTCGATTTGCGGGGTTTTCCGTAACCAGGTATCTCCCATCAACGATGCAGCACCCAGCCGGGACAAGCTCTAAGCTCCCGACTTATCTTCCAGCATCTGTGGTAGTGTAGTGCACGTACGTAAGTGTGTGTAACTGAGGGGGTCAGAATAGAGCAAGGAAGAGGAATGAAAGATCACGCATGGTCCGAGGACCGTTTGTTAAGGTACTGTCTGGTATTCGCCTAGTGATCCGAGCAACTACGGAAAACTGCCGATCAGAGCAGCCGACCGCTAGAATTGTCCTGCAGATAGCAACTGAATTCAACCTAGTTTTAAAACTTCGCGCCTTAATGTCTTGTGCAAATGTCAATGCAGGAAACAACTCGTTTATAATCTCCTTAATGAAAACTTTTTCCCGTAGTTCCGGCAGAGCTTTCTTCCGGAGGATTCGTTTTCTTCGCCTCTGACTCTGGGGCTTAATGTATATCCGCTGAGAGCCACATTGGCATCGTAGAGAAATATTGAGCATCACGAATGGCGATGTTCCAGTAGACTACAAAGTAAACCAGAATTTCATAAATTCTATTTACTCTTTATTTTTATCTTTACTACACTACCTTTATTTCTATTCACCTCAAGTGTTTGAACTAGACAATCAGTTTTATTCCAAACTCATCTAATATTCTCCGCAAATTTGTGTTCCATCTGCTTGCAGACGTCTGATGACCTGTAACTGATAACAACTTTTGCCTCCCATCTCGTGAAGTACGAGTGCAACTGTCATGTCAGCGTTTAAATCACACGCCTGCGTTAACATTCTGGTTGCAATTGAGATTTAAGGCGTCGGGCAGAGCGAAGCAGAGCAATCAGTAGAAGCGCAGGGCGGGTGGCGTTACTTCCGGCGAGGGCCACCGGGAGCGCTGTCCGCACGACCTCTTGCGCTAACCGCATTACACGCCTGCAAACTGAAGCCCGCTGACCGCCGACCGCCGCCTCTGCGAGCGGCCGCGAGGGTGGCAGCGGAGGAAGGGGGGGCGGTGGAGGGGAGAGACAGAGAGAGGAGCAGGAAAAGAAAGAGTAGGTGGAGGCGGCAGCGGGGGAAAAGGAGAGAGAGAGAGGAGACGTACCTAGGAGAACGAAAAGGAGTAGGTAGAGGCGGAGACGGTGACGGGGGAAGAGCGGGGCTTTGGAGGAGAGAGGGAGGGAGAGAGACGAGGGTGGCAGGGACGTAGAAAGAGAAGCAAAAAGAAGAGCAGGTAGAGGCGGAGGCTGCAGCGGAGGAAGAGAGGGGTTTAGGAGGAAAAGAGAGGCAGGGGAGTAGAAGGAGAAGGAAAAGGAGTGGGCGGGGAGCGGCAGGGCAGCGGGGGGCCGAGAGGGGGCGAGGGCGCAGCGTCCAATTGCGCTACGCGGAGCAAACAGGATCGCCAGGCACGCCACCGCACGCCACACAACACGCGTGCCTCACGAGCACGAACCCAACTGCCAGTGCCGCTCGCTTTCCTCCACACATTATCTATTCAGTCGACGCATTTCACGCAGCAGTCAACCACTGCTAATAAAATCATACATTGTTTTCGATTTAGATCGCCCTTCCATTGTATTCCGTATTGGGAAACACTTCTTCATATATAAAGGAAAAGAGTAAAAACACTCAGCGATTCAATATAAGGGCACGCCAAATACCTAGTGGTAACTCACATCAACTTTGACATAAATAATCCTTTATTGCAATCCATTCCATTTCCTATGATGGAGTTAAATCGCAGCTCGGTCAACAATGCTTGCTTTTCGTTTAAATCAAAGGGGGACAAATTGCTTTCAATTTCTAGGAAGTGAAACAAAATTTAATCGTAGAGTGGCGTTATCCAATAACATTCCTCTTTGGAATGCGAATCCCCTACAGAAACAAATCGAAGCCTCATAGACGTGCGTAGTGCCAAGTGGACTACTCCTCCGTTTCCGGGTTCCGCGCTTCAACTCCGGGCAGATGCACGTGAAATTCGTGAGGCGCAAAGGTGATTGAGGCAGGTTTTCTCGCGCTTCTCTCGCCACCGGCGTTTCTTTTCCCAACCATTGCTCTATACACTGTAGAGTGCTGATGAGTACGGGGCTGATTTTGATAACCTATAACATCGCCAAAACTGATCAATAAAATGCTCTTAAAATGTTTTTAAAATGCCCTAAAAGTAAAGAAAAATTACGTAAAAAATTATCAAAACCAGTTCAGATGAATAACTGAAACAGTTGGATATGTTACTGATCAAATTAAGGCTTGTTTTATTCGTGTAAGTGAACTCGGCTTGCAAACTTTGGGTATGAACTGTTCGTAACTAGGAAATCTCTGTCTGTAGTTATCCCGCAATCGGCTGAACCGACAATCTCACTGTAGGCGTAACAGGAACCTTACTTTCTGGACGTCCCAGGAACCAACGAAAGAAAGAAAATTATTAAAGGAAAATGAAAAGAATTAAATATAACTTTCTAATCAATATTTCCTCTACATTTTCCCGAACGTATCTAACCTTGTAAAAATATTCTGACATTTTTCCTCCAGAACAAACATTAATTTTTTTTCGACAATTTATTTTTCTTTAACATATAGATCCTTTTGGGGGTCTTTTCAAAAAATTCATATCAAGTCAAGTTTTATAAAAAAAAGTCTTTATGTTAAATGTTTTTAAAGACTATTGTGTAGCATTTCATATAAAAATATTCGAGGATTCAAAACGTTAAAGAAAATATATTAGAAAAAAGTCGTTTTGTAATGCGGCTCCTTTTAAGAAAATTACCAGAATATTTTTTTATAATAATGAGGTAACAGACGTTAACATATTCTTTCAAGTGTTTTCAAAATAGACACCGGACGCATAGCAGCAACGAATAAGCACCTGCACGAGTGCACTTCGAGTCGAGTACAAACACGTGGAGATGAATCAGAAGGCATCCGGAGAATCAGCGTTGACTCGCACAGCGCAGGACCACTTGGCACCGCGTATCTTACACAGCTCTGAGCGCTCCATAGCGACTGCAATTTATCTGCAAGACTCGTCGCTTCCGGAAACGCCAGCACGCTTACAAACATCCGCACTACTACTTGCATTTGCCATCAGTTGCACCGGATACATGCGTCATCCGGTATGTTCTTCCTCGTATATGAAGGTGAACACATCGATACACATGAGGGAGTTTTTGCAGTTAGAGTAATCGACAGCACTAATTTATCTTCCGCGCATGCCCAGTTCCGCAACACTTCTGTTCACGTGCGCATGCGCAGAAGATGGAAACTGCAGTCCACCGCTTTACGTTATGCCATGCAAGACTCCTATTGACCACGAAACTAACATTTTCTACACGTGGTCTACTTGTCGATTGATTGATTGATTGATTGATTTTTTCGTGTTTCCGGGCGCGTCAACTGCTTCGGTCATTAGTCCCGTTAGTGTAGTGCATGCTTTTTCTCGGGAGATGGCGGTGATCTTTCCCCGCTGGATGGCGAGATCCGGCGCCGACCTACCGTCGGCTCTACTTGTAGAACAGTTTTGATACAGCTTAGAGCAAACGAGGCCTACCATTCATATGTTGTGTAACACGAGAAAGTTTTAAGACGTTTGAGGAGATAGGAAATGTATTAATCGGTTGTAACAGTTGGACATCGCCTCAGGCGCCAAGAATTTTCTCGCATTCATAAAATGTAAAAAAGAAACTTGTGCACAATTAATTTATTTTTTAATGTTGCAATAAATTACAATTAATTATAACACAAGTATTAAAGAAAATCAATTGCAAGTACTTGTACCAAACTTACAATTATTATAAAACTAGTGACAGCAAAATTCTGCTGAACAAAAGCACACACATTTTTTCAAACATTAGCATGCACACTGCTCAAGAACTCCCGTACAATACCGTAATAAATTAAACATTTTAACAAACATATTCTTCATAAATATTGCAATCATAAAGTATCGAATATACAACTCAAAGAGTTGATTACATTCCAAAATTAAAATAACAGTTGCTGTTCTATCTCACAAACAGCAAATACTCAATGTCGGTACCTCTTCCTTAAAGTCTTGCGGTCGCATGACGTCAGTTTTTTCGTATGCGTAGTATGAAAATATACAGAATACCGCCAATACATTTTTGATTGCGCGGTGAAAACCGAAACCGTGTTATTGTTTATGCATTTTCCTCCATTTCGGGGGTATCTAACTAAATCAGGGTTGTCCAACTGGCAGTCTGAGGTGCTATTTATTGTGACCCGCTGAAGAATTTTAGTCAACAGTGGAAGTCCCTTGCTTCCACGTCGGGCGAGAAATCACTGCACTTTGCCCATGCGCCCTGCCGGGGTCAACACTCAGTTTAATATTATATTAGGTTCAGTTTAGATTTGAGGATTTTATCTGGTCAATTCAGAATTTCAAAATCATCAGAATGTCTTTCACTGCGTTAAGCTTAGTACGTGTTGATATCACGCGTTGTTCCATCCCCCCCCCGCAGACGGGCAAAGTGCCGAAATCACCAATATGGGGAAATCAGGTCTGGATCGCCCGAGTAATGAATATATGGCCCACAGGCATATAAAAGGTTTCAGTTGTAGCCCTTCAGATCTCGCAAGTGCTGAACTAAACTATATTCAACTGTCACCAAGAACTGTACATCCCTGAACTACACTATATTCACCTGTCACCAAGAACTGTGCATCCCTGAACCTCACTATATTCACCTGTCACCAAGAACTGTGCATCCCTGAACTAAACGATATCCACCTGTCCCGTGTCCAGCGGCTGGCTAGATTTCTTTCCATTTGCGCGGGCACTGGACGTGAGTCATGTGGGCAAAGCGAGGAAAGGCAGGTTTCCCTGGCGAGCGCTGGCACTTGCTGCTGCGGCGGCGGCGGCCGCCACGCAGCATGCGCGTCTATTTACACGCGCCCGGCGCGCGCCCCCCCGCCCCCTCCGCGCCCGGAATGACGTCACTTGCGTGGGCGCAGTGCCCACTGCCCACAGCGCGCACAGCCCGGGTGGAATTGGGGGTCCAAGAAGACACCGAACGCCAAACATATGGCAGAAATTCCCAGAAGATACGGCTGAGGTTCCTCGGGGCTCCAGTGTTGGTTTGGTTTGGTTATTTCGTGTTTCCGGGCGCATCAACTGCTTTTCTCAATAGTCCCGTTAGTGTAGTGCATGTTTTTTTCTCGGGAGATGGCTGTGATCTTCTCCCGCTGGATGGCGAGATCCGGTGCCGACCTACCGTCGACTAGTGAGGTTTCCCTCTAACCAGGACTCTCCCACCAGCAGGGCACCACCCCAGCCGGGACAAGCTCTAAGCTCCCGACCGGTCTCCCGGAATATGTGGTAGTGTGGTGCATGTTAGTGTAAATGTGTGTGTAAGGAGGAGAGGATAGGATAGGGAAGAGGAAGGAAAGATCGCGCGCGGCCCGTGGCCCGTTTGTTAGGGTACTGCTCCGGCAATCGCCTGGTGTTGATCGGAGAAACCACGGAAAACTACCGATTAGAGCAGCCGGCCGCTAGAATTCTCCTCCAGGCAGCGTCTGAATTCGACCAGCTGGAAAGCTAGTGTCGAAAATCCTGCCGCCGTCAGGACTCGAACCTAGGACCTCCTGGTCAGAGGCGCTGCAGTGGCATCAGTTGATGCACTGAGTTACCGCTCCCGGTGGCTCCACTTTTGACACTGTAGAGACTCTCGCTGGGAGATCCTGGGGTGTAAGACACAATGGTGACGAATCTTCAACGCAAGCTGTATACTAGCTATGTCGCTGTCTGAAGGCGGATTCTAGCTGCCGGCGGATCTGGTCGGTTGTTTTTCACGATTTCTTCAGTCTATTCAAGACAAACACAGGAGCAGTATCTCAACCAACTCAGCGTGGATTTTCTCTTCTTCTTACGTGTTATTTACTCCACCCTTACACACACACACACACAGACGCACATGCACTGCACTACCACACACGCCAGGAGACCGGTCGGGAGTTGAGAGCTCTTCCCAGCTGGGGCATCCCCTCTGGCGGAGATACCTGGAGGTGAGTCAGAGTCGTGAAAATGATCTCGGCTGTCCAGATGACGCCACGTCGAAGGCTGTGCTACCCTTGCTGCCGCAATCTTTGTCGTGGACTCCTCAGCCTCTTCAATGAGCAGACCAGCCCTGAGCAAGGCCACGACAAGGTGCTCCAAACGTCGACACCTCATCCTCAGCAATAATAAACTAGTGCTGCTACAACAGCCCGTACTTTCTCGCACTTAGTAATGTTTACGTAATATTTATTTTATTTTCTTCAAATTTATTTATTTTACGTCAAAAAAACAGTTAAAAACTGCGTATGACGTGCTATGGGGAAAAGTGAATTGTGTGCACATTTTCAAAATTCTGTGATCCCTACACTTAGTCATATACTACTTAAATTTTAAATTTTTGAAAGGAAGAAAAAAAAACAAAAACTCCCATGCAATAAAATCTAATTTCAAGGATAAATAAGCAATAAATTTTGAATTTTGAAAGGGAGAAAAAAAAACAAAAAAACTCCCATGTAATAAAATCTATTTTCAAAGATAAATAAGCAATAAATTTTGGCTCTTATTACTTCCTGCCGCGACAACATGGAAACGATAATTTGAATAATTGTATTTCCCACTGAATTCTAGAAGACGTGCACAGAAAATGAAGTTACATTTATGTCCAGAAGCAAAACAAGGGGCCATCTCAGCATTTGCTCAATGGATCAGGGAAACTGGACGAAAAACCTGATCGAGATGGGCACAATACAGTTTCTGTCCATATTAACACATCTCAGTCATCACTTGTAAAACTCACTACAAATCGTAGAACATTAGGTGAGAATACTAATTATTTTAATGCGATTTTAAACTAATTATTTTAAACACAAATTTGAAAGGTAAAACTGCGTTTCATTCAGCTATTAATATTTCCCAACTGTGAGAAGGCATTCTCGGAATTTCAAACGGTCGCGGCGTGGCGGTGCCATTATGTTTTACAATCTGGTATTTTGTGAAAATTCGAATTTGCAAATTTCAAAGACTTACAAAAATTGCGCAAAACTACTTATATTTTTAAAATTCTACATGGCTTTTTTAAAGAATTGATTTTTGAACAAATTTCATTAAACAAAAGCATCTCTATGATCAATATTGTAATTTTGCACTGTTAATATTTTGCTATTTACGAAAATACATAATTCGCCAAAAATAGAACTAGCGCCACCTTTTAGCGTTCTACGAGAAAAAAATTTAAAGAAAAAATTTGGAGCGGTTGTTGAGAAAATATTTTTGTTTAAAAATTGCCTATATATTACGCAAAATTCCACGAAAACTGCTCTTTTCATTTCGAAAGATTATACTTAACCTTATTTCTATGATCATCCTTCGCAGAAGACTGCATTTAGGAAAAATCTACCTTCAATTGTACTTTTAGAAAGACGTTGGGGGAAAATTGAACTTTTGCTATTTTCGAAAAATCAGAGATTTTATCGCAAATGAAGCTTGCACCATTTTGTGAGGGTACTACTTTTAAGTGTCTACGCTACCCTACGAATTATCCGTGAAATTTTAAATGATGCGTCTTAATTCTGTTGTTGCACTTCTAAGGAGTAATTCCTTATCTAGTGGTAACATTGTTACGGGGGGGTGACCCTTTATTGTAAGATTTTTAATTTTTACTTGCAATCATTATTTTTCATGACATTTATTTATTTTAATTAAGATAAAATAATAAGAAAATTCAGAAGTGTATATCGCTTGAGAAAAACACAAAACTAAATTGTGTTACTTCTCCAACAAAAAGTTCTATATTTCACGATTTAAAAAATGTACTTATTTTTCAAATCGTTTATGTGATAAAATAAGCATCAAGCAAGTGAATAAAATGTGTATCATTCGTATCTTGGTTTGATTATTTTCCTAAAATATTTCGTTTGTGATACACGGAAACAGAGTATCAGGAAGTTCCGATTCACGATTTATAACACTTCATCTTGTTATCTTATCTCGTTTACCTCCTAACAATGCATGGGGAGACATAAACGCATGATTTATATCACGTGTAATATAAAACAGTTCATATTTAAATCGTTAGAATGCAATTACGACCTGAAAAAAACATTATGTTTACAGCTGAGTTACACTATGCAATAAAGGGGTTAATGCCGTATAAATTCTTTCCTTCCCTTATTTACACGTGCAGTACCTCCCCACTTCACCTTGGCCCATGACCACCTTCTCACTCAGACCGAATAACAATTTTCCGGCAAATCTGTCGTTCATTCAGTAGCATTCGAACATACACCTGCATTACTTTTTATCGTAGTTGATGTTGACATGATGTTAATAATATATTAGGTTTATTTAGGAAAATGTACCCGAAAAGAACTTCTTTGCACGAAAAGACTTACTTGAGCCCTCTGTATTTACATTGTATAATTGCAGTACGTTCATGTATACATATTTGCTAAACAGACTATTCAATCTTTTTCAGCACGGTTGATTGCCATTTGTATTCTTGCGGCTAGAGAAGCGCGGGTCGCCTTCTTCCTCGTGGCAGCCACTTAAAGAGAAGGTTATCGTAGACGTTGATTGATTGATTGATTGATGTCTCCGGGCACGTCTACCGCGTTGGTCGTCAGCCTCGTTAGTGTAGTGAATGCTCTGCCCCAGAAGATGGCGGTGACCCACCCCGCTGGATGGTGAGATCCAGTGCCCATAAAAACCTCGCCAGCTTGCCGGCTCCCCACCCCCGGATGCCCTCACTCTGCGGGCTATAGCGCCCGCCGTATCGAGATCTAAGCTCCCAGTAGATCTCCCGGATTGTGTGGTGGTGTAGTGCCTGTAAGTACCAGTGACTGACCGTGAGGCTGTGTGCGTGCGTGCGTGCAAGGGGAGAGGAGAGCAGGAGGATGAGGTAGGAATGATCTCGCGCGGTCCGTGGCCCGTTTGTGAGTGTACTACTCCAACATTTCCCTGGTATTGAAGAGAGAAACCACGAAAAACTACCAAGCGGTAGTTTGGAGCAAACGGCCGGTAGAACTATCCTCCAGACACTCCATGAAGTGGACTTAGCTCTCTACCTAGTGTCGAAAATCTGCCACCGTCAATTGTGCGTCTTGTCCGAATAATATTTCTTTCTACTTGACAGGTGGCGGCTGGCAGGGAAGAGGGAGTTTCATTATCCAATCAGAGGATTCAAATTGTGTTATCACTGCAGAGTTGCCGATAGTTATTAAGAAAAAAATTAATTTATTCAGCGCGAAGAAACTGAAAATTGAAGAGCGACATTTGGCGCCATCACTAGTTTGGTTACACGTCGTGTGTGCGGTTTTGTGTCGTCTACTGTTGGGAGCACTTATTGCGTTTTGTTTCTTCCTACTACTACTGCTGCTGCTGCTGCTGTAGTTGCAATCTGATGCAAAAACAGCCACACAATCATGAGTCTGCCACCCGAATAAGTGGCAACATCACTCTACTCCACCCCGGCTGTCACGTGGCCAGAAATATTATTCGGACAAAAGAGACAAAGGCATTGCAGCCCCAGTGGTTGCGTAGGTACGGCCCCTGAACTCTGACGGCCACGCCCTCTGGTGGAGAGCGGCCAGGACACCCCTCGCTGCCGGCGGCGGGCGGCGCCTATTTGCATGCCCCGAATCTCCGCCCTCGCCCCTCCACCACCCCTCTACGTCACCTGCGCCGCGCCGCCCACGGGCGATGACGTCATTCGGCGGGCAGCGCGCCCAGTGACGTAGCTGCAGGGGAGGGGGAGGGGGAGGGGGAGGGCTCAACCCGGCACACGTGATGGATGCGGTCCCCTCCGCGCCGCCAGCGGATTAAAGATGAAGGCGAACAAGGAGGCGAGGGAGGGGAAGAGGAAGGATAAGAACAAAAAGGAGAATTGATTGATTCATTAGCGGTTCTGGCCGCGTCAACTGCTAAGGCCATTGGTCCTGTAAGTGTAGTTCTTGTTTCCGTGGCGGTGAAGTTCCCCCGTTGGATGGCGACATCCGGCGCCGACCTACGTCGGCTTGCTGGAATTTTCCCCAACCAGGAATCTCCCACCAGCGGGGCACCGCCCCAGCCGAGACACGCTCCAAGCTCTTGACTTGTGTAGTAGTAATAGTGCAAGTATGTTAGTGTTTAAGCGGGGAGAATATGACAAGGAAGGAAAGAAAAGATCACGCGCGGTCCGTGGCCCCTTTTTTAAGCGTACTGCTCCGGCATTCGCCTGGTGTTGATCGGAGGGAAGAAGAAGGAAAAGAGAACGCGTAGGCAAGTGCGAGAGGTGACATCGTCCACTGCACGGAAGAGTCATGTCACCTAGGAGAGAGGTTCAGAAACAACGGTAGTAGAAAAAGAGAGGCGGACAGGGACGCGAAGGTAAGACGATGAGAAAAGGAAAATGAGTGGAGGTCAACGCACTGGAGAAGCGGAGGAGAAATGAGAGATTGAGAAAATGTAAAGAAACGCAATGAGTGAGGGATTAAAGAAAGAAGAGCGACGACAGTACGGAAATGGAGAGAAAAAGTAGAGACAAGAAAAAAAAATTAAATTACAATGGAGGGAGGAAAGAAGGGAAGAATTAGTAAGAAACCACGAGAAGGAAGATATGAAAATGAATAAATAATTCTAAGGACTAAAGACGAAGAGAAAAGTAGCCTACGAGAGAGAGAGAGAGAGAGAGAGAGAGAGAGAAAAAAAATAACTGAAAGAGGAAATGAAGAAAATTCTCGAATATATAAGGACAACACTTGAACAGATAAGAAAAGTGAGAAAGTTAAAAGTCTACAAGGCAAGATGTAAGAAAGGGTGAAGAAAGAACGACGTTTCTTTCTCGTAGCAGTTTCTCCCAAACAGTATCGCCACTCACGAAAGCTCGTGCAGCCATGACCTTTCTTAATCCCTCGTGAATAGAGCTTTTATTTCTGGAGCAGTCCTTCGCACGATCCTTTGAATGAAGCCCGCCCCGAGTGAATGAAGAAAATCACTTTCCGAACTTCCCGTTTGCCTTCGCTGATGTACACACTTTCACATTCACATCATTTTATTAGTTAGAAAGTAGAGAAAAAACACGATAAGCAATATTCCTGCGTCAACAAAATCGGTATTACAAGAAGTATTATTGCAAATGTGATATTACATAAAGTGTTATAGCAAATATAATCAAAGCGATTTGTTACGTAAACTATTGAATAACAACAGCGCGCCACGCAGTGAGAGGGAAACTTACGCTACGAAAATCGAATTTCTAAACATAGCAAAGGAAGGCAAATTAATATTAAAAGCCTCCAAATTCATATTCCTTCGTTTTGCTGAGGTTGTATAAACACGAAGCCCAAACAAACGAACTTGCCTCGCCAACGGCGACGTGAACGGACAAAAAAATTGTTTAGTGTCTTGTTTATCACTTGAGCCTTACACACTGTTTTGATTTTGCAGAATACAACGGGTAATACTCCAATTTCGTGTTATCTTGTATGCCGTGCAGAATACTCTTCTGACTGTAGGCAGGTTGTTTGTTACAACTTTCCTAGAGTCAGTAACAGTGTTCTGCGCGACATACAAAATGGCGACGACATACGTCCTACGTGTTTACGTGCGTAGGTTAAACTCCAGCTTCTTTGGGCGTGCAAGTCGTGTGTCAACGCTCAAAGAAATAATACAATCATTTTTTTCCTTTGAATTTATTTAGATGTTTTTCATTTATTCGGTCTTCCGTGCGATCGGCACCAGCGTTTCCATGCAACGCAGGCAGTGCGCGAGCGTAGCTCAGGCCGTTGGCGAATACCTCCAACGTCTTCAGGTCGTATCTGGAGGCGGCAGCGCATGCGCGCGACGTCCCCCCCACCACCACCACCACCACCACTACTCTGATATTCTCCGTTGCGCGTTGATCGATAGCGACTCGTGAAGTTATTCTAGTGTTATTTTTGATAAGGATAGTGAAAAAATGGAACAATAATTGCTTTACTTCCCTTTCCTAAGAAGAAATGAAACAAGTAATTGAGTACTGGGCGATCGTGTCAGAACCTGAAAATATTTCAGAATTTAACTTTTAAAATGAGAGAATATTCCAGAATTTATTTTAAAAAGTCTATTCCAAACTTTGCAATAGAAAATACAATATCCTCATTGAAATATACATCCTCCTCATTCAACATCCACAAGCGAAAATAGTGTGGAGGTTAACACTGTCAACGCCCGAGGTCCAGTGTGAGGAGGCGCCAGTGGTAAACACGCACGTCCTACTTGTGCAGTCCATGATACTTGCAGCCACTGAAGACGGGATAAATTACTCCCGAAACACGTGAATGGCGCTTAATATTTTATAATACACTTATGTTGTACATATTATATCGTAGGCTTCCGCGTCCACAGTCATCATCTGGGCTGTCCGAGTGACGCCGCGTCGACGGCTGGGGTGCCGACTTTTCGACCGACATATCGCGGTTCTCTTCAGGGCTGTACTGCCATTACTGCCAAACTGGCAGTACAGCCCTGAAGAGGACCGCCATATGTCGGTCGAAACGTCGGCACTCCAGTCTTCGACACGGCGTCACCCGGACAGCCCAGATTATGTTGTACCCTCGCTTGCACAAAAAATGGGCGATGTCCTGAGCCGAACTTTACCAGAGTTTTCCGACCCCTGCCCCGCCCTGCGGGATCGAGCTGACCAATCCGCTTTAGCTTCATTTCAGGGAGGCGGGACTATTCATCTTGAACATTACAAAATGGCGGTGATGGCGAGTTATATTATAGTAAATATTTGTATATACATTTAATTACATAAATAAAGGCATGCAATTTCCCAGTAAAAACATATTTTAAAACTGTTATAAAACGGGTTTTTTGCAAAAAATAACACTGGACAACGACTATTAAGCTCCATGTCTACATTTCGTCGTTTATTATTGTAATATTTAATATAAAATGCAAATAATTTGCATTGCATGCATTGTCTAACCTAGTTATTTTATTAGTAAAAAATATTGTAATAAATAGTTTTGATATGTAAAATACTAAATAAACTTAGTACGAAACCATTTAGTCACAATGAAAGCTTTCTCCAGACATTATGACTGGTAAGTGCAGTCGTGTTAAATGAATGATTTTGATCTTTGTTTGGGATCACCACTTAATCTTCAATCTAACGTTAGGCAGATTTGTACTTACATGGAGTTCTTTACTGCAAATATTAAATTCATATGTGATAACTAGTCTTGAGGGTTTTGCGTGAGAATCAAAACGACATGACCTTATATAACATTTGAATATCTTAATGTTTGCAAAGAAATACTAGCTTGTCTATTGTGGAACATTGAGGAACACACACACACACACACACACACACACACACACACACACACCATATCACAATACATAATTTATGAAGGATTTCCAACCTAACGTAATGAAATTAATATATTTATAATATTATAGCAAGTATATTTTTACATATGATATTTTTATTTGAGATTATAATGTACACAAAAGTTTTTTACATCGTCATCGGAATGTTAAAAACCACTCTTCTAGATAAGTGACCTATGCAAACATTTCATAGACTATTAGAATTACTGAGATTACTTATAATATTTTAAATAGATTTATATATTATTTTAATATAACTAAATATAATATAATGTAAATACAATATTAAATATAAAGAATTTAGATAGATATTTTTTACATTTCATACAAAATTGCCAATTTATTGATATGTGTCACTAACGCATCTTCTGTAACATTGCACTGCATATCTATAATTTTAATGAATTGTTAATAAATATTGAAACAAATTACAAATTAATTTTTTATTTAAAAATTTCACGGTTATCAATATTTATGCAATTAACTAAAGTACTATACATGAATTGTTATTGAATTTGTAACTATAATTAATATTTATTATTGTTGAACAAACATATTATATTACAAATGTAACGTTTTAAAACGTATCATTCATTGATTACATAGTTTCAGTCTGTATATAGTATATCTCACGCAGAGATTGATTTTACAAAGAGACCCAAATAATAAACAATAACTTAAATTATAATTCATTGGCATTTGTCGCATACTAAGTGACCACTTTAATGCAAGTCGGAAGAATGGAAATCTGTGCTGGGTTCCAACCAAATCTTCTTCAGGTCACCATTGCGTTCCTTTTATTTAAGTCTTAGGATTCCAGTGATACTTGTAGAGCATTTCCAACATTAACTTGAGAATACATGTTGTACAAATTGAGAGAAATAATGAACAAATGTCTGAGTTTAAAAATCATTTTGAATGTACTGTAGTTCTACTACACAGAATATATCATTCGTTTGACAAACTGAATACCTGGTGAATTATATATCACAAGCAAAGCGAAAGATTTGTGTTAAAGACTCCACATATGTTGGTGGATCAAATAGATTTAATCAGAATCTGATATCATTCATTGCAATATACAAGAAATGAATTTACTATTTGTGCGCTTTCTTTCACTTAAACCCACACTGAAAAGATAATTCAATTTTACCCAAATACTACATTTACTTTCGACCTGTCAATTCAAGAATAGCGTCTCATTGAAAAGCTGGATCATGCTGGATAAATGGATTAACGTTTACAAAATAATTAAATACCAAAGGAGTAATATCTGATATTTGTTATCTAGCGACTTGTGGAAAATAATCAAATTCTCTTGTTTACTTAATTTTCAAATAAGAACGTAACTGGTTTTGTTTAGATTCCGGCAAGATCTGTGCCAGATCTTGCTCTGCACACGGTGCCAGCACATAAAAATGCGCTCTTCATTCGCCATCTACTGGTTTATACCATTTATTAATCTCTGCTGAGTATTTTATAGTTCAAGGACTGTTTTGCAATCTATACACTCAATGTTTTTTATTCGTCAGGCATCTTCCTCTCATTCTTGTGCCTCATTGTCAAATCCATGACGTACTTATGACTCCTACCTCCATTTTCTCTTCGAGTTGACTACCCAAGATACCTTGATATTCTGTCAGCATGCATTCTGCAGCATACCATTGAGTTAATTGGATTCTGCATTGACCACTTGTCTCAACATTATCTGTCTAATCTTCGTTTAGTATTCATCAAACAAAATGACATCGTTCCAAAATCTACTTCTGAAGATCCACAGAGTTACATTTATTTATTGATGGTAATATAGCTATTCTGAGATGTTCTGTTAGTACATGATAAATATAAACACACACTACTCAAACACTTACAGCTGATAATATCATTATGAACACTGATGTATTAGCTTGATTAGAGGCATTATTCAACACTGCAAATAGTCTTATTTTGTATTATTGATGGAACTATTTTAGAGCTTGAGATTGCATTAATATAGGTAAAATATATTATTAGAGATGACTCCAAAGGGAACAAGAATCAAAAGGTTTGCAGCCGTTCGAAGTCTTAAATGACATTCACCAACATTTTTAGTTATTTGACTATGTACCAATCAAAACCTTTCAAATACTTTATTTTACCTAGTCTTGTACAATTCTATTGGTAACTCCTAAATAATGTGTAACAAGTATTTCAACGTCAGTTAAGGCAAAGAACTGTTTTGATGAAATATATAAATAAAAGATCTCATCTTCACTCACACATTATTTACCACTAGTCCATTAAGGAGAGAAATATATTTAGATGAAGAGAGGCACAGACCCTGAGTCTTATTTGGATCCAATGGTTGGGATGGTTTAGTAAATAGTTTGAGCATACTGAATGAACACTGAGAAGAACATTTAATAATGGACTTGTTTTATTAATCAACATCATCTACAACAATGTAGCCTTCTCTAGAAATTTGTTATAAATGGGCACATAAACACATTTATCTAACTAATAATCAAATATTTAATAGATAAATACATGGTTTTAAAACTAAGAATTATTTTTCAACTTCATCAATAACTTATTCTCTTAAAATTTATCTGGTGACGTATACATCAAACACTTGATATATTACATTCTTCGTATACTTACGTATATACAGAGTAATATACGTGGTATAGAGAATTATATAATGCCAAAGAAAACTGCGCATTTTCTGCGAAAATCACACGCGCCTAAGACGAAAACTAACTAAAAATTGCTAATTAAGAGAAAGTCTCTAACACGTGGTAGCCATAATCTAGTTTTGTGGATCCGTGATGCCAAAAACTAATTGGAAGCAAAACATCTGTCCGTCTGATACAACTCTAGCGCCTAAAACCATGCACATTGATTTTTCCAAAATTGAAGAAACTCTGTCGTTTCTGCCTGATTGAAGCTATGATTTAAAAACATTCATTAATTTTGGGGACGATTTAGCCTTCCGACATTTTAAATTTTTCTAAAACGGCTCCAAATTGTTTCAAATTTCTTGTAAGACTGTTTATAGTAAAATAATATAAAGGTAGAATATGTCCAATTTTCACGGTTAACTCCAATTTGAAAATCAAGCAAATTTCAAATATTTTGGCGTCTTAATACAACTATAAAATTAAAGATAGATTTTGCTTCAAATGAAATGTGTTGCTTATAATTAGACTTTAATAAGGTAATGCACTCTTTAAAGTTTTGAAGATTCGTACACATATGCACATTTGCAATTTAAAATTTACATAAACAAGATTTTCTCAAAAACGGCTCCAAATTTTTCTAAATTTTGTTAGTAATGCAATGGCATATCCGATGACATAAATGAGATATTGCTCTAGACTATTGTTTTTAAAATTATAATAAATGAAATTCTTGAATAATTTCAATAGCTGTTAATATGAGTATTTGAATAATCATAGATTATTTAACTCAGAGTAGAAGTACTAAATGACTTTAGATAAAGTTTTCAAAACTCAATAGATTCCTGTGAAAAAGAGGCCATTTTGAACTGAAAAGTTGAGAAATGTCAAAAATGTATTTTGTGTGGCGATAGATGTCAGCTGGCAAGAGAACGGCAAGAACCTATGAGCTGGCAAGAACCTTAAAACCAGTCCACACATAGGAAATTGAGAACATTTACTAATAAAAGTTCAACTCATTCAGTGCACTCTAGTTCTTCATGCATTTTAAAGTAAGGGCACTTTAATTTTAAAAGCAAAGAAAATTTCATTTAGAAAATCGACAAAAGGAGACAAATAAATAAAGTAATTACAAAGGATGTAATACTCAAAATAGGATTGGGCGAATGAAACGTAACCAATGTAAAACCAAAATCGGTCATGAACAGAAAATATGGAGAAGAAATGATCTGGTAAACGACCAGTATCGTACATCAAATTTTTCCAGTTTTAATGGTATCTTCTTAAAGAAAGGAATGTTAGAACATTCTCGACATCGTTATTAGAATTTATTTTACTGTTCATTGGTAAAATCCGCTGATATCGTGTACGGACGGAACATCGCGTTCCCCATTGTGAAGCCACGACCTAAGGATTGCGCTACTCAACACAGTCGTAAGCATTTCCGGAACTTACCTAATTAAGAATCCATGACTTTGTCTCAACCTAATAGCTTTTCCGCACTTGCAATTTAAAATATTAGCCAAATCACTTGAGACAATAAGAAAGCAAAGAAATCCACGCGGTCTATAAATAGTTAATCTCACTTAGAAATGTCGCAGTTCAGATCATGTAATTTTGCAGGCGCTTTGGTTCCAGCCTGACGCTTAACCCTTTATCGCTCACTAAGGTGAGCGACGATAACGTTTACGTGACGTGATAATGCTACCAGCAGACGTCTCACATCAATTGACATTCAGAATTCATTTGGCTGCAATTACTAGAATCTAAGAAATATTTATTGACTTCAAGAAAATCATACATCATTACGCAGTTATTATCTTGTTCATTCACTTACTTATATAAAATAAACTCTTATTTTCTCGTAAGTATTGTAATGTTTTAATTATATAATAAATGTTACAGCACTATTACTAATTCACTGTTTGAAAACTCAAACGACAATCGTAAATGCATACCTTAATCATTGGAAAGAAAAGTATTAATTAAAATCTCACATTAATAAAAATAAAAGTTGCATGAACAGGCCAGACACGTAAACTCGAGTCTTCCAGTTCCTTCAAACAGCACCTATCCATATGATGTCACCCTCAGTCACTTATACAACGTTTTACATTAGAAGGTGTTGATATGATAATGACAGCCTTGCATTGAAGACAGGGAGTGCTTGCAACGAAAGAACAGTAAAGTACGATTTCGCAAAATCGGTTTGAAACGTCTTAGTAAGAAGAAACGTCTACTTCGTGTTTCAATATCAAACCACTTTAAATTGTACATATTATAACTTGCACGAAAAATGCCATCATCAAGAAAGTCTATACGATTGTTATGTAAGAAATGAATTATGACAACAAATTTACCTAGACAAATCTGTTTCAATTTCCAGTTGTAGAAGACGCCCCAAATGTTCAAAACTTAAAAATTTCTTGTAACCAGAGTTAACTATTGAAAAATTGAAACTATGTCATCTTTCTAAGTATTTTACTCTATCTACTAGAAAATTGGATTGCTTTTGAGAAAATTTGAAACAAAGAAAGGTTTCATGTGCACCAAATTCAAAAGAGATTTTTCAAAAATTTCCAAGCTCAACTACAGCCAGAAAACGGCTCTTCCACTTGGTATGACTGGCCGTGGTTTGAAGGATAGTAGTAATCACAGACGGATTGATTGGACGTCTGATAAAACCACTTTGACTCCAAAACGTGTATTACCGTTTCTAATCGAACCGATTTTCCACAATACATAACTTTCATACTACGTATAATGCACGAATATACTACGTATATATCATACGAATATACTCACTTATACTACGTATAATTCGTGCTATGAGCAAAACGATGAAGCACAAGTTTGTTTTGTGCCAGAGATAACGAATCATCATGTTCAAATCCATCTAAACGTATTACAGCAGTCCAAAGGTGAGGATACAAAAATAGCAATTGAGAATCTTCACTACTGATTATTACCTACAGAGTTTATTTTATACAATGATCTATATTGCAAAATATGAATGATTTATTCAATCAAGAAAAATGAGTAATTTGTCACAATCTGGGCAATGACGCCGTGTAAAAGCCAACTTTAATATCAATTATTTAAAGGTCCAAACTCCTGTTACTGACTTACGTAAATGATGACAGCGTGACAAATATCAAATGCGTGGGGGAATACATTTATTCAAGAACCCAACTGTAAAACGCATTTTTTCGGAACCCAGTGGTCGAGCAACTGGTCAAATCAACGATGGCCTGATCTCTGTCCGAAGGGAACGGCATCTTAGTACCCAATTACGGCTATCAGGGTCACAAATGGATATCACTAACGAACGGGATAAAGATTTCATACTTCATTTCCATAAAAGTATAGAGCTGTGAGAAACTTTTGAAGTGAATGCAAACAAGGTCAAAACGTTCACTCATCTTAATCTAAGCGAGGGTTAGATTTAAATCTACAACAATTATAATAAATGGTCGTTTATAAAGATTGTAATAAAGGGATCAAAACTAATCATACATTATATATAAAAGTTCAGCAAAGATCTTATAAGTACAAATAAATACACGTATTTTCCACAAACATTCTTATCTTTGCACCTCTGACTTAGGTAAACAAACAGAATCGAACAGAAGAAAGGCATCGCGTGAACTGATCTCAATACCTGATTTAAAACTCCGGTGTCAAACGATCAGCTACAGAGAGAGTTATTGGTCTTCAGTAATTCGTAAGCCTTAATGTATCTAATGAATACAAAATATTTTGTTCTGTAATTCTCCATTTTCTGAGAGTAACATTTAAGACGTAATAGAAATCATATTCTCAAAATATCTGTTCTCAAGCAGCATAATTTGTGGAAAATGTACATAGTGCAACTGATGTTTCTAATACATGATAATATATTTATTTATCGAACTCGTTATCATATTTCATAAATTTTATAATAAATTTAATATTTAATTTAAAAGAACGACTTATCCAAGACATTTTGAGATCCGAAATTCGCAATCTCCTTGTTTTTCCTGTATTGAGACTAAAATGGAGTGACGGTACTGGATCACCTGCACAAGTAATGGCGTAGAATAATCATTGATATAATTCAATAATTAAAATTCTCATTTTCTTGTGAAATTGGGACTGATTGAATGCTCACTTAGTCCTAGTCTATCTGCACTAAAGATAAGCCAACAAACATTGTTTATTTAAAATGATACAATAAAAATATTGATTTTCTACATGACTACGTCAAATCGTACTTTATTATATGTTTTTGAGTTCATAAGACGAAATGTATCACTCATCAAGATTTATATTAAAAATTTTAAGACTATAAAAGAAATAAATTATCAATTGTTACAACACTATGGATGGTTCTGTTAGCACATCATAAAGGTACAAACACAACAGAATTAATGAGTTCAATAGTCTCAAGGAACTACAAATGTGTAAAAAGACATATTCCTTCTCTAATTAATAAAAGAATGAAGAAATTACTTTATTGCAAAATTTTATAATAAACCCATAGACTTATATAAGGATTCACTATCTCTAGAATCTGTTAAATATAAATTACTAGTGATTATACAACTATACAGACTTTTCTATATTATTTTCCTAATGATTCATATAAAAATAAGGATATTTGATATTGCAATTGAGACACTATATCATTTAGCCATCCTCCAAATTTCTGTTTCATACTGCTTGAAATACAAGATACCAGCACACAACTTATAGATATAATCATATTTATCGTTTACAAATCAAGTTTGTTCCTCCTCGCAAGAATTTGAATGTCTCTCCTGTGATGATAGTGATTAATGTGTTCTAGTACTAGGTAAAAATACATATTCGGCAGATTTGATCTATGTCCATCTTCATCTACTGCGTTTATTCATTGAGCTATCACAAAGGTAAATCTTACCACAACTGATGAGGGGTGTTGTAGAATGAATTTATCTGAAACTATTGTTCTAAGGGGATGTACAAATATTTACTTCAGGTTACAAAACCTACATTCTTGATAAGATTGTGAAATCATCAGCGCGATACTATTCTATAGTTGATTCTAGAAGAAATATTTGATCTGAATGCCTGTAGGGCTCACAAGTAGCTTCATCCAGAACTGCCATCTTGCCCTCCCATTTCTCCCAAGGGGATCTCCACATACATAAGACTGAACTCAACCTGTCGAAACACTAGTCTGAAATGCCACAGAACCATGTAGTATTATGAAGTAACTATGATTTTAAACCAATTAATACAACTAAGAGAATTTGACAAATTTTGCATCTGTTATTCATGAAAACTTGTAACCTAAACTTGAAATGGATATAATGCTAATATTTAATTATTCAAATAGTTGATTGATTGCTTCTTAAAGAAATTATACGCGAATGTAAACACCAGTATTGTACTACAACAGCACATACTTTCTCTTCTCTAAATGTCAATGTTCGCAACATTATACACATACATGAATTGGAAGAGTCAACCAGTAAGATCTCTATTTCAATTTTGTAGTTTGAAAAGCAACTTTTCACTTTCAAAATATAGAGTCTCTAGTATTGAGACGACCAGCGCCTGGTCGATAGCAGAACGGAGGCTTCTGTCAATTGATGGATCGACAAACCTACCTTTTACGGGCCCCTAAGTCTTTCAAAATTAATGACACTACAAAATATTGATATATTACTAATTGGAAATCACACCATAACAGAAGAAAGACACTGATCTGAACTGTTAGCAAGCTGACAGCGTACCTAATGACGCAACTATATCTACAAAGCGGTTTCGCTTCAGTTGCCATGAAAAGTAGCAATATAATAAACCTATGCTAATAGAATACAATCACTCTAATATATTTTCTGCTTTCATAGGTCAACTTTTAAGTTTAAATATACTGTGATATATAATATAATATAAAATGTATAATATAGGAATATTAAATATATTAATATAATATACTATTTTAATAGAATTAATCCTTTCTCTATAGAAAGGTATTTTTACTTTTCCCATGCGTACTTGTACCACATTGTCATAATAAACTGAAAGTGGACCTGCAATTATCTTCGAGAAGAGTCTAGTCTAGCAAGGACAGTCTTAAAGAATTAGTGATTGTTAAACATGCACAATTCGTATTTCTAATGGAAATCATACTGAAATACTAAAATGAAAAAATTGCACATGATTCATTTAAAAATCTTGATCTTTAAGGAAAACATCAAGGGAAAAACTTAAATTTCAATATTTTACTTGTAGAATACTTATTGAAAAAATCAGTTTTGAATGAACATGAGATCCAATATCTCTTAAAATGTACTTCCCATCATCCAATCCATAAAATGTAATAAAATTATACGTTTGTTTGAAATATTTGAAAATGTCCCAGGTCGCATGTAAAGTACCTCCCAATTGAATATCGGTTTCAAATTCAAGGCGCTGACATCAGCTGATCATTAGAGTATTTAATTGGTGAAATCATTGAACGGTTTAGCTACTAGCGTTGTTCAGGATTGACGGATGACATTTTTGACTGTCAATGATTTTCATCAACCACCCACAAAACATGGATTTGGCTACACTCACGATTTGGAGGATTTTTCTAAATTTAAGTGCGGATGATCTGTATTTTCGTCACAAGGGCTGTAATATGCGTTTTCTGCAGATAATCTATGTAGCATTACAACTTCTACTCCAAGAAGAAAGTGCAGCTAATATATGAGAAAAAATTTAGATTAGTGTCTACGGAAAATTTGTATACACTGCAAAGTAATTCTTCAAATTTGAAACATTACAATTTTTGGCACTTCATTTAGGAATTAGTTATACTGAGTAGTAGTTATAAAGAGTTCATGAGAAATTTGAAACAGATTAGGTAATAATGTTGAAAATCCAGAGATATTAATAAAAAAAGACATTACTACAGAATAAGAATGGTATAGTGTGTATTGAACAGAGGAAGTAAAAGAAAGAGTTCTTCAGAAAGTCTAATAATGCAATATGATAATAACATACCTCCAGAACATTAATACTGATCTAGAATCAATGAACTTGCTAGCACATCAATTTTGAAAAATATACTGATTGTAGCCAGTGTTTGACTCTTTTAAAACATGCGTACACAGGTCCTTTCCTACAATGATCTAAAATAAATACATGTTCGCAGAGTCTTTGGAAATATTTTGGAGTTCGTGATTTCAAAAGCCGAATTCCTCAAAACTCGAAATAATTGCTTTTACTTACATCATTAGCTCTAGTAGTTATATCTGAGAATGTGTGCTAGTAAAATATTTAATGAAGTCTTAATCAATATTAGTCCACTATTTTCACACACTCAGCTTAAAACTATGAAATATTGAGAATGAAAGAACATTATTAAATCTTGTGGTACCAGTTTAATAAATATGTTTATTTTAACAACGAAATAGAGAAAGTGTGGATGTAATATATTACTATAATGATATCATTGTACATTGTAGAAATCTCAGAGAGATGAAGATAAGTACATAACTGAAATTATTGACCATATATGAAAAATTCCCATTTTGATTAAATAAACTCTGTTTATGTCACTATTTGCCTAGGGAACAAAGTCTTAGTTTTATTAGGCAACGATTGAAACTGATTCTAAATATGGAAACTTTCTTTGATAATTCAAGTTGTTTTTATATATTTAATGTCTCTTAACTACTTATAATATAGAACGACCATCAGGACCTTATACAATAGGAGAAGAATGTAAGACATCTGAATACACATCTATGTCCGAGGCATCCTGCATTCTTCTGGGAACCCAGGCTGTACTTGCCGTCCATTTCCTCTTCCTAGTAAACCTTTGACGTCATATATCCAAAATATCAAATACATCAAGATATCGCTTAATTCTCCGCCACACTACGTTTTTTTCCTGTGTTCCCACAATGGGATAAGTGGAAATGAACTTGACTAGGTAGCAAAGTTACCGAGGGAAGCCAGAAAGATATCTTTATGGTAATATCTACTCACTACCAAGATTTTATCCAATTGCATTTGAGTGCAAGCAGAGTGGCAGAACTCTTTCAAACTCACAAGGATCATAAGACCCTATCGGTCAACCTGCAGCTCAAGCCCGAGGCAAGAATTGTTATTCACTTCTGATCGGGCACTGCCACTGCACGGACATCTCGGTGCAGTTACCTCACCCCCATCCCCCAGAAATGAAGAACAGACCTTACTGTAAAGCATGCCCTGTGCACTATGATAATGAAAGAGCTGAAGAAGGTATAGCTGTCGATTATAGAGGAGATGCTACACTGTCCTCCGTGCAAACTGTTTAAACTTAGCAAGGATCGCAAATCTACGTGAAGGGATGATTTTAATGATGCCTTTATAACTAATTTTGTGTTTTATGTAATTGTCTTGTCATTTATTTCATTTTAAAATTAGTCATATTTACTGTTTTTACTTTTTAATCTTGTACTAATAAAATATTTTAACTGACTTTACTAATTTTCAGAAATTTCATGAATATTGAACCATGTAATTGATGATATTTGAGCACAATACATGTGCCCTTTATATTATTAAAGAAGTATAGTTCATCAGAAAATAAATAAAGACTGTAGTTTAGTTTTGATTTGAGAATCCTGTGGATCCTACTGAATCTCTCTTGTGTTTTTCCAAAGATCTAAACTAAATGTATTTTCAGAACTGATATGCATTCAAGCATTTGGGATCTTAAGGGAATACAAATTTTTTGTCATGTGTATATCTTACAATGGCTAAAATTATTTCACAATTAATCATTATAAACAAGACGGTGTACTCTCGTGAATAAAACCGTTTCTTACTCAATATCACAACGTGCTGCTCTGGATGTCTGAATTATGAGAGAGCTTGAATCTGAATGAACACCCAGAAACTGCTCTGGGGTCATTAAAACCTAACATAAATTGAAAGATAATGATCTGAAACACTGTGTTCCGCTTTAACATTTTAATTGGTAATTGGTCCTGAATTGAAATTTTAACTAAATACTAACTTTTAAAGTTTATTCAAATAAGTTTTTTGTTTCTTCTAACAGCTCTGTTTAAGAAACAATGATCTGTAAGATTTTAAGGTCTTCAAATTGTCTTTTAATATTGTATATCTAAAATATTTAAGAAATATTTAACCCAGTAGATTTCACAAATTAAAAGAATTAAAATTTATGTTTATTATTAGCTATTTATTGAAAGATATCACTATATAATTTTGTTACATATATGTAATGATATATTGAAAATAATTAATTATGTTATTTATTCAGGCTATAATTAGATCGGTAATTGCTGCCTGTATATTACCTAAATAAATAACAAATAAAATACTGGGAAGGGATATACATCTTCAGCAGTGTAACAGAAAAATATAAACTTTGGTAATGATATGAAGAATAAGACACCATATTTTCTGAAAGATTTAATGAGGTCTTAGTTCCACTGATTATCACTTATAAATTGCATCAATTTTGCAATATCTAAAAATAAATAACAGAATTTGTAAATGATAATTCATTTGGGACATCTACAGTGATTTTAATTGATTAACGAAATCACTGCTCTGTATGCACCTGCTCATATAAAAACATGATTACATTTTCATAATGTAATAAAATGTGTATTGCTTGTATTTCCTAATAGTATGTAATAATGTCAAAATACAGCTAAATGTGACATAACTTCAATGGTTTGATAGAAATGTATATTATGTAAAATGTACTATATTGTGTTTCTGAAAATTCATTGTGAATAGTTAGTGTCTTGTCTAGAACTATTAGTATTTTAAAGAGTCAGAAACAAACTTGAATATCATTAATTTAATCTGCCAGTAAATTTCTATACATTAGATACCATAAATTAGACTTACTAATGGTAAAACATAAAAATGTCACAGCTCTCCGTGACCTGGCGCCCTTGGTCTGTCAAAGGTCCACGGGGTCTAGGCCAACGTCCAGGAATATGATGATCCTGCGCCCGCGCGCACCAATCTGCTCTGTTTCAGCCCTCCTGTTACCTCCTCCATCTTCTCACCTCCTCTCCTGTTACCCCCGCTCACGTTAAAGGCGAGGCAGCGTCACTGACCTGAGAACTGCCTGTCTTGAGTATAACTAGGAGAAAATCTGAGTAAGGGGATGGTCTGAACTTGAGCAAAGCCAATGATAAGAGGACACACCTGATGCCAGGATCAATGGCGTCCATCGATGTTGTCCAAGCTGTAAAAGCTGATTTGGCCGCACAAGGCATCGCCCATTCTGTGAGAGGGGTATACATACTTGTTCTTTGATACCTTTGAAACTTGTTAATAATTATTAGGAGAGGATTTGTATGCCCTAAAAATCTTGAAATATGCTTGTGCCATTTATTGATGTAACATTTTAAAATATGCATATTAATATGGTATAAATTAATCTATATTTACTCTATAAAATTAAGTTTGATTAATTACAGGAGAAACATGATTGAATGAAATATATATTTTATAAATATAATATAATCTACCTGATTTCTGAGAGAAATAATCATTGATCATTTTTATGATGGTTTAGGCCAACAACTGTCTCAATGATTTAATAAATACCTGAAAGATAGGGCATACTAATAGTCATGATATGAACTAAGGATTATTAATATAGTCTCTACAAAAATGATTATTGAAAAGTAACACTGATACTTAATTTCATTTATTACCCAGTGCAGACAATTTTTCTGTACTGAAACAGCAATATCACAATTTAAGAGAATATTTTCAGAATATACAAAGATAATGAATAAAAGAAGGAGACATTTAATTAATTTGACTTAAATACAAAAGGGCTACATTGCAAACATATTTTTCCAATAAAATGTAATGTATCTTATGTTTCTAGTACCCTTCCACTTTAGTTCTGTGGAGATGAATAGACACTTCAGATTCTCCTCACCTGCTTAACTGGTAGTATTCATCTCCCATCTGTCTGATCTGAATTGGCAAGCACCCCTACTCTCGCAAGGTTTTTTCTCCATGGCCTCTGAACTTCCTAAGCGACCTTCAGCTCGCGAGAAGAAAGCCCTGCCTCGGCAGCAGCTGCTCAGCCGTCGAGCCGCGAGGGGGAGGGGCGGGGGAGGCGGCATCGCGTGACAAGCGAAGGCGGAGGAGCGCATCTCAAGCCATCGGCGGCCGCAACAGGCGCCCCTGACAAACGCGCCTCCTCGCCAGCCAGAGACGGCCCCACAACACGCGCGCCCGCCCGCCCCAGGGAAGCTCCTATTGCGCCTTGCAAACGGGGTGGAAAGTACTAGTTGACTGCACTCGAATTACTTTCCGCAATAAAACAAAAATCACTAAATCATAATTTTCAATAATAATCAAAAAATCATAATTTTTCATTTAAAATAGATTTTTTCATTTAAAATAGATTTTTTCATTTAAAATAGATTTTTTCATTTAAAATAGATTTTTTCATTTAAAATAGATTTTTTCATTTAAAATAGATTTTTTCATTTAAAATAGATTTTTCATTTAAAATAGATTTTTCATTTAAAATAGATTTTTTCATTTAAAATAGATTTTCATTTAAAATAGATTTTTCATTTAAAATAGATTTTTCATTTAAAATAGATTTTTTGATTTAAAATAGATTTTTTGATTTATAGTTTTTTTTTTCATTTAAAATAGATTTTTTATTTAAAATAGATTTTTTTATTTAAAATAGATTTTTTATTTAAAATAGATTTTTGATTTAAAATAGATTTTTTTGATTTAAAATAGATTTTTTTGATTTAAAATAGATTTTTTGATTTAAATAGATTTTTGATTTAAATAGATTTTTGATTTAAAATAGATTTTTTTGATTTAAATAGATTTTTTTATTTAAAATAGATTTTTTGATTTAAAATAGATTTTTTGATTTAAAATAGATTTTTGATTTAAAATAGATTTTTTGATTTAAAATAGATTTTTTTGATTTAAAATAGATTTTTTTGATTTAAAATAGATTTTTTTGATTTAAAATAGATTTTTTGATTTAAAATAGATTTTTTGATTTAAAATAGATTTTTTGATTTAAAATAGATTTTTTGATTTAAAATAGATTTTTTGATTTAAAATAGATTTTTTGATTTAAAATAGATTTTTGATTTAAAATAGATTTTTTGATTTAAAATAGATTTTTTTGATTTAAAATAGATTTTTTGATTTAAAATAGATTTTTTTGATTTAAAATAGATTTTTTGATTTAAAATAGATTTTTTTATTTAAAATAGATTTTTTTATTTAAAATAGATTTTTTATTTAAAATAGATTTTTTATTTAAAATAGATTTTTTGATTTAAAATAGATTTTTTGATTTAAAATAGATTTTTTTATTTAAAATAGATTTTTTATTTAAAATAGATTTTTTATTTAAAATAGATTTTTTTATTTAAAATAGATTTTTTTATTTAAAATAGATTTTTTTATTTAAAATAGATTTTTTGATTTAAAATAGATTTTTTTGATTTAAAATAGATTTTTATTTAAAATAGATTTTTTTTATTTAAAATAGATTTTTATTTAAAATAGATTTTTTGATTTAAAATAGATTTTTATTTAAAATAGATTTTTTGATTTAAAATAGATTTTTTTGATTTAAAATAGATTTTTTTGATTTAAAATAGATTTTTTTGATTTAAAATAGATTTTTTTGATTTAAAATAGATTTTTTTGATTTAAAATAGATTTTTTTATTTAAAATAGATTTTTTTATTTAAAATAGATTTTTTAGATTTTGATTTAAAAAGATTTTGATTTAAAATAGATTTTTGATTTAAAATAGATTTTTGATTTAAAATAGATTTTTGATTTAAAATAGATTTTTGATTTAAAATAGATTTTTGATTTAAAATAGATTTTTGATTTAAAATAGATTTTTTGATTTAAAATAGATTTTTTGATTTAAAATAGATTTTTTGATTTAAAATAATATTTTTTTATTTAAATAAGATTTTTTAAATTGTATTAATGTTTTTACTTTAAACAAAAATCATTAAGTGATTTATTAATCCTTTATCTTATGATTTTTTATCTTCTTCCTATTACTTTTATGATGTATTATTTTAAAACTGATCTTATTAATTCTTTTGGATTTGTAATAAATTATTATTATTATTATTATTATTATTATTACTATTATTAGTATTACTATTATTACCACTTCTAAACTAGTTTTGGGGATACACTGATGCAGGTCACAGCAGTTCGGGAATTCCCCTCAATGTAAAATCACTCTTTCACTCTCAAGTTGCATGCTCTCGCCAGATAGCATCGTGCCGTTCACAACACCAGTTCTCGCTTTACTGACGATCGAACAGCTAATCAGTCTCTAATAATCGGTTCGTCATCCGTAATGCAACCGAAATAACGAACACCTTTCAATCTATAGCAATTGTTTTCTGCCACCCATTAACTTCAGTCTGTTCGACATACAACGTCATAATTTAAAAAATTTAATTCTTCTAAAAGCATTCCGTATCTCGCTCCCAAAGCGGTTTGGTCGATATACCACGAAAGAGTGAACGACACGTCTTGTTTGAAATGAGATCTTTCTAAGCTTCAAATATTGTTGTTTTATTTTTCTTCGTTATGTTTGATAATAACATTCTCTAACAAACAAGTAACTTTAAGAGGCATCCAGGCGAATTAAATTGTCTGCAATTATATCATTAATGTATTGTGATTTTGCAAATCTAGTATTTTAAAGTAGAACTTCATAGCAATTGCAATAGTCGAAATCTAAATACAGGAACAACTAATGAGTTTGTATGTTTCAAATAAAGTTTTATCAGTAGAAAACAAAACAAATTTCTGTAATACAAGCAGATTAGAACGGAAAAAAACGCGATAGTACATTATTTTAAAAAGCCGTCAAATTTAAAAGCTGATCATATAAATCCAGTCAACTGAAGGACGATCACTAATATTTTAAACTCTTTCAATGCGAGATTCCTTTTTGGCAATATATTTAAAAAACGAAAATTCATGAGGAAAATAGTAGAAAATGTTTCAATGATAACAATCTTCACGACAGAAAAAAATGAGTCTAGGACGAGATATGGAAAGTCACACATACAATACAGCCAACGTGCATGAATACTAATGTTGCACCTAGAATTTCAGTTTAGGAACACTCCCGAATAAAACGATCACATGCATCATTGTCTTGTTGTTGTTGTTCTTTTAAACGAAAAATTGTCAAGTAAATTTTCATAGACTATCTTACCAATCGTACACACGAAACTGCCATTGCATGAAGCGAAATTTGCAGGAGAATGTGCCAAGTCGGAATCCTCGGAAGTGGGGTGCCGGCTTTCGAGGGTGCCAGCCCTGCTCACTCACAACTTCTTAGACCTTCAACTCTTCAAACAACTCAAGGTGCCTATGAAGCATCGAAGCCAACTTGGAAATTTCTCCATTACTCCATTTAATGCGATACTAATAAACATTTTCTTATCAAACCTTCGAAAAGGTGTATAAAATAACAGTAATAATACACACTATATTTAACTACCTAAATACTCTGTGATAAATGTATTTCCAAATAAATTGTTAAACCTTTTGTTATAAAATAATATCAATCATCATTTATCTAATTACACGAAATAAGATATCTTCAGTAGAAGGAAAAAATTCATAAAATTGAAACTTACAAGAAAATGACTCTAACATATAAGTGAGGCGATCTTCATAGACCTTCAATAAGCAATACTGACGTCGCTTTAAACCATCGAAGTGTACGTGTACAATTTTCCTGTAATACGATCATTTATAAACATTTTCGTATCAAACCGGAAATGTGTGTAACATTAGACAATATTATAGTAAAAAAAAAAAGGTTGGAAAATTAAATCTATAATCATACTCATAAAAATATTAAATTGAAAAAATTTCGAAACTCGGCGAATGAAATGTCGGAAGTTTTTGGAACGCATATTCTAGAGTGTAATTTTCTTTGTAAGTAGTTCTCTATGAAGTTCGTGCATCAAACCTTAATAAACTATTCAAGAATATTTTACCACATATCGTGAATTTGTCGCTGAGAATAGGAATGGCGATACAAGCCTACAATATGTATATATTGTTGAATTATATATGACTGATCACCATGAAAGTTGGCACATCCATGTTTTTCCACGGAGACTGTTTCTGCGATATTTATTTCGTTCTAACTCCACTAGACAAAGAGAGGAAAACAGAGAGAGAGGGGGAAGAGAGAGAGGAAAAGTGAGAGAGAGAGAGAGAGGAAAAGATAGAGAGAGAGGAGGAAAATGGAGAGAGGGGAAAATGTGAGAGAGAGAGAGAGAAAAGGAGAGAGAGAGATAGGAAAAGTAAGAGAGAGATAGGAAAAGTAAGAGAGAGACAGAGAGAAAAGTAAGAGAGAGACAGAGAGAAAAAGTAAGAGAGAGCAGAGAGAAAAAGTAAGAGAGAGACAGAGAGAAAAAGTAAGAGAGAGACAGAGAGGAAAAGTAAGAGAGAGACAGAGAGAAAAAGTAAGAGAGAGACAGAGAGAAAAAGTAAGAGAGAGACAGAGAGAAAAAGTAAGAGAGAGACAGAGAGAAAAAGTAAGAGAGAGACAGAGAGAAAAAGTAAGAGAGAGACAGAGAGAAAAAGTAAGAGAGAGACAGAGAGAAAAAGTAAGAGAGAGAAGAGAGAGAGAAGAAGAAAAGTAAGAGAGAGACAGAGAGAAAAGTAAGAGAGAGACAGAGAGGAAAAGTAAGAGAGAGACAGAGAGAAAAAGTAAGAGAGAGACAGAGAGAAAAAGTAAGAGAGAGACAGAGAGAAAAAGTAAGAGAGAGACAGAGAAAAAGTAAGAGAGAGACAGAGAGAAAAAGTAAAGAGAGACAGAGAGAAAAAGTAAGAGAGAGCAGAGAAAAAGTAAGAGAGAGAGACAGAGAGAAAAAGTAAGAGAAAGACAGAGAGAAAAAGTAAGAGAGAGACAGAGAGAAAAGTAAGAGAGAGACAGAGAGAAAAAGTAAGAGAGAGACAGAGAGAAAAAGTAAGAGAGAGACAGAGAGAAAAGTAAGAGAGAGACAGAGAGAAAAAGTAAGAGAGAGACAGAGAGAAAAAGTAAGAGAGAGACAGAGAGAAAAAGTAAGAGAGAGACAGAGAAAAAGTAAGAGAGAGACAGAAAAAGTAAGGGAGAGACAGAGAGAAAAGTAAGAGAGACAGGAAAAGTGTGTGAGAGGGAAAGTGAGAGAGTAAGGGTGTGTGAGCGACGAAAAGTGAGAGAGGGAAAGGGAGAGAGGGAAAGTGAGAGGGGTAAAGAGGGAACGCGAGAGAGGGAAAGAGGGAACGTGAGAGAGGGAAAGAAAGGGGGCAAAAGAGAGGGGAAAAGAGAGTTTTCCCCTAGTTTCTGCAATTTCCGTCTGTCGTTCTTCACTTTTGTTCTCCGACCTCCTGGTATCGGGAATCGATTTGTGAACACAGCGGATTTAAGGATAAGACCCAGATTTTTTCGTCCTTTCGTCAAAGAGACGAATCATTTTCACGGCCCAACTTCTTCGACCCAACTTTGAAACTATAACCAGATTGCGGAAGCAACTTCGCGCCATCAGAAACTACAATATATTTTGAACAGAAGATAAAAAGGAAACGTTTTAAAGCATGCAGCACGAGATAGTCGCAAGGTCGTTTTCTCCTGTCATTGCTGAAATTGACAACATTGCCCAAACGTGAAACTCCCATGGCTAATGTAAAAAATATTTGCATCAACAGATGTCCAAAATGTTCTCAACAAAAAGGGGCATCACGTGCACACGCAGTGGGTCATGTAATCGCATCAAACTGCTATTTTCAACCTGGAAAGTGAGGAAAATGGAAACCATGGAACGTGACTTTCCCATGGATAATTATAAACGTAAATGGATTATAATCCATTAGATCTTGTAATTTCAATATTAATTTATACAGAAATTAATCGTGTCATCAACGAAACCCAACTAATTGCAAAAAAATTGTGTTTTTAACATGTCTACTTGCAGTCATCAATATAATTTTCCCTTTCATTAACGCATGTTATCATGCCGAAACTAACACCTAGTGGTACCAGCAGTTTAGTGAAACATGTATAAAACATTATTAGGCGAAAGAAAACTCTACTCTTATCCATTAATGTGACCCGTTCACGAATCGACTCCCGCCTGCGCACGAGTGGGAAACGAGCTCGCGGGAACGAGTCTGTTCTTGTTCCGGAGTTTGAAAGTGAATTGTTGAACTTCGTGTTTAATTTTTGTGGCAACGAGCTCTTGTAATTTCGTGCGCTTGTGCAAAGTTTGTTTCAGTGAAGAAACAGGAACACAACGTCTATTGCACAAAAAGAATTAAAATGGGATAAAAACAATGAGATAAATATCAGTTTTGGCTGTTAAAATTTGTGAATGTTCGATTTGCAAGAAATATAAATGATTATTTCAAGTAATTTTGTAAACTATTCCTCAATATATACCTCATCAATTAGAACATTGTACATCATTTTCTTCAATAAATTTTGTAAATTCCATTTCTGTTACTTTCCATTTTCCTCTAGCTGTTTGGAACAAAGAATCTTGAAGAAAAACGCATTGGAAATGACGCTATGCGTTCAAGGTTGTTTTATGTCAATCGCGAAGGTCGAAGTCCGAAGCCTCGTCACCAACCCAAACACGCGTAGCGAAGCGTCAATTAATTGTGCCTTAAAATATTATAGGTTATAATGTTTTGCTCGCGGCAGTGAGTCTATTCTTGCACGGGATGGAGGGGGGCACGATAAATTGTAAGAGTCGAAAGTCTTTATGAAACATTAGACCACACACAATTTTGCAAGAACGTGATAGTTTTCTCTGTCATTTCCTCACACTACCACTCCAAACAAACACACCGAGTTTAATCAACATCACGTGTAAGAAATAATCAAGTGATCACACCGTGAACAAGACTCGTTCCCAAACAAAATTTTCCCAGAAAACGCACGAAACCACAACTATTTTCGGTAGCAAAAAAATTTTTAAAATACCATCAACTTGTAGTTTGTAAGATTATGAGACATTCGCTCAGCCAATACGGATACGGATTGCTTCGGTACATAACAATCCAGACATGGAAAATAAGGCAAAGCGGTCGACAGTCACGGGATCAACGTCAGCCGGCCACGTCGAGTGTACAGGCACGCAAGGGGTGTAAGGTCAGGTCATCCCCTACCGCTAGGCTTCCTTATTGGGTAACATGTGGAATATTATTAATAAGCGCGGGCTGAAATTGTATTCCAATGTGCATTAACGGTCCAAAATATTTCAAACATTATTGTTATTATTATTATTATTATTATTGTTGTTGTTGTCCGCGACGTTTTTTTTAACTCGAGAAACTTTACCCTTCTCGTTCATCAATACAGTTGAATAATTATGAATAAAAGATAGCAATAAGCGTTAACATCTAATAACTACACATTTTCGGTTTCTTTAATAGAAACAAGTTACTTAGACAAACCTGCAAGGAAGTTGATTTGGTGAAATTAGCGTTGAAAACGTCTCTCTCCTATCGACCCTAGCGAAATCAGAACTCCAGAAAATGTTTACGCGCGATTATGAAGAACTTTACGGAACGTCTCCCAACTTACGTGAGGCAAGGCCGAAAGCGACGTGTATGCGACAAGCAGTGCAAGATAATGAATATATTTCCTTTTTGTACGTCGAATTTTATAAATAAATGAACAAAAAAATGTGAATTGAATTAAAATACCGCGCCAATAGTTCAAATTATTCTCAATAAAGTTTTTAAAAAACTTTTGCAACTTCTGCGAAAGCACATGTGGCGAAAGTTAGAAGCAGCATGCACGGGACAAATAGCATAAGGGAGAGGGGGTACATAACCCTCCAAAATGTTTCCTTATTTTGTAGTTAATGAAATTTCATAAGAAATGCGTGCGAAAATTGGATTAATTTCAACTGAGCGCCACAATGCAAAATGTTATGAACGAAAAAATAAAAGAGTTTGTGGAACATCTTGATTTCAGCAAGCAGGAAACGCTAACAGAGTAAAGGGTTACATTCCGAACCAATACAGTTCCTTATTTTGTAAAATGTCGAATTACATCGATAAAGACCACTTAAAAAGTGAATTGACCTTCGCACCAACAGTCCAAAATATTTTCAATAAAGAATATTTTTAAGGAAGACACTTTCCGAAACTTCTGCCAAGTTGCAGTCAGGAGATTGTGCACATCATGTACGGTAGGGGGTACGGATCCTGCAAACAGGTTGCCTTGATTTGTAGTAAGAGGAATTTCATAAAAAAGTGCGAACTAATCTTGAAATGAATTGAATTTTTGCGAGACAGTATAAAACTTTTTTAGCCAAATAATATTCAAAAACGTTGTGGAACTTCGACCAAATTGCAGGTAGCAAGGTCAAAAGCAGCAAGTTTGCTACACAGGTAGCGTAAACGGTTACAAGTCCAACAAATGCTTTTCGTACCTTCGTAATAAGTCAAATTTTAAGAATAAACACCTGAAAACCTTGATTCAAATATTGAACTTCGCGCCAAGAGTCCAAATATTCCCCCAAAAGAATATTTAAAAAGAAAAAAAAAACTTTCTGGAACTTTTGCCAAGTCGCGTATGGCAAGGTCGCCAGCGGCATGCTGGCGACAGAAGCAGCGTAACCTACAAATAGGACATTTCGTAACCTGGTAACGCCGAATTTTATGAATAAACGCCAGGAAACATCGATTATAATACTAAATTCCGCAACAACAGTCCAAATCATTACCAACAAAGAGTACAGCCACTAAAAAAAAGCAACTATTAGTAGTTCCGGCCAAGAGGGGCAGGGAGGTCGCGAGGTCCTACCTCGGCTCAAGGCGTCATCCTGGTTCGGCTGCCCGCCCGCGCGTCGCTCGCCGCGATGTCACCGCACTCGTCCGCGTGTCGCGTCGCGTCGGGCGGCGCGCGGGGTCGGTCGCCGGCCCCGGCGCGGCGTGGCCCGAGGTGCAGGCAGGCAGGCAGGCAGACCCGCCGGCCGGCTATTTGCGCGACGCGACGCGACATGTCGCTCTGCCGCCGCGGCCGGCGATTAATGAAGCGGGTTGTCACGGGCGCTCAGGCACGGGCGAGGTGGGACACCACTCCCACCCCCCCCCCCCAAAAAAACAGGAATACATGCAGGGTGTGTGTAGGGAGGATTATCTTCTCCTCCCTCTTCCTCTCCTTCTACATCTCCTGCCTCTTTCTCCGTCTTCTTCTCCCTCCTCTTCCTCCTCTTTCCCTCCTTCCTTTTCGTTTTCATCCTCTTATTCCTCTCCCCCTCCTTCCTTTGTCTCTCCTTCCTCTCCTGCCTTCCTCTCCCTCTTCTTCTCCCTCCTCTCTCCCTCCTTCCTTTTCGTTTTCCTCCTCTTATTCCCCTTCCCCTCCTTCCTCCCCTGCCTTTGTTCCTCCTTTTCTCCATCTTCTTCCTCTTTCCCTCCTTCCTTTTCCACTGCCTTCTCTTCTTCATCCTTTCCTTCCCTATCCCTTTTCCTCCCCTGCCTCTTCATTTTCTTCTGGCCACGGGGCGGGATAGCAGGCGGAGGCGGGGAGTATGAGCTGGTCCAAGGGGTGAGGATGCTCAGCCCCTAGTAAGGAGCTCCAAAGACAAGCGGGGAGGTGGAGACGGTGGTGGCGGCGGCAAGAGAAGTCGCACACTTCCTCTCAGCACTCGGAAATAGTACCCTCGATTTTTTTAATTCACTGAAATGGCTCACAGATAGCGATGTCGTTGCCCCTGCTGCACCGCCGACCGGAAGGTCACGTGATTTTGAGCCCGACAGAGGCGGATTTTCAACACTACATACATATCGTGGGCGTACATGAGAAATACATTAACTGAACTGAATTATATGAAAGATATTAACTGTGAGAAATACGTTAATGAGTACTGGTGTTTTACAGTTATGTTTGTGTGTACAACCGACTTCATTATTCCTAAAGGCTTCATTTTCAAACAATTAACAGCTAACACTTGGTTCGTTTTCCCTATGTTTAGAGATTAATTTGCTACACTTTACACCTATTCTATCTCATTTTCCGCTTTTTTGACTTATACATTTTCCTTGTTAGCTGATGATACGTCGAATTCAACTACGTGGAAAATAATTCTAGCGACCGGCTGCTCCGAAAGGTAGTTTCTGTGGATTCTCCGATCAATAGTAGGCGAATGCCGGAGCAGTGCCCTAAGAAACGAGCCATGAACAACGCGCGATCTTTCCTTCCCCTTTCTTGTCCTATATTCACCCCTTACTTAAACATACAATAATATGCACTACACTGCCACACATGATCCCGTAACAAATGAGCCATAGACAGCGCATGATGTTCCCTTCCTCACTCTTGTCCCCACCGCCCCCTTACCCCCCCCCCCCAATAATAATAATATATCAACGAATCGAATTGTTTTGTTTTTTTTTCTATTTTGCCATCAGATAATACAATATTATTTATCAAAATCGCAAAGTCATAATCATAAGCTCTCCTGCCTATTAAAAGTAAGAGTGAAAATTGGCCGTTTTCCGGCTCACGGTTTCCGTACGTGAAGGCGAGAAAGTCGATCAAGGGCCACGAGATGCGCATATCCTGGGGGAGGCAACTCTGCCGTCGGCATGCGCCCGGCCGGTCACACGCGGGTGCTCATAATGCTCCTCCGACAGACACGACTCGGCCTCGGCCTCGCGCCTGCTGCTGCGGAAGCCCTCGACAGCCCGGCTTATCGGCCGCCCTTGGCCTCGCCGCTCTCACTAGCAGAACCGACCACAGCGCTCCTTGCAAACGCACGCCTCACTATTCCTTCTCTCCTCTGGTTCTCGGTTCACATCAACTGTCAACACTATTAGGAGCTGGTGGAAAACAGTTTAACATCGCTATGTGAAAGGTATTTTTCTTCACTCAGATAACTTACAAATTCCCTTTTAAATATTGAATTGAATTGGCCTTATTTTACGTGGCGAGACTCAGGCCATGAGGCCTGCTCTTCCGTCTGACCACGCAAATTTCGTTACACTCCTTTCACCAATCATGGGAGAAAGAAGGTACTACTTGGGCGACGAAACAGGCGATTTGAATTTAGCTCAGAGGCGTCATGTAGGCTTGATGATCTTTTACATGCAGTAAATCTATTAACATGGGACAGCCGGCTTTACTTCTCCTCCGAAGGAAGGCGTACGAAGGATTTTTTCGCCCTTAAATAGCCACGGTTTCGATCGGGTTTGAACACGCAAACTTGGGCATAGCAGTCCGCTACACCATCGATACGCTAACCGCTACACCATCGCCGCCGCTAAATATCACTGCTACACACCAGGGTTTTAAGGGTGTTTTGGATAAGGAAGAAAAATGACTCCATATATTTTAAAGAATTCTAGATTTCTAACTTCTTATTTAATTTTCGTTGACATATCGAGATGAGAAAAATAAATAATTACGCTATAAATCTTATGAGTTCCTTCCTGTATGAAACTCCTCTCCCTTATTTGAAAATAAATGTATCCAAAGTTTTTTGTGACAATCATTTATTTCAGCAATTGCACAACGTTTCGTAACTAGTTTTGTTACATCATCAGGTGCTTTTGTTACATCATAAGGTGAGTGTCTATTTGGTATTGTATTGATTTTGTTTTGTTGTGTTGTGTTGTTGTTTTGTATAAAAATTATAAGTTTAAAAGGATCTCTTTTGAAGTAGATATCTTTGATTTTGAGATAATTTTACTCAATAGACTTTTACTTTTGAGACAATTGTAGTAACAAAGTATAAACTATACTAGTAATTACACTAATTGATATGTAGAATAACAGTTTCTGCGTCCCATTATTTTAGCACCTGATGATGTAACAAAATTAGTTACGAAACGTTGTGCAATTGCTGAAGTAAATGATTGTCATAAAAAACTGGATACTTTTATTTGCAAACATACATTGACAATCAAGAAGAAATATTGATTTCCTCTCCCTTATTTCTTTGTCTTATTCCAAATCCATCATTAAAAATAATTGGTGATATTTTTTTACAAATTTTCGACTTTCTATTCTTGATGTTTATGAATAACATTGTTTTCAATATGTTCTATGTACTTCTATGTTAATACTAATACATATTACATAGAGACAAGTGAGTTGAGTTACAGAGCGATAATTTGTGAATATACTGAACCAATATCCATGAAACTTTTGTGCTGGCTTCCTCTGAAGGTCAGGAGTACTGCAGGATATGATTTACAGCCATTAACTTTAATATACAGGAGTCTTATCAACTATGGGTCACCCCTAGAGCTTCTAAACGGTTCACGATATCGACACGCAGCTTTCGTTCAACAACGCGTATTCATGGGGTAACGTGCTGTAGAGATATTATTTGGGAAGTTCATTAATTTTCGAGAAATTTAATCATCTTTCATTTTTTTTAAATAGAACAATATAGTTTTCTCACTTGTAATAAATAGACCATAAAAAGAGGAATGCAATAATGTAACATATGTTAATGTTTTGATAGTGATTTGAGTGGAAAAATAGACTTTCTGACGAGAGATTTTAAATTAAACCTACAATATTTCCTGTAGCAACCCTCGCAAGTGTGTCTTTTGAGGAATACGGCCTTCGCGACCTTTCCCGCGAAGGCCACCTTCCCCAGAAAACACAGTTCCGAGGTTTGCTACAGGAAATATTGTACGTTTAATTTAAAATCACTCGTCAGAAAATATAATTTTACACTCAAATTACTATCAAAACATTAATATAAGATACGCGCACGTCGAAGGGAAACGAACAACCCAGATTAGCCAAGTTCCCGCGCTAGTAACGTTCAGCTCAACTCGCAATAAACCAAATTTCAATTAAAGAATAATCTATGTAAATAATATTTATTTAACTAGAAGTTTTCAAGTGCACTTTTCTTGAATTCTAGCAGTTCAAATAGTTTTCATGCGAACATTGCCCAGTTGCCGGAAGGGCAAAACTACACCTTCCAAGACAAGTTCGCCGACGTTCGTGAAATGAATGTGCATCATTTATACACGTTACTCACTGGCCATGTCCATTTCATTAGATTGACATGAATGAGTGCGAAAATAACCGCTCGCATGACTCAACAATAAAGCGATCAGAAAATTCCTACCGGGGCTGCGTACCGTGTTGAGATGGCCTGGCAGAAGGTAGCTTCATTGTGTGCACTTTTGTTGAGCTCTCCTCTTGCCCGTAGTGGTAGACGTACAGCTGGGGGAGTGAGTTACTATTAATATTTTGTTAGCAACGCAAAACAATGAAGTCTGCTGTTCGTTTACCGATGTAAATACGTTTTCTACAACTCAGGAGCGAAAGTGTCTAGGTTTTCAAATGTTGGTAACCTCGCACTTTTTTTAATTTTATATACGAGCAGATAAAATTATTTTCTTTAATTTTGGTTTATTTTATTTTTTAATTTTTATTCATCTCTTAACTACTTTAGTTAAAATAATGGAAAGGGGTTCTGGAGCTCAAGAAAGGGTGCGAAGATGGTACTTTTATTCCCGGTAGGACACATACATTTTTTACGGTTCTTTGACTAAATAAATCAAGAAAGCAAGGAACAGGTGTCTGTGTAGGAGGCAGTGACAAGGCTTTATCCCGTTCAAGGATATGCTGATTTTTAAGAGGTTTGCTTGGGTCTCCAGGTCCACTGAGTTCCAATTCTTTCTTTATAATTGTTCATTTAAAGGTAATTCTATCGTGTTTGTAAACGTGTTCCACGGTTAATATACGGTTGTATACGTCGGTTTGTTAACATTTTTAAATGGATTAACTGAAAGTGAAATCTTCAAGGACTTTCCCCCACAATAAAAAGAAATGGCTTAAAAATAGGGGCTGAACTTGCTTATTTGTTCTCGTGCCACAAAAAGGCAAGATGGATCAAAATAGAATAATAAAGGTACCACAATGCAAAAATCAATTACAACTATTCAAATAACTAGTTACATTGGTAATAATTTTATGACTCAATACTGCAGATCACATCATTATATCATAGCAATTATAAACCGAATTGTAAATGTAAACACTGAAAAATACCTTCTCGTGAACGTACAATGTAAGTAAGTAATACTTACTTACATTGTGTTTTGGGTCAGAATTTTAGCAAATTATTCTTTTTATAAATTTTATTTTCTTGTCGGAACTTCCTACAGAAATTTAAATATTGTATATTTCCCCCTAAAGAATCATGAAGACAAATAATTGCACCTTATATATATGCATTACACGTTTCCAGAAGTCTAAATCAAATTATTTATTTTGATTACTATTGGTCAATTTGTAAAATACGATTCATTTAATCACATTAACCACTCAATTAAACTATTCTCTTCAATTTCACAGTTCACGATATAATTGCAATAATTCCCTATTTTCACTCGTAATGGTAATAATTTTCCAACATATTACCGCTGCGTGGCAAATAAAATACGAGATAATTTAATTATTCACTTCTATGATATACCATACTATCTATGTGCCTAGTTTATACTAAATACTCATTAAAAAGGTTATTATGAAACCTTTTTCATAGCATATACCATATTTTCTTCTTGTCTAGTTTAGACTACACACTCATCAAAAATATTATGAAAGCTTTTCAATATCATCTACACCAAACTTTCTTCGAGCCTAGTTTAGACTAAACATTCATCAAAAATATTATTAAAGCTTTTTCACACCAAACAATCTTAAAATTTATTTTTTATAATTTCTATTGTTACGTATGAACGAGAACGAAGTTCATTCCGCATTAATTAATTCCAACTTATCATGTTAGTGTCCAACCTCGTGGATTTTATTAACAATAAACTTTGGTAAAATGGACTGTCTGGATTTTGCTCCATTCGTTTCAGAAAGGATCCGTGCGCGGGTTATGTCAGATAACTGAATATGGGTTTCAGAAGTTCTCAATTTTAAAAATCATTTAAAATATAAAATAACTTTGATACACTTATTTTGGTTTCATGAATTAAAGTATTCCTTTCCGCATTGCCACCTTTTTGAAACTTACGAGGATGAGACACGTACATTGGCCACAGCAAATATCTTTGAAACGCTTCGATCTATAGGAGACAGCTAAGTTGGTGTGGGGGTAAACCAAATATAATTTTCTTGATCGTAAAATTTTTGAATTTGAGATATCGATACAATTTTGGTCTTCTTTAAATATAAGAATGTTTTTCCGATGGCATTCTTAATTACTCGAAGAGATAAATACAATAAATATTCAGAAATTGGATTCAATTTTTTTCCAAGCGTTTAAGATTCACTGAATTACATATGCGATCTTTTACATTTCATGTTTTTGTACAACTTTAGATAAATTTGTCATGTCAAAATGCCCATCTCTATTCCAAGTACACTCCTTAATTGACAATAAAACACATGGCCAACAAAAAAACTTATCTTTAACTTCACTACCTGTTAGCCATTTGTGTGAATCGTACAACGAAGGATTGAATATTTTTGCATTTTTCTCGACAGCCCAATATACAACTGTACTCAACATATGAGTAGGTAGACCATTGTTCAAAATGTCTCTTTTCTACATCGTTAACATGAAACAACAGTGTACGTAATAGTTCATTCACAGTATCTATCACAATATTAACATGAAATCAGATTTAAATAATATCTTATAATATAAATCCCGACAGTCCTATATACAACCGTACTCAACATATGAGTAGGTTGACCATTGTTCAAAATGTCTCTTTTCTACATCGTTAACATGAAACAACAGTGTACGTAATAGTTCATTCACAGTATCTATCACAATTTTAACATGAAATCAGATTTAAATACAAAAAAACAAGTAACATTAATAGCCCGTAGCATACTAATTTAAAATGAAAAAATAAATACTACTTTCTGATTAAAGATCACATTCTCCGATTGTCAACTCGTCAACAAAACAATAAACAGGAGCGCTACTCGCACATGAGTGGACATCGGAGTCTTCCGTGCGGGTAGGCAGTAAGAGAATTCGCTGGCCTATGCACAATGTGCGTGCGTCAAGTCTCGACATGCTGCTGTTGCACGCTCACAACATGGCCGTTGTGTGCGATGCGAGGCGAGGCAGAGCCCGGGCGTGCCTACCCTGAGAGGTGCAAGCGGGCGCACGTCCATGAAGGAGAGGAGCCGACGCAAATAGCATGGCGCTAGAGCTGTTAGAAAACGCTTGAAATGGAAATATGGCTCGTGCCACGACAGTGAAATGTTCATTATACATTTGCAGGTGAATAATACGCACACCATTGTAAAATTGTAAGTCATTTATTTACTATTTGTTTGTTTTTTATGAGTTTATTTATTTATTTTGTTATTATGGAATTATTAAACTAGTACGTACTCATCAGGGTAGGCAGCGACTACCTTGCCTACCCCAAGAAGGCGCCACTGTCCCAAGCCACACCGTGTGGACTTTGTAGTTGACAAAACAAGATCTGGACCGGTTTTCTCGTAATTCTTCGATTTTACTTAACTTTCATTATACCAATTCATCATTCAGCTTATCGTCAATATCTCATTTGATTAACACTCGTGTCTCAAGGACCACAGCAGATGACGGGACCCTAAACCATAAAACAGAAAAAGAAATAAATTAAAAAATTGTAATCTAAACTCTCCTCTCTTTTTATATCTGCTCAAAACAAATACATTTTACGTTTCTTTGGCAATGTACACGTCCCTTTTCTGTGCGCTGAAAATCATTTGTAATTTCGCACGCAAGTGGTGAAATCATATTTTAACCTGTAATATGTTCGTCATAATTCGACATTTCAAAACTCAAACCGCATTCCGAGCCGGCAACTCGATCACTTGTTATCACCTGCGAGCGGTAATGGCAGTTTAACAAACGCGAAAATCGAGTGCGAGTCCCACGGAGGCCTCGTTGCCGGCTCTGAAAAAAGCACGCGATAGTATGTGTGTTCGCATCCGCGTGCGTTAATGAGAGCCTTCGTTATCGCAAATTGGATCCGATGGCGGACAAATTTTCGTCGCTCTCCCACATCATCAAATTGCAGGTGTAAATGCATAATCCCCGAGCGTCCGCTAGGAGCGCCACCTGCTTGTAGGTGGATGGATAGGACACAGGTGGCGGATTGATTGATTGATTGATTCATTGATTGACTGGTATTTCCTGGTGCGTCAACTACTAAGGTCAACAGAGCCGTAAGTGAAATGCATGATTTGATCGCGAGAAATGGCTGTCATCTTCTGCTGGATGGCGAGTTATGTGTATGATCAGCTCATGAAAAGGCAACTTGCCACTGAACGAAGACAAGAAAATCCAAAATATAAAGCAAAACGAAAATCTTACAGCTTTGTCCAACTACGACTTTTGGCACTTAGGGCATCGAAATGTCAAACAAATCAGGGGCTAGTGAGTAACAAAGAGAAGATTGATTGAAGAGAAGCTTTGATTGATTGTTGTTTCCGGGCAGCTACTAAGATAATTGCTCCTGTAAGTGTAGTATTTATTTGTACCACTGGAGGTGGTGGTGAGCTTCCCCGCTGCATGGCGAGATCCGACGAAGACTTGCACGTCGGCTGGCGTGGTTTTTCCATATGAGACAAGCTCCAAGCTCCCGGCTGGTCTCCCAACATGTGTGGAAGTGTAGTGCATGTAAGTATAGAGCTTGTGTAAGTAAGGGGTGAGTAAAGAACAGGGAAGAGGAACGAAAGATAGCGTGCGGTACGTGGCCCCTTTGATAGGGCACTGCTCCGGCATTCGCCTGGTGTTGTTCGCAGAAACCACGGAAAATGACCAGTCAGAACAGCCGGCAGCTAGAATTCTCCTAGAGGCAGCGGCCTAGCTATGAACTCGACGTAGCTATGTAACTGGTATTGAAAATGCTGCCACCTTCGGAACTCGAACCCTAAGAGGCACTGCAGCCAACTTAGTCGGGTTTTTCGGTATTCATTAGTTCTAGATATACATAGCGTTGATTGGCAGTTGTTTAAACTTGGGAATTTATCTCCAAGTTATTTACATAGCATCACAATCACGGTTTCCTAGAACTCATGCTCCTATTGCATGCACTATTTGTTTCAGATTGACTTACTGCAGCAGATGGATGGCTCGCATATTTCAGAAATTTTATGATAGAGCCAAATCTTTTAGATATTCACTGCTTGTTCTCACCCAGCGAGAAAGTATGTGCTGTTGTAGCGCCATTACTTTCCGTTATTTTTACTAATTTCAATCGAATAGTTGGAACGAAAAATTTGGAAATTCTCACATAAATTCAAAGGCCGCTACAGGGACCATGGAAAAATAATAAATTTATCCCATAAACATCACCAGTTTGTTTCAACGAACTTTCAATAGTGGCTCGATGGTTGGTTGTTAGTGATTCTGGGCGCGTCAACAACCTAGGTCACAAGTCCCGTAAGTGTAGTGCATGTGTTTCCTCGTGAGGTGATCTTCCCCTGCTGGATGGCGAGATCCGGCGCCGACCTACCGTCGACTAGCGGATTTTCCTTCAACCAGGTGTCTCCCCCAGCCGGAACAAGCTCTAAGCTCCCGACCGGGCTCCCGGCATGGGTGGTAGTGTAGTGCATGTTAGTGTAAGTGTGTGTGTAAGGGAAGAGGATGACACAAGGAAGAGGAAGGAAAGATCGCACGCAGTCCGTGGCCCGTTTGGTAGGGTACTGCTCCGGCATTCGCATGGTGTTGACCAGAGAAACCACGGGAAACTACCGATCAGAGGAGACGGCCGCTAGAATTCTCCTCCTGATATCGACTGAATTCGACCTAGCTAACAAGTTATTCTCTTAAAACGGATTAAAAATTTATATTTAAGACGAGGTTTTACTCTTCTTTAATATTCGTGAAGTAATATTTCGGTTGTGCTATTATAAAACGAAAAGTAGTGAAAATGTGGTAAAAAATGTACTTTGGGTGACGATAGATGGCAGCTGGCCAGAGAATGGAGCAAGTCCTTCAAGTCAGTAAATATCAAGGAAATTAGAAAGCTTTACTACGAGAAAGTCTGTGACATTCTGTAGCACCTCTAGTTTTATTTATGTAGTGTGTTTGACTATCTGCTACATTGTATAAGCTTTAATTTAGTAAAATAAAAAATTAGAACAAGTAAATTTCAGGAAAATATGTTATATTTTTTAATTAATTATTAATTATTCTCGAACGTTCTACAATGCCTTCTTTTGCGAATCCAACACTAATAAATGTGATTGTATTGTAAAACGTATATACATGAATTTTTATTTGTAAACGCACAATACACAATAATGATAACTGGTTTTGAAAAGTTCTTTAGAATTACTGTATATTTTATTCTTTTAAATTGAAATACTTAAATGCGGGTGCGGTGAAATTCTTCTCCGTTCCGGGCGGCTCACACTGACGCTAGGCCACTGGTCTGAAGTTTCTGAAAATGCACATTTTAAGCCCGTTTTTACAGAAAACGTTTGAGTTTTTGCAAAAAAATATTTAATGTTGTACATCTTTTTAACTTTTTTTTAAGTGCTTCAAATTATTTCTATCGAAGTTTCGCAAAAACTCAACTCAACTTTTCTGTGGAAATGTGCTCATAATCGTACATTTTCTCAAAACGGACCAATTTTTTTCACTTAAAAGTTTTTACCTTTCACTTAATAGATTTTCCTCTTCTACAATGTTCATAAAGTCATATTTTCATTCTACCATTAGGAGTAAAAAATCTGGGAATATATGAAAAAAGTACGTTTTTTATAAAACGTTATTTGCTCAATGTAAATATTACACGAATGTAAACTAACATGTGTGTTAACCGATACGTGCTGTATACATTATATTCTACAACATTTTCTGTAATATTTAATTTTGAGAAAATTGTTTATTACTGAGTGCTTGTTGTACCTTTTAATCAACGAGATAGAATATTTTCTATCTCGTTGATTTTAATGTTAAAATAAATTTAGTTCCCATTGTTGCTATGGAAACGAACGGTTTGAAAATCTTTGATATACGCAGATTCAATATCACAAAACACATTAAAGATGCATAAAAGGTAAGTTTTTGTTATATTATTGTTTTCACGTTATTGTGTTACAAAACCGCAATCGGTTTACAATTGGTAAGGTTAAGTGATTCGGGCTCATAAGAGGGCAGACAGACCAAAGTACATGGACACTAAAGCTGTGAATTCAAAACACACGTAAGATATGAATGTTTTCACTGTTTGAGACATGAGGGTTTCTCGAGTCCCATGGCGTCTTACATTTATACCATAATCCTTCCATGTCCTCTTGCCCTGGCAGGCAATTGTTTGTAATCTGTGATTGAGCAACTGGATTCCACACCCAGAACAATGAGACGCACCGAGGTACCGGGCGGGGCAAGGAATACCATGGTGCCATGAAAGTACAGGACGGGCATAGGTTTATGCAATGTTCGGCATGCGCGAAAACGTTGTTGACGTCCAAAGGAAACAGTAAGTACCGCGAGAGACCCTGGTGGTTGGTCTCTTAGACGCCGAAAAGGAAAAGAAACTATCTAGTTCGTGAAAGTTGTATCATTCTACAGCACCATTTTTTTTTTTTTTTTTTTTTTTTTTGTCAAATTTATTCTTAAATTCATGCCAAATTCGGTAAATGAACCATCGAATGCTCAATCTTTCACTTATTTCAAATACCTCAAAATATCATTTATTTTAGATATATTTAAATAAGTTACTGCATTACTTAATTCAAGAAAATATAATTCATGAGCGCTGGATAATAACTGAACTTGCATCAATATTGATAGAAACAAATACCATTGGTAAATCATTAAAAATATCACACATTTTATTCGTTTTCCAATGACCTTCATCTGAAAAAATTTTCGAAAACAACTCTTGGTTACTTTCACAGAATTATTTCCTTATTAGTAGATTAACTTTGAGTAAAGTAGGTTTTACCAAGTTTTTGTTTCAAATACATTTTTTGCTCTTTATAACGCGCGAAGCGATTTTACAATGTACAAAGAAGTTAAACAGACAAAAACGACTTACCTTTCCCTCTTGTCCATTTGCTAGCATTTGCACCTGTTTATCGCGTGAATTCATTATGTTTATTGTTCCTGAACGAAACCAATCCAATATTTTTAGCCAAGCACTAACCCTACTTCCCGGTCATCCATTCAATTTCAAGAATCATAATCTCTGGCGCACCCCCAATGTTGTCTGAATCTTTTTGATTTTGCTTCGTAACTTAACAATTCTAAACTCAACACACTTTCTTCGCTTCTTGGAATTCAGTGTCGTAAAGCTTCTTCTGCACACTTGAGCTGTTTTCCAGATTAATGCTCATCGGTAGTGGGTAGTACAAGCTTCACAGTCACTATTAGTATAGTATAATATACTTTTGTCGTTTTTCAGTTTTATACACTTCTGATCTTAACATTTATGAACAGGAAAGAACGTATTTAAATGAAATCCAAGCGTCGAAACACAATATTTCTCACATACACACACACCATTGACTTGAATAATTAATATAACAAGAAATCAAAATTGTCTTCCTACACAATTCGTTAATTATTCCTTTGATCAATTTTACTTCTCGACTCATTTTCATCAAAGAATACGCGGGTTTAAGTTGAATGCGAAGCCTGCGGACATACATCATCTGCCCTCTATTGGCAATTAAACAAAGCTTTAGGGATTGCTACTATTGGCAGTAGATGGCGTGCCCACGACGCACGTGATCATGTACCTGCTAAATCAGATGTCTCGTGCTTGTACGTTGCCTGAACTTATTGTGGTGTGTGCGTTGTGAATAGTGCATAGTCGTGGGCAGTCGTAAGTTGCTGAAGGAATTGTACAATACTCCACAATCTTCCACATTAATTACACTGGTGATTTTTCCCCAGAACTTTCTGCGATGGATTTGAACAAGTGCCTCAAGGAGATAGGTCAGGTGAACGGTGTGACTGGTTGCGTTCTAGCAGACAACAAAGGTTTATGTCTGGGAGTGACTGGGAAAGCCTCGAAGGAAAGTTCAGGAATCATCAAAGCTATTGCCGATCAAGTTGGAAAGCTTCATCCTGATCTGCCGCCCCCAGTCATATCTCTGGAAAGTGACAGTAAAACTTGCCTCATTCAGCACGAAGGAAACGTCACAGCTGCAGTGTATAAAAACATTTCAGGCTAAGTTTTCCATTGCTTCGTACTGCTCGCCAATTGAAAGCCCGATAGCCGTGTGTGATCAACTTTTACAGTGCCAAAGCCAAAGATAAAAGTTTTGTATTGTTTTTAGTGTAATGTTTTTTGCAAGTTCTGTTCTGCTATGTGCATCGTAATTTTTAAACTGTTATGCAATTTAAAAATAGAAATACAATTGATGGAGGGTGTTTTGTAACATATTGAAAATAATTAACCTTCAATTCACAATTATATTATTTCCTTATATACTTATATGGAAAGGCATTTACATAATGTTCTTGCCTTTTCATAAAAAGACTTATCTTGTATCTCCATCTGACAGGTAATTTCAGTAGAAGTCTTGTTAAATATACTTTCAATTTTCTAGAATGACATTAAAATGTTATTGTTACTGTGCAATAAACAGATTGGGTGCATTGCCAAATGTTTCCTGTTTGATAAAAGTAAATCTGCACTAGATGTAGGATTGCCAATGAAATTAATAGTAGTAATACCCATTCAACAAATAAAGACTTAATATACTGCAAACCATGACTTTATTTTTATAAACCTACATTACAAGTTACAAAATATCACTAGAAAATGGTTGTGGACAGATAACTTCAGAAAATTGCACCTAATTAAACTCAATAATTCAAAATTAATACCAATCATTACAAAACATTCCTTTGTTATAGTCTATATATTTTAATAAACAACTTCCTAACTATGCATGATGTATTAAAGGGAAACTGTCTAATTACCACAGGCTTTAATGCACGATCCTGCCAAGTCTTTACAAACAGCAAGGTGTTGTCATTAGGAATCTAATAAATGTTAGAGCAGTGGCATAAGTAGCTAAGTTTTCAAAACTAATTTTCAAGACTCAAAAATAGTTTAATCTTCACTTACATGGGAAGCTACACCAAATATTGTGAAATGTTACCTACTTTTTTTAAGGTGAGTAAATAGAATGGTATTGCAGTCCTCTCAACAAAAATTATCAAAGCTTCAACCTAATCAAATACTTAAGTCTTCGTTTTGGGTATGAATATCTTTTCTAAAAGCATTGTTTGGAGAATGGAAAGACTAAAAAAATACCAAGGCAATATTTCAATAGGTCTTGTTTCTTATAGAGGTTCTCACAAAAAATAAATAAATGAGGGCATATATAATCTTTATTTTAGTGATTTAATCACATTAAGGTAATTTGTAACCACCTTTATGAAATAAACCCCCCAGCACAGAAGGCCTTAAGTACTCTAGACTGCTTACATCTTAAAAGGAAAATATACAATAAATTTACAACAGACCTTGGAACACAATTCACCATGAACAATCAGACAAAATATGTATAACCCAGGTCTTCCTTAAATGGTTTCAACATCCCGTTAAGAACAGTTTGTGATGTATATACAAAATACAATCAGGAGTTATGTTACCAGATAAATTCACAATTTACTTCCCCACTTCTTCTCAAATTCCTTCAGGTCACCTGCAAAAAAAAAATTTCAAAGTGTCATGAAGGATTATCTATTTGATAATTTAATTTGCTAACTTCATTGTTTCGTGAAGCAAATTTTCAAACTGTCATTCAGAAAGCATGGTTGAGAATAGAGGAAGATGTGAATAACCTTTGTTATTATTTTAGTTTTTAGTCAATCTTGTGTATGTATAAAATTCCTAAAGAAGTGAGGATGGAGATATAATGGTTTTAACACACATTACATCAGCAATTTCCACAAAACATCTAGGTGCATGATAGCACACTCCAAGAGTGAACAAGAACAAGTCGGCTTATTGTTGAATACAAATCAGTCTTGTTAAGAGATATTTCTCAAAGAATTATTTAGAGAACAAAAATTGTTTGAGATAGTGGATAACAAGATTAAGGGTCTGTAGTACCACCTTTGCGTCAAGTTCTGGAGAGCCTTCTCTGGAATTTTGCGATCTAAAATCCTATTAAGACAAGCTGGTTAAAGAACCCCAGGAGGTTTACCTGAATCAGGTAACTTTATTAGAATTAACCAAACAGAAAAGTGAGGAATAGCACTTCATCTGCTCATTAACTGACAGATTCGTTTCCAATACAGACTCTCGTCCAATGTTTGCTAAACAGTTTCTGATACTCAAATTCTCATGGTGTATTTCGGCAAAATAAGATGAGCTAAACATGTGCAACTCAGGCCAAATATACACAATAAATGCTGCTTCAGAAAACAAGGCAGGAGTTCCAAAGTAGTGGTTGCAATTGCATGCAACTACAAAATTTTATCTCTTTCTCACCTTCATCCATGTTAACAAAATTTTCAATGCGCTCTTGTTTTCCTTGGGCGTCTGTTTTGGTGGTAATGGTGTAACTTTGGGCTCCAATTGTGCGTGTTACAGTAACTTCTTCATTTCCAGAGCTGTCACGCATGGATTTATGATGTTCAATGCCCTGCAATAATTAAATGTTTCTTCACTTATTAACCTTTTAGTAAACCTTAATCTTATTGAGTCTCTTTCAACTACCACATTAAAAAATATTCAAAAACTGATTTGAGGAAAATGTCCAACATTGACTTTAGGCAATGGATGATCAAAAGTTATAAAATGCTGATCATACATCATAAATTATTAATGAAAGAGAAAATAAGCAAGTTGGCACGACAGTTTATTACTAACATTCACATTTCAATTTTAAAAAATTTTTTTTAATTGCCTTCTTAAGGTGTTTTTAAATTTTACAAAAAATTTAAATCAATGATCAATTTGAAATGTGAGTATACCTTAAGAAAATACTTTGCAGAAAACTGCTCTTCAAATAAACTGCCTGAAATTTTATCCTTTCATCTGATTTACACTTTCTAAAATATTTTTTCTTCTCTAAATGCAAAATACACAATGACAACTTACCCCATTGGGCCTGCTTACTGTTTTGCTGGTCATGGATCGTCCAAAAGACCTGGCGACAATCGGACCAAATGGCTGAGCTCTCTCAGGCTCAATCACATCCAAACGAGGTCCTTGGCGCAGAATCTTGCTAACCTCACCAGCTGGGACCCTACAAAATTACAAGAATGAATGAATTAAAAGAATTACATGGCATTCATCAACAGTGTCCAATTGAAACGAAGAGAACAGCATGATGAGATAAAAACGAGAATAAAATTGCTTCTGTTTTGACCTTTGAACAAAAGTTACCCAGAAAAATCTACACATTTCAGACAGAAATAAAGCAAAGAATACTAAGGAAACATGACTAATGATGTTTATGTGCCTGTAATAATTATTTACTTTTTTAAGGTAATGATAAAGAGTTAAATACCCACCCACCCCTGCTGAAAAAAAGAAACTCTCCAAGAACACAAATTATATTAATGACAAGCAAATTCAAGTTATTCAAAATCTGTTTATGCCAAAAACACTAAATAAATGTAATCAATCAGTAAACACTACACAATATCTTCGTAATGAAGTGTTGCAAGGTTCATATCCACATGAAATAAATTTTACTTACCAACAGTAATAAAATACTGAATAATTTAAAAATGTAATTATTAACAATGATAAACCATATGTCAAATGAAATATTAATACATCTTTGATCCATTAGTTAAAACCGAAAGTTACAATAATATTACTAGAGGAATGTTGTAAACAGAATGCTGGTCAGGTCAATGAAACTTCGCTACTTCGCGAACATTTCAAAGCTATGAATACAAAATAAAGTGTTCAGTCTTGATGATGCAATAATGTACTTCAAAACATTGGCAAACTTGCACACTTTCATATACTTGATAAACAACATCCTCGTGGTTGTGAAAAGCACCATAAACATCATCACATCGGACCAAAGTAAACATCATATGACTACATAAGAACTTGAAATACAAAGCAGGTACATGACTGCTCATTTCGTATTAATCACATACAGAATGAACAGACCTTTACCGACAATATTCATGAAGTGATTTTGTGAGAAAGCGAAATAGAAATGGTCCAATGAACATACCACATACTACTCAGTTACAGATAGTCATAGGTCAGAAAAATAATTTTTGTGAAAGAAGCGTTTTAAGATTTAGAGGTAATAGCAAAAATGGTAAATCTAACTTAAGGAATATGAAAGAAAATCCTGTATAAAAATTTTCTAGCACTCCTTGGTAATTATAACATAAAATTTCAAGATATCTGGTGGAATACCATTATTACAATTTTTTTTAATGATACATGAGAAAATAAGAATTATTTGTAGTAGAATCTTTATCTTTCATTATTTTTACAATTTAAACTGTGGCATTTTCCCTGGATTCAAGGCTTCATATGCACCAAATAATTCAACTAGTGAGGCTTCAACAGCACATACTTTCTTCACTTAGTAACGGTCACCTAATACTATAATGCAACAATTTCTGTAAATATTAACACCACTTGTAAAGATCATTGGAAATCATAGAACATTAGGTGTGGAAACTATTCTTTTAAAGCTAATACCATCAACACATATTCAACAATTAAAACTGCATTTCTTACAGCCATAAACATTACCCACTACAGAAAAGAAATTCTCCGAATTTCAAACTGCCTAGTCATAATGCAGCATTGCAATATTTAGTGCACTCTAATATCTCGAAAATTCGAATGTGCAAATTTCATTTATGGTAATTACGCTAATCTACTCTTTTTTTGTTTTTTTCCTTAATTGGTCTTGTTTAAAGTACACAGCCTTCTTTACAAAACTGCTGTTTTTGAACAGGTATCATTTAACAAAAAACTGTTTTTGAACAGGTATCATTTAACAAAAAACTTTCTAATAATAATAATAATAATAATAATAATAATAATAATATAATACATATTTTTTTGTCATTAAGCTGTGTCAGCAGCAATACATGTCATACGATTACATAACAGGTACATAAAATGAAATAAAAAATAAATAATAAGTATAATAATACACATTAACAAAGTCAATAGTAATAGTAATAATCCGGTTATAGGACATTTTTACAATTGCACATTAACACAACAAACTACATTATAACGTTTCAATATCACAGATTCATACTTACTTACTAAGTTACATATTATATTACTAGATTTTAGCTGTCTCTACATTCCATAAATTCTCCTTCCTCTGAGAAATAAAAGCTACAGTGCAAACTTAGTTTTAACGAATTCTATTCATCAAGTTCAGTGTGAATTTTTTTTGCCCCTTTAATGTTTTTGCGGATTTCCTCAACAGAGTTAATAAAGAAATCAAGGAATTCATTAGGAGGCATATTGACTCTTTTGTCACTTACATTGATACTGTTTATTACCTTCCCAGCCATTTCACTTTTGTTGTTCGAGGCTCCAATACTTATGTTGTTTCTTTGTTTCAATTATTGACTGTTTATATTTCTTCGTTGCCTTTATATAAATAGCTTAGCTGTGATTGTTTTCTCTCTCTTGTACAGATAGTTGCATACCATTACCCCTTCTTTCATATTTGCTAAATACGGTGTGCACCAGCTGCCTTTCCTACTTGGCACATTTCTTCTGGCTGTGTTATGCTTAACAGTGCATCTTCTTTGGCGACAACACTTCTCAAAAATGTTTAAATAGACACTATAAAACCTATCAAAAATTGAAGCTGAGACTGTATGCGGGTACTCATAATTGTATAACACCTCTCAACAATTTACCTCACTTAACAATTTCCTAAAATGTATTTTCTTCTCATCATTTACTGGTCTTGAGAATATAGTTCTATGCTTTTTGGCTTCATGGTCAGAGTAACATTATTTACCTTTAGCCACACTGCATCATGGTCTGAGAAAGGCAAGGCAGTTATATCACTGTTTATGTGGGTTTTTTTAATGTTGGTTAATATGCTGTCTAAACAAGCAGATTCTCTAATGGGTTTAATTAACACTAAAATTAAATTGCTTAAGAAGATTCTGTTACGCTTCGGTTAACTTCTGTCACATCAAACACCAAGTTTAAATCACCTCCTACCACAATACTACAGTTCTTCCACTTAGATCTACTAAGCAAAGATGGGAGATTCTCCAACTTTTCAAGGAAAGCTACAGGGTTCCCATTGATCTATAGAGCCATTTTGACCAACTTTATATCTTCTACATACACATCTGTTGCTTCAAACTCTATTTCATAACAGAGAAACTCTAGATCCAACTTATTGCATCTTTGGGTAGGTACTTTATTTAAGTAAATTACCATACCACCATGTTTATGACATTCTCTACTGTAGCTATTTACTAAACAAAAATCTCTCAGAATGTTGAGAGAAATTTCATTTCCGAGACACCAATGCTCACTTACACAAATAGCATCAAATTCTATCATCAATATTGTACTTTTGCTTGGTTAATTGTTTGCAATTTTCAAAAATACAGAGCGTTCACCAAAAATGCGATCAGCACCATTTTCTTTACTGTTCTTTCCTACATATGAGGAATAATATATACAGAAAAAAGTTTCATTACTTTTAAAAAATAATATTTTAAAACTGACTGTTTCAAACAAACATTTCTTATATTTTAAAAAAAATTGATCAAGACCTTATTGAAGATCTGTTTTTGATGTACATATTTCATTATGAAAAAAATTCTATGTTTATTATTGTAGTTGTAGGAAGACAACGAAAAAATTAAAAACTTTTGCACTTTTGGAAAAGTCAAGGAGTTGTAAAAAAATGTGACCTATGCCATATCTTTAAGCATCTTTTACTCTAGCAGATAGAAATATTTGAAGAAAAAATTTGGAGCGATTTTTTAGTTGGAAAATGTTGTTGAGGTTTTGTGTAAATTACCCCCAAAAATCGAAATATCCATTTCAAATTAAAAGAGTCATGACATCAATCAGATAGATCACGGAATATCAATTTTCCTGAAAATCCTGCTTACGCTGTAGTCATTGGAATTGTTCACACAGACGGAAGGATGGGCAGTCGTTTTACTGTCAATGGATTTTTTGTTTACAAGGACCCACCAAACATGGATTCTGAGCTGATTCATGGATTAGTGTGAATTTTCTTGGTTTGAAGCGTACATGTTGGAGAAAGTAATTCAATACGCATAGGAACAAGATTTATCCACTTTTTCATTACCAAGGAAATTAAAGTTTTTCTCTCAAAAAACTGCTGTAATTTCTCTACACTGCATAAGCAGTAAGTCAATAATTTCTCTATACTACATAGGCAGTATGTGAGAATGAAAAGACTTTTAGACATGCGGCAGTCTTGCACCTCAGATACAGATGCCCAATTTCCCACCAAAGAGAATTCGAAGCAGGCCTTCCATTCCTTCACAGTGACACATTTTGATACAGGCTGTTGATGATGTCAGACCTCTGCATCAGAGTGACACAAATTACACATTTGAAGCACTATGACACAGTAGTGCTGGAGAATGTCCTTGTTCATCAATTGCACACGTTATTTCTGTTTCAATTCACAGAGACTTCCTCAAGTTTGTTAGTTGAGAAGATCTTAAGATGTTAGATAAATTATAGGAGTAATGATCATGTGAATCACAATCATTTATTACAAACTGCTTTAACATGAGTTATTTTGTTAGAACTGCTAACATTTTCTCAATGTAATTTCATCAACCTCATTAAGGCTTTCTAACTTACTGCATGAAAATGAACAAGAGTCTATGAAAGATATAACTGAGTTTTAGTTCTTGTTTGTTTTTTTCAAGTCTAGGATCCACAAATTTTTAGGGAGTCCTATAATATTTCTGAATGTAACTATCTAACACAAATTCAATTTATTTGTCAATCTATTACAAAGTCAACCCTTAGATTAAAGGAAAGAAGATTAAGATCTCGTATGCATAAATTCACTCAAATATAAGAGGGGCCTCCAACTTCTAAAACAAATATTTCTTTATTATAACACACTGAAAAAATTTATTTTTTCTTTTGTTTTGAATTAATAGTATAGCTAGTGCTTAGAATAATTCTCCTTTAAATATTCGTACAAAATTATGACTTAAAGTATTTCTAAATATGTTTATGCACAATCTAGAATCAACCATCAAAACGTATTATAAGTGTTCAATCCTAATTGGTTTGAAGATGTTACTTACTGATCATCCAGATCACTATCCATCCTCCTTACATTTTTTCCTCTGCCACTGTCAGTCTCATATCCTGGTTTCAAATACTGTTCACGTAAATTGCCTTTGAAAGCATCACTTGTTCCTGCAAATGAATTAGGTTCTGACTCCATAGGAGGTGGTTCCAAAGAGAAAAAGTCTCTTGATCCTTTAACACAAAAGTTCACTTATATTACATCTTTCAAATCACATTCATTAAATATCATTCACTTCCATTAATCAACATACCAAAATTGCCAAAATTTCCAAATCCAAAAGCACCAAAACTTCTCATCATATCCTCAATTTGTTGCTCGAAGAAACGATGAATTTCTAATGGATTGCTGTCAACACGAAAAGAACGACTTCTCGGCCCTCTATTAAGGAAACTGCAAAGCGAATAGTATTCATTCTACCCATTCAAATGCATCAAGCCTTTAAGCATTTCATGCATATAATACCCCACATGTGTGTTTACCTAAAATCTTCATCATCATCATCATCGTCATCCTGACTCCAAATCGGGTTTCGAAATCCATTGGGTTGTCGTTCATCCGGCAAATCTCCCCGCCTTTGTAAGCACAGTGACATGAAGCAAATGGTCAATATGACAATGACAATTTAAAGAAAATGATAAATCTATAAAAACGTGGTGGCAGTGCCCAAGTGAGAGCCTAAAAGTATTTAGTGCTAAATTATTCTTCAAAGAAATGGTTTCGAGGGATGCATGCAATCAATATATATTAGGTATTTAATAACTAGCTATTCTAGTTACAATTCATTGACATATCACCTGTTGGCGTTGCCATCCGGTGGCATTCCGAAAAAGCCACGAAAAATATTGAAAAAACTCATTTTTTCCACTAGAAATTTATGGCTGATGAAACCACTTGAAATTCTTGCTTATTCTTCGTCTTTCGTTTGCGTCCTTCGGCTTCCAGCAATAGTGTTTTCGTTCGTAGTACACTCGTGCACCACGGGTTCACCTACAGCGCTGCAGTAGAAAGATGACTGATACCAACATTCACGCAAATACGGAGATGATCTAGACGTACCAACATGTCAAATTTCGCACAATATTAATGGGATGTGCTTGGTTTCTTTCTTTCTACACTACGTTAAAATAAAATATAAATATTAATGGCTTTAATGAAAGTGCCATTAATGTTACTCTACCACTGAAGGAGAAAATAAATTTTGATTCCATACAACGAAAAGTATTCAATTGGAAACGGAACATAGAATTTTCTTACAAATGTATCATAGATTAACCATTATTCATCCATGAATGTACTTACTCAAATTTTTTGTTGTTTTGGATCACCATCATTTAGATATATCTAGGATTCAGCAGCTACTTTCACTGTGAGTCCATTCCACCTATCTTTCACCACCTCTGCATTTCCCCTCCTATAAAAATATCCTTTCTCGATGTATCACAATCTAATGCCTTTTGTTAACAACAGATTATTATATTTTTTATAAATTGCCATTATTTCATGCAAAAATTGCGCGGAAACTAAACTTTTTTCTCAAGAAATTGAACACATTTTAAGGGGGAAAACAATATCATCAATATTGTAGCTTTGCACTTTTTTGTTGCAATTTTCGAAAATACAGAGAGTTCACTGAAAATGAGACCTGTACCATTTTTATAACCGTATTAATACCTTGCTACATTCGAGAGAAAACTAAAGAAAAAATTTCGAGCGGTTTTTCAGAAAATCACTTTTTAATTGCCTCTATTTCCCGAAAAAAAAACACGAAAACAACTTATTTTATGGAAATTTTGTACCTTATTTAAATATCTTTTAAGATCAGATTTAATTTATGAAATAAAATCTCCATCTTCAATATTATGGTAGTAGAAAGGCAACAAGAAAGGTTTTGAACTTTTGCAATTTTCGAAAATTCAAAGTTTAACGAAAATGAGGCCTGCGCCATTTTTAAGCCTCCTAAGCTTTATCCACGATAAAAAGTTGTAATCCAAAAATGTTAAGCCATTTTTTAAATTGAAGGTGATAAGGCTACGACTAAAGTACCCCTACAAATCAAAATATCCGTATCGAACTCGCAGGACCTTGAGTTTGCCAGATTAATCGGGGAAAACCAATTTCGGAAAATATCTGAACGGTATGAGAGCTAGCGTGAACGAATAGATAGTTTGCCGTAACACAAGTTTTCGCTATCAAGGTACCCACAAAATACGGATTCTGACTAAACCATATGTTCAAGGAACTAATTTATACACATAGGAACACGATTTACCCACTTTTTCTATATAATCCCCCTCCGGCAAAAAACAGAAAAACCAGAAGTCGAAAAATCCCCGTTTTTGGCGGAAGTATTAACTCTATATTAACGTAACTAGTATGAGAGAAAGTAATCGGTTGAAATTAGTAAAATTGGTTTCATTGTTTTAGTATTAATAAATACCTCAGTTGCCAGAGGCAGTATTTTTGTTGGCACATTCAGTTTTTTAGTTTCTTTCATGTCTTAAGTGGACATGTAAAGCATTTGTTTGAATTTGCTTTTTTTCTTTGAAATTCCATTTCCAAAGAGGATATATTCTGCCAAAATATGTCTTACTTATTTAGTGTATCACATTCATTCTTCAAAAATTAATGTTAGCATTGATTTTCCAACTTTCTACATTTTTACTTGCTCGCATTTTGCCTATGTAGTATTGAGAAAGTTAAGTAATGCAGCTAAAAACGGCGATTTTTCGGGGGGGAAATCGTATTGTAGATGCCTCTACTAAAAAAATTGGATAATTCCTGTTCCTAAATGTGCCAGATTACTTCCTCTAACACGTTCTGTACGAATCCATGTTTTGTGGGTCTTTGGTACTGAAAAATTCACGTCTGTCCGTCTGTGAACAACGCTAGCGACTAAACCGTGAGCTGAATTTTCACCAAAATTGATATTCTCTCATTGATCTGGCTGATGTCACGGCCCCTTCAATTAAGACCGATTTGTTTTAATTTGGGGAGTACTTAAGATCACGGACATTTTCAACTTTTTCTCGAAAATGACTACAAAAGTTTCGATTCAAGTTCGTCCTGGAATAGCGTAAAGGACGCATACAAAACTAGAACAGGTTTCAGTTTTGTTTAAAATATTTTGAAAATTGCAAAAATTGGAAATATTTTCGGCATCTGCCTACAATTTCGATATTGAAGATAGAGATTTTTTCTCTAAAAAATGTTCTTCAAAAGTTTTTTTCAGTAAGAGGTTTTTTTCAAAATACCAATAATTTTTGAGTAATTTTGAGCGAAATGTGCAATAGGATTAGTATTAAACGTAGTGTAACAGATTATATAAACGCCATATTGTTCTATTCTATTGTTTGTTTGTTTTAAAAATTACGCAATTGTAATTTCTTGACATTTTTCTCACTTCCTTAAAATTTACATCACCAGTGATTTGTATCTGTATTGTATTGTTTTGGAGGCGGCTTCAAATGATGTCTTTACATTTTTTCGAAAACTCCAAAGTTTTCTGTGAAAATGAGTTCAAAATTCCACATTTTCAGAATAGCTCAAACATTTTTGCAAAAACATCTCAATATGATTTCTTCAAACCTTTTATAAGGATAGTACTGAATGCACTGTATAATATGACGAAAGACCTTTTGCTGTATTCCTTGTTGTTTTTTTTTAGAAAATACGCAAATGTATGTTTTTAAATATCTCAAGCTGTCAAAATGTACATTTTCAGCGATTTGTATACAATATTGCATTTGTGAGTAGAAATGCGTTAAATGATATCTAATAAAATTTCTTGAAAACTCAAAAGTTTTCTGTGGTAAAAAGCTTCAAATTTGGGAATATGTTTTGGAAAAATCCTACAAATAGTTTAGGTGTTAGTGTTCTTCAAGGACGGACAGAACGTTTTCGGTATTAACCTCAAATCGTGTATTTCCGTTGAAATCTCGAAATCGATTTTCCGCAGCATTACATAACTCTGTCTATAATAGTACATTATTCCGTATAATACATACGCATACGGGAAGGTGAAAAGTAATGTGGGATGGTGACATTGACAGTGGCGGCTCGTACTTAGATTGCACAATCCCCAGGTAAACGAAAAAGATCTTATAATAGAGTTTGTGCACCCTCGAACGTTAAAGCACTATCGATCTTCTGCGCATGCGCAGTTTAAGTTTCGCACCACCTTAGTGCATCTGGGCATGCGCAGAAGATCGATAGCGCTCTCCGCTATGGCGTGCACGAACTCTATTAAAACACTTTCTTCTTAATGACATTCAATATTCAAATATTGCAGCAATACGATGCGTATGAAATCGTTTTGAAACAAAGAACACCAACTGGCGCTCTCTCCGGTGTCTGGTGCATTGCCAGGTATTGGACCACGCTCTGTAGAGCGATTTTCCTAAGGATGAGCCAAAGTGACAGTTCGCGAAAACAAGTGAACATCATATTATTTCAGACAAGTATCCCTCCGCCGCGACAGCTGTTCAGTTACGCCCCTTCGTAAACTGCTAATGGCTCCTGTGAAAACATCCCTATGCAGAAGTCAAAGAGTTTTGCTGAGGTATATGCACGTACGTGAGTCCGGGAAATATCTACATTTAATTACGTACGTGGAAAATCTCTTAACATGCTCTCACAATCAGCAAAAGAAAACTGCCACGAATGTAAATGGAAAGAAAAATGATTTTAAGTCGGAAACACGTCCACCGGTACGCATCTCGAATTCAAGTCTCGGTTTTAAAATAAACATAATATTTATCACACAAAAAGTAAATTCAATGTAAAGTTTATAGAAAAAAATATTTTCTACAGAACAGCACATAACACTGCACTTCCTAAGTTCAATTATTTCTCGCGGCGCACTATATTTTTGTCGGACAATGACACCACAAAAGGAAGTGACGAAGCCATTTACAAGTTTGCCAACTGCAAACGAACGAATGCGGGAAGGGTGTCTAATGGTCTCAAGGGCACAACGACCACAGAACCTTCAGTTATGTTGCCAGCAGTAGCTGTCACTTTGGCTCATCCTTAGGAAAATCGATCTATATTAATGGGTTTACTGTTTTTCTCTTTGGCCCCTTTTTTAAACGCGGGGAACATGCGGCCTTCCGTGGCGCAACCAAATGGGTGGGGGACGAGCGCTGTAGTGCGGTGCGCGGCGACCCAAGGAGTCTGAGGGGAATACTAATTTTCTGTCTTCGTCTAACTAGCTGCAACTTAATAATTTATGTATTTCGCGTGTTATTGAAAGTACACAAGTTCAGTTAATTGCACCGGTCTGCGTCATTTTTGTCTATAAAATTTTATTTGTTTCTTAATGCGTTTTTCATGCTGATTTCAAATCTGCAATCGGTATTTCCGCATCAGCTGGTTTTTTCTATACAAGCCAATATATGTTTTTGACATTTGCAATTTTTATTAGATGTTAATGCTAATACGAAATATTGTCTTAAACATTTATAATTACCTGAGTACAGTAGATGTTAAAGATAACTAAATTATATCAGTTAACATGAACAGAAAAATTAAAAGATGACCCAAATAGATTTTGCTACATAAGCGGTAAAGTGACGTTGCGAGGGTAACGATCAAACATTACGAGAAACAACATTTGTGAAGACCACCTATTAGGTTTATTGTGATATGAAATTGAGAGATCAGGACAAGGCCTCTGCTCCTTAGCTATGGCGTCGAACATAAGTAGGCTTAGCCGATAGAACAAAAGAATCATAAAAACAATTGCATTTTGGTATGTCTATGATGTGAGGGAAGGAAAGATCATTTAACAAATTGTCTCTTTTGCTTGACGAAATTACAAGATTATTAATGTCGAGAAACTTTTTTATAGTTAAGATGCGGAGGGCACCAATCTCGCTGGCACATCAATATGATGGCACTTTTGTTCGTGTCTGAAATGACATGAACCCTGGAGCCATACTCGTACATAAACGAAAGGCACTAAGTAATCATTTCTATGAAATAAATTGTCTTATGTAAAAAAAACTTTAAAAAATATAATAAAGGAAAGGTGAAGTAGCTACATTTATTTCAATCATTTACATTTATTGCTCACGAGGATGCATATAAAAAGAAAGGATGCAAGAGGGTACGAATTTTTTCCACAATATTTATGTTTTTTTAATATAATTTTTTATTAGCAGAGGTGCTGAAACTAACTTGTGTTTAATGCACTTAAGTTCAGCGAGCTCAATTCCTATAAAAACCGTTCAAAAATTTAAATATAATTTTTCTTTAAAAAACGCAGGTCAGTATTATTGACGGCATTTAATGCATAATTTATGATTAGAGAATTTGTTTTCGTTTGTGATTGATGTATGATTGATCATTTGTTTTAATTTATTGATTCAAAATGTACACCTGATGAATTCTTTATGTACAGTTGGCCGTTCTGGAAGAAGTCCCTTTCTGTCTCTCACGGTGAATGCGTATTTCCGCCTGTAGTTATAGGAACGATTTTCCTAAGGATGAGCTAAAGTGACAGTTCGCGAAAACAAGTGAATATCACATGTATTTCAGACAAGTATCCCTCCGCCGCGACAGCTGTTCAGCTACGCCCCTTCGTAAAGTCCTAATGGCTCCTGTGGAAACATCCCTATGCAGAAGTCTTAAGAGTTTCGCTGTGGTATATGCACGTACGCGAGTCTGGGAAATATTTAAATTTTATTTCGTATGTGCAAAATCTCTAAACATGTTCTCACAGTCAGTAAAAGAAAACTGCCACGAATGTAAATAGAAAGCTCTCAATCGCAGCTTGCCATACAACAGCACAAAGGCCGGAACCACGTGCATCGGTACGCATCTCGCAAGTATCGGTTTTAAAATACACATAATATTTAACACACAAAAAGTAAATTCAATGTAATATATAAAGAAAAAAAGAATTTTTTCAGAAGAGCACATAAAACTGCACTTCCTAATTTCAATTATTTCTCGCCCTATATTTTTGTCGGACGAGGACATCACAAAAGGAAGCGTCGAAGCCATTTTACAAGTTAGCCAACTGCAAACGAACGAATGCAGGAAAGGAGTCTCATGGGCTGAAGGGCACAACGACCACCCAACCTTCAGTTATGTTGCCAGCACTAGCTGTCACTTTGGCTCATCCTTAGGAAAATCGCCGCCTGCCAGTAATGGTGTAACGTGAAACTACGGTGTTTTACTTGTGGATTTATTTTAGCTGTGTGTGTTATTAGTACGAGTGCGTATTATCTTTGTGTGTGTGTTCTATTGGAGTGTTACGTTTCACGCTACATAACATAAAAAGTAACATTAATTTTAACAATGATACATAATGCATTATTTACCATTTGAACTGTATAAATGAGTATAAACAACCTGTAACAACTATTGTACTACAGCTTCCGGGTCAATGACCCCCATCTCGATCAGGTTTTTCGTCCAGTTTCCCTGATCCATTGAGCAAATGCTGAGATGGCCCCTTGTTTTGCTTCTGGACATAAATGTAACTTCATTTTCTTTGCACGTCTTCTAGAATTCAGTGGGAAATACAATTATTCAAATTATCGTTTCCATGTTGTCGCGGCAGGAAGTAATAAGAGCCAAAATTTATTGCTTATCTATCCTTGAAAATAGAGTTTATTACATGGGAGTTTTTTTGTTGTTTTTCTCCCTTTCAAAATTCAAAATTTATTGCTTATTTATTTTTGAAAATAGATTTTACTACATGGGAGTTTTTGTTGTTTTTTTCTCCCTTTCAAAATTCAAAATTTAAGTAGTATAAGACTTAGTGTAGGGATCACAGAATTTTGAAAATGTGCACACAATTCACTTTTCCCCATAGCACGTCATACGCAGTTTTTAACTGTTTTTTTGACGTAAAATAAATAAAAAAATAAATAAATAAAAGGTAAGATGTTGTGCTATGGCAGAAAATGCATGTATTATTGAGATATTAAAAAGCCCATTCAGTTGTTCTATTGTAGAGAAAAGTGAATTCTTGGCGTAGGGAGACCTGTTCCGCAACTTCCTGACTTCAGATGTTTAAATAAAGAAAAGGAAAGGGAATATTTTCGCTTTAATACTAAAAAATATGAAAACGCCACATGGTTAATAGGAAACAAAAAAATTAATGAATTATTTTGTTGGGCCATGTTTTTTTCCCCATGATAGTAATCTAAGGTACGAAGAAGGCCAATTTGTACAATCTGTCAAATGCAATAAAACAAGATGACCGATACAAAGTCATTTGCGTTCACTTATTCACGTGGCAAGTCTTGGTAGTGACCCCATCGAAACTAAACTTGATCTAACAGGTGTAAAGAGACATGACACAGAAAGATTAGAGACATTAAAACGCCTAATTTGATGCGACGCAGGAATTGCATTTCAGAAGGTATCCTAAAAATGACGAGTTGGTTAGCAAAGGTTTACCGGCGCTGCTAGCCGAATTCGTTTACTATGCTCCGTGAAGTCACGAAGGTTAAGCGAATTCGAGACTCTCGGGTTTCTGGTTGGATGACCGGCTAGGAACCCTGGGATCTAACGACGTCGAGCCCCTGGCCGAAGGGATAAAAGTCAATGACTGCGACGTGACTCGACAAATACAGTAATTAATAATAACAGTAATTACCTGGTAACGGAAGATTACTCCGACAAAAAAAAAGCGCTAAGGTCATCGGTAAGGAGCTCATTTCCGGTCCTCTACTTTCACCTCCGGGGAGACTTCTATTATAACCTTCGGCCGACGTTATTTTTCCAAGTTTCTAAGAGTTGGAATTCGTGGCACTGAGACGATATATTCTTTTCCGGGAGAGAGTTACTTTCCAGGACGTATTTCCTACATTCACTATAGCCGAGGGTTCAGGTTCACTATACCCAAATCTCTTTATGTTTGTTTGTAATGTAAGTGAAACGGGACCAGTGACTTAAGTTCACTGTAACCGGAGTCGACTGTATTAATTTTAACTTGTCACAAACTATCAAGCAAAACTATTTTCGGATAATCATTAAAACGAATTAATTGTATCGCAGCATGAGCTGAGTGTAGCCTGTGACATTATACAAAATATGTAATGACATATTCTACCAAACATTTTAAAAATTTTCCCTTCCCTTCCTTCGGGTTTTTCGTCCAGTTTCCCTGATCCATTGAGCAAATGCTGAGATGGCCCCTTCTTTTGCTTATGGATATAAATGTAACTTCATTTTCTGTGCACGTCTTCTAGAATTCAGTGGGAAATACAATTATTCAAATTATCGTTTCCATGTTGTCGCGGCAGGAAGTAATAAGAGCCAAAATGTATTGCTTATTTATCTTTGAAAATAGATTTTATTACATGGGAGTTTTTGTTGTTTTTTTCTCCCTTTCAAAATTCAAAATTTATTGCTATTTATCCTTTAAAATAGATTTTATTACATGGGAGATTTTTTTTTGTTTTTTTTTCTCCCTTTCAAAATTCAAAATTTATTGCTTGTTTATCCTTGAAAATAGATTTTATTACATGGGAGTTTTTGTTGTTTTTTTCACCCTTTCAAAAATTCAAAATTTAAGTAGTATATGACTTAGTGTAGGGATCACAGAATTTTGAAAATGTGCACACAATTCACTTTTCTCCATAGCACGTCATACGCAGTTTTTAACTGTTTTTTTGACGTAAAATAAAAATTCCTAAATTTGTCTCTGGATCCGCCCCTGATGTAAGGAATGTTTTAATAAGGGTTTTATTTAAATTAGTTTCAAATAATTTGCTTAAATTGTGTACATTTTTATTATATATTCGTATTTTGAATTTTGGAAATTACATTGCCGTCATTCGATAGGGGTGCAAGTCGGTTGGGGCACCAGCTGTTACTGATTGACATTAAGAATGGCTTTAACTCAGCAAAGAGAAGTGACATTCATAGGGCACTCCACCGTATCAGTTTGCATACTCGAGGGTAGTGGCTGAAAACCTCAGTCAGAATTCTAGTGGGCAATACGGATAATGGGCCGAAGGTATTATACGCGCACGTTTTCTTGAACCCCGGAATACCTACCCCCCTCCTTTGCCAACATTAGTTGAATTTTTTTTATTTATTTTACGTAAAAAAAGTTACAGCCGCGTATGACGTGCTATGGGGAAAAGTTAATTGTGTGCACATTTTCAAAATTCTGTGATCCCTACACTAAGTCATATAGTACTTGAATCTTTAGAAAGAAAAAAAAAGCTCCCATGTAATAAAATCTATTTTGAAGGATGAATAAGCAATAAATTTTGGGTTCTTATCCATGTTGTCCTTCGGAATAATACTTCCTGCCGCGACAACATGGAAACAATAACTTGAATAATTGTATTTCCCAATGAATTCTAGAAGAGGTGCACAGAAAATGAAGTTACATTTATGTCCAGAAGCAACACTAGGGGCCATCTCAGCATTTGCTCAATGGATCAGGGAAACCGGACGAAAAACCTGATCGAGATAGGGTCATTGACCCAGAAGCTGCGATACAATACTTGTTACATATTGTTTAGAATTATACAGTCCAGTGGTAATTATCACTGTTAAAATTAATGTTCCTTTCCTTGTGATGCTCAGTATAGTCTCTAATTGTACAGAAACAGCTATGCAGCAGAAACGATTTCACTTGGGATTTAAAATTTTCTATCGAATTTAATTGTTTAATGTCATCTGGCAAAGTGTTATAAAATAATGTACATGTATTATATGTGGATTTTTTGTAATGAGCTGTTGATACTGTCACCTGATGAATATGATTTCTACGTCGAGTGTTATAGTAATAGACATCGGCATTTTCTGAAAATATATTCCCGTCCTTAAGTCATTTTTGACAAAAACCACTGATTCGTACATAAACAGACTAGGTAATGGTAAAAGTCCTAGACCAATGAAGAGTGGCTTACATGAATCACGTGGGTGGGATTTGGTTATTATTAAGAATATATTAAGAATTAAGAAGATATTATAGCAACGAATGTTGTAGACAAAATGATAACCAGAAATGTTCGCTCCGTTGTAATACAAATTATTTTGCATCGAAAACCGATCTACAAATGTGATTTAAAATTCCTTCTGTCAAAATAACCAAATCCCCACTCCTCTCGCAACAAGCGTAGCAAGGGCTCAAGAAAACGTGCGGGAATAATACACATCACCGCCGGCTTCCCAGAAGGTTCGGTGCTGGGTCCACTGTTGTGGAATATCCTACATGAATAGGCTTCTACGCCCAGAGGGAATCAGGATCATGGGTCTTCGCAGACGACAGTGCTATTGTCATCGCCACTTAATTTATTGAGGTAGTATGTATCTACAAAGAATCCGTCAGTGGTTGGATTGCAGCTAACAGTGTTCGGTGACGGAAATGACGCTTGTAACTAGCAGGAAGAGAAGAGTGTCCAACACTCTCAAAGTCGGTCATCACCAAATTTCATCGCGACCTACGATAAAATACTTCGGCATTATGACCGACACGCGCTTGTCCTCTGGAGACCACTCGCACTATGCCAGCAAGAAAGCAACGGAGGTGAATGATGCTTTGACTAGGTTAACTCCGAACACTGGACGGTCTAGTCATGGAAAGAGAAAGCTGCTTGCTTCGATCGTCACAATGGTTCTGCTCTATGGATCCCTAGCTCAGGCAACCTCTACGAAGAGCTACATAAGAGGAATGACGTCAATACGTCGGCTAGCTGCGCTCTGGGTTGCATGTGCGTTCCGCGCAGTCTCCAATGAAGCAGTTGGTGTAATAAGCCGGGCAGAACCGTTATGGCAAAGTGGATAGGATGCAAATGACTGGCACTACTACGAGAATAACAGCAGCATTGGGACACTCCAAGGGAAGGCGAGCCTAACGACCGATTCCTACGGTTGAAATAAGGATACTGTGACATACCAACAGGTTTTATTACAGAATATTTGTCGTAAATGGGCGAAATGGTAAGCAAATAATAAGCAATATGGCGCCTTAGTAACGACGTCGTGGTTGTTGTCAGGATAAACAAACATTCATCTGACCGTGGAGGTGGCGGCGTGAGTAGGAGGAAATATAAGAGATTTGGGGATTGGTTGAAGAAGCGTCGACTGATTATTAAAACGGAAGTTTGGGCATTTTGTCGAAATAAAGAAAGGCAAGGCATTGTGGGTTTTAAAAGGGAGGATAAAATTCATTCGTTCGCATGTCGTGACGGTGAGCAGTTCGCTCGCGAATAGATTAATTTGTGCATGATAGGACTTACAAAAATTTCGGGGGTCTACAATACGTGGTGGGACTTTGAATTTTCGTGTGGGGTTGGGACATATTCGGACTCTGAATATTTTCGTGGCAGAACCAAAGTGAACTTGTGATACTTCTAAGATTTGGGGAACGTGTCGAGTTCCGAATATTTTGCTGTGCATAAAAATAAGACTTGGATTTTTTTTCGCGAGTGAACTCTAATCATTCTTGAACTTATAAATGTATGCGGTTCACAAACGATACCGGACTTTACATATTTTCTTGCTATAAACGGAAGATAGAACTGAGAGATTTGTTTTGCTGTGTAATCATAAAAGCACTGGATATTTATACGGTGAGAACGGGCATCAGACATAATATAGTGGAGCTGGAACAAATATTTAAGTGGTGCGAAGCGGTGAATCGGCGGTGTTAGTTTTCAAAGAAGAGAAGAGGATTCGTGGTAATTGGACTTCGGAGCTTCAAATAAAAGAAGGGAAGACGTTTCTTCGAGGTAGCACCAATCAAGAGCACGCGAAGACCAGAATCGCCGTATAAGGTTCGAACCAGGTCATGACTAATAAAGTTTCTCAATGTAATTTTTTTTACATTTTAATTTGCTGCATTGATAGGAAATAAACATTAAGTTTCTCTTGAAAGAAAGATAAATGATTTTCATTGGCCAATTCAAGCTAATAAGTAGCTAGATCAAATAATCTCTGTTTTCAGATTCCTCGCCATTCTGTATAGATGGCAGATCGGTAATCGGCTATTAATAGATAATAGCGATTATTTCTGACGTGACCCATCGACCCAGCTAGCGGGATAATATTCAGTTTTTATCAGAGTAATAATAGTTAAAATATTATCGTAACCTTTTTCCTGGCGCCCATGTTATTAGAAATTTGGAAAAACGCCCAATAATTGTAGCAGTTAGGGGTATGTTTCAATACGGTGAGGTAAATTAACTCACACTGCTTCTGACAGGTCACGGATGTTTTAGTGCCTTCCTTCACAGGTTCAAACTGTCCTGTGCGCGAACTTGCTGTCGAGAACGCCAAATATGTGCTTTTCCAGTGATCAGTTCCGACCCTCAACGGCGAATCAACGTTGAGATGCTTGGGAGAGAACAGATGCCCCCAGAAAGCATGCTTGCAAATTTGCTTGCTTCTGAAAGCAGTTGGAGGGCAGTGTGTGATTTTTCACAAGTAGTACTGCTGGAATTGAGTCTGGAGAAAGAAAGGAGGGAAATGTGATTTCACTTGACTATCACCACGAGAGGATAAGTCATGTGACTAAGTCACTATTCCACTTCGTGATGTAATGCTTATAGATGGTTCTGTGGAGAGGATGGAGAAAGGAGATTCATTTTAGTGAATAAAATTCTCACACTTTGGGTAGTAAGTAAATTTGCAGCTTATTATTGGCCAGTAGGGAGGGGCGGTAAGAAACATCTGATTGAAAAAGCGATTCATTTTTTGAGATACACCAGTCTAATTGGGGCATTTTATAGTATAGTTATTGTAAACATTATTGGTTATGTATAGTTATAGTAAACACTATTGATTTAAATTTCATGAGTGGAATAGTTATAGACATTGTGCCATCTTCCATTTGCCAAAAATTTTAATCATTAACACAAATCCACCAAAAATAAAAACAGCTTTGCAAACAATGTCAGTTTTATTTGAAGTTTTACATATGAAAACAAGTCATGGTTTTTTAAAGAAAATAAAAATATAACTTAACAAGGTAAAAAGTTCTTACAATTACTGCAAAAACCAATTAGTTTTAAAACTTTAAAAAAAAAAAGAAAGTCTTCTACTTCATAAAAGTAAACTGTAAGAAAATAAGAACCAATTCTCTTGGTAGAGTAATAACCAACAATAGGAACTTTTGCCCTTACTTAAGTAGGATTGGTACATGAAGATTTGAAACTGTAAAATTAGTAATATTATACATTTTGATAGAAAAAATAATCTCAAGAGTTCTCTTGCATTATGGTGACGAGGTATAAACATAATTCTCCATATTACAAAAACCTATGAAGTACTTCTGCCATTCTTCAGGTACGCCATTTGATTCACACCATTCTACAATCTTATCAGATCAATATTTGTTTTCCAGATCAGTCAACTGTTGAAGAAGAAAATTGTAAAGGTAACTCCTTCCAATGTGACTCCACAACACCACACCATTTGGATAACAGAGAACATCTCTCGCTGATCTAAAAAAAAAAGTAATCAATATTAGAAACAAAGTACATTCCATTTTTTTAAAAGAATGAACATTGACAAAGAAATTTGTAATCTATATTAAATAAATGCTACATGTGCAAAAAAATTATTGGAACACTTAAAATCCTGGCCATTAATGAAGAAACTAATGTTGAATACATTTACCATCTTGGTAAAAAACAAAAAAACAAAGCACACACATGAAGGTCATGCCAAGCAATTTCCTTCTTCAATGACTCTTAGTTGGACTCTCATGATTTATTGACAGGAGAAAAAAAATGTTTTTGGAAATGTGGTTTACAAAATTTTATAGATAAATCTAAAGTTACTGCAAGAACTAAGAAGAAAAGTAAGGAATGGATTACTAAAGAATAAATTAAATCATGCAACATAAAAGATATATTATTTAAAAGATTTTAACAAATATCAGATAATTATGAAATTAAAAAACCAAAAAAAATATCCAATATATTAAAGGTAATGAAAAAAAAAAAAAAAAAAAAAAATAATTTCTTCAATAATGTAGGAATGAATTCAAGAATGTAGGAATATTCTTTCTAATCTCCATATATGAGGCTGATATAATTGATATAATAAGAAACATGAATGAAAATCTTCAGGTGCGATAGAATATCGATTGACAGATTAAATTAAAAATGTCCATATACAATACTAATATTGTGATATACCAAAATGACGAACCATTTTTATTATGGAAATGTCATTTTATTTGACATAGAATATAGCGATGTCAATAGATGATCGTGAGGGGGTTGCTATGTGACAAACAACCGGCTTTAAGGATCATTTTCGTTAGATTGAAATGACAGAGCACAGGCGGAATAAGCATTGTTTTGAGAGACAAAAGAAAAAGATATAGGATTTGGATGCTTCCGAGTTTTTAGAAGAACATTCATTCACTAGAGCAACACGGTGATGAGTGGGTCGGCTCTTGATATATTTTACTAGATCGAGGAAAGACTGTAGGAGAAGGCTCTACAGGGCGCCATCGAACGAAGAAGTGAAGAGCACGCGAAGACCCACGAATGAATAACAAGGTTTATAACTATTGTAATACAGAGGAAACTGGTTATGAGCAAAGAATGATTCATTTTTGATTATCATTATAATAAATTTTTATTTGTTAAGTTGAAAGAAAGCTGATTATCCTTGTTCGTTACGTGCAACCCAGCATTTTAATAAGATTTTCAGATTCCTCACCACTCCATATGGATGGCAGATTGAATAATGGTTAAAGAGTAAGTAGCAACAATTATGAATATCAAACCCCAATTAACTCAGCTAGCCCAACATAATTTTGAAAGGAGAGAGATTTAAATTACATAGGAATCATTAGGTTTCAAGTGTAATCTTTCCCTGGCACCCAAATTACATTTGTGAGTAGCAATTATGTTTCAAAATGTCCCTCCAAGTGGGGCTTGTTTTTAAATAGAAAGACGAGGCTTGTTTCAAATTGGTACCAGTCAACGTCAGGCATGCTTCAATATACTTACCATATTACATATATAATACATCATTTAATATTATAAAGCTGACTAACATATTAATAACATACAAATTTTGAGACTCCAGGTTCACCAAAAAGAAATCTAAGCTTTGTGAAATATAAGGTTATGCACACTACTACAATATTTAATGTGTAAATGAGAGAGACTACTTTATTCCCCTCGTTGACGTTGCATTGATATAAAGCAGTTTGAGTGGCTTTTGCTGTGGATCAGAAATATTTTTGAATGTTGATGTAAGCAATTACTCAGTATTACAAAATTACACTTTTCCATTACTTATGATGTGCTTGGCAAAAATGGTTATTTACAGATTTTTAATCCTTCTTATTGATAGCTTTCATGAGTTTCTCTTTCAAAATAAAGCAGTTATGTATGTAAATGGCACTCTAATTTTTCTTTCTTTCTCTTTTAATTGTATCTTTGCTAATTTCACTTAAAAAATTATTTAAACCAACATCATTTTGTTGTTTGTCAAATTGTAAAGTGGATAATGGTTTGAAAAGTTACGTTCCAGTCAGTTCCGTTCAGTCAGTTCCATACAGGCATTGCATTTTCATATTGAGTAAACACTTACAATTCATAGCATTTTGGGTTCATGCAATTGTCATATGTTGGATTCTCGTAGTAACTGCAGAAAAGAGGATGCACATCCAAGACCTGCACTTTAACACCTGGTGACAAGAAAGGAATTGCATGACAATTTGTGACAACATTAATCCGTAATGTAAAGGACACAAAATTGAAGACAAACCTACCATCATCAAGAGTCTTCAAAAATTCATTGAACACCAGTACTTTCCTATTTGAAAGACCTGCATTCTTGAGGAAGGGAATGGTCAACAACATAACGGTCTCAGCACCAGAATTGAGAAGATCATCAAGCAGATCTGTCATATCATCAATAATACATCGTAAAGAGCGGTTCTGCAAAGTCAAAAAGCAAATGAAGCAGCAAGATCACAAGTATATAACTTTTGAAAGCTGATCCAATGAATTTTTCTTACACCTACATGGTTTAATTGTCTAGAAATCACTTATTCCTCAACACCACAGAACATTTCAACACTTTACAGTGTTTCTATCCTGATAATTAAATTTTGTACACTGTGTTGTACCTAGTGGATTCTATGTGAAGTACACTAAAATTCCATTTATAAGTTTGGGACTTTCAGGTTTTTCAAGTTTATACGTTTCTGTTTATAAGTTTCAGCTAAATTCCTATACTTCCAATGTTAAATTATTTCAGATATGAGTTTTATGTTTAATTATTTTTCACACCCTTTTGTCCATAAGCTCTGACTAATACATACCAACATAGATGTCTAGTAAGTATGAATAATTATGTCATCCTAGAGAAGCCCAAGGAATCTGTGTGTGGTTCAGTGTAGATGGTTGTTCAGTTTTTTGATAGGTAAGGCTTTGCAATTGTTTGCGTTTTGCTCGAAATGGCTTTGCACGTTTGCGTTTTGCTCGAAACGGCTTTGCACGTTTGCGTTTTGCTCGAAACGGCTGTTTGCGTTTTGCTCGAAACGGCTTTGCACGTTTGCGTTTTGCTCGAAACGGCTTTGCACGTTTGCGTTTTGCCCGAAACGGCTTTGCACGTTTGCGTTTTGCCCGAAACGGCTTTGCACGTTTGCGTTTTGCCCGAAACGGCTTTGCACGTTTGCGTTTTGCCCCAACGGCTTTGCACGTTTGCGTTTTGCCCAAACGGCTTTGCACGTTTGCGTTTTGCCCAAAACGGCTTTGCACGTTGCGTTTTGCCCGAAACGGCTTTGCACGTTTGCGTTTTGCCCGAAACGGCTTTGCACGTTTGCGTTTTGCCCAAAACGGCTTTGCACGTTTGCGTTTTGCCCAAAACGGCTTTGCACGTTTGCGTTTTGCCCAAAACGGCTTTGCACGTTGCGTTTTGCCCAAAACGGCTTTGCACGTTGCGTTTTGCCCAAAACGGCTTTGCACGTTTGCGTTTTGCCCAAAACGGCTTTGCACGTTTGCGTTTTGCCCAAAACGGCTTTGCATGTTTGCGTTTTGTTCGAAACGGCTTTGCATGTTTGCGTTTTGCCCAAAAGGGCTTTGCATGTTTGCGTTTTGCCGGAAAGGGCTTTGCATGTTTGCGTTTTGCCCGAAAGGGCTTTGCATGTTTGCATTTTGCCCGAAATAGCTTTGCTTAATGATCGTGTCTCACCCACTACAGCTTTGCATAAAAATATGTCAACACTGCACAGTAAATATCTGGCCTATTTGTGTGAAATATGTGGGAATCAAGTAATGTGGGCAATTATGGGGTAGTTGTCACATTTTGCGGGAGAAATTTATATTATAGAAGGAGAGAAAAGCTATTGGTCTAAGATTAGACTCTTTTCAAAAGTGAGAACTTCCTTTTATTGAAAACGTTATCAATTGAGAATATTGTACGCATATTAAGATTTTCCTCATTTTCAGTTATGCCTTTTTCTCATTTGTACATTTTTTCCTTTAGTCTCTTGAAAATTATATACTGTATTTACAATGGCCACACCTACTATGTAGACTTTATGTGAAAAACCATCTAAATAAAACAAAAATATGATGTGAAACTTGCACATTGAACCATGCCGAGCAAAATCTACTTTGGAGTAAATTGAATGCTTGGAACTGTTCCAAGTGCCAACCAGAACATGTTAACATCATTCAAGAGACAAATGCCATAACTAACACCCTCAACAACTTCTTGAATCTCCACCCACAGACTGCAATGTTCTACTGGAGTGCGGAAGCTTAACATTTTTTCTTGCCTCTCCTGGGAATCAAATCCCTTATGCCTTAGTGCAAGCACACTGACCACAAGACATACAAAGTCTCATGTAGTTTCTACAATTTCAAATTTAGTAACATGTAAATACACAGCATATGTTGAACTATGGCCCTTCAATTTACACTTAATAGATTGACACTGCTATTCGAAAGAATATAAACACAATTCAGATACAGCAACTTATTACATTAGTATACAAGAAAACGCAGGCAATATCTATACTAAGTCAATGGAGACAACCCTACTAAAGCAGTGAATGATGTTACTTGTAAATGATTTGAACACAAACGTGTACCACAACTCTGGCCCAGATTATTATAAGAAATTCTGTTTTGAATGATTTTGCTTAAATATTGTGTATTTAATGTTTTGTGTAATACTGTGTATCTCGTGTGTCTAATGTAATTTAATGTATTTGTCGGATACTGCTGCTTGCATGTATATAATTCTTGTAATATTTCTTTTTGGCAATTGTCTGTTTAATAAATAAATAAAAATATATATAAAATTAGTTTTTTTCTTCTGAAAAGGAATTTTATTTACTCCAATAACAAACATCATTGTAAAATTGAATTTAGTAAGCTTGAGAGTAAACTCAATAAATTAACTTCAGCAACTCAAACTTCAACCCATAACTTACCTGTAGAATATCCACAGCACCAAGCATCAACATTATTTTGGATTGAATAACCCTCTCATGTCGCACTTGCATACGAAAATCATGAATAGTCTGTCCTGATATACACATACCACAGGTCAATCTTTCAGAATCTAAAATCAGGAAATGTTTGAAACAAAGAATCACAACATTATCATTATCATCATCATTATTATTAATATTACTATCACTATCATCATCATTATCATTATTTTTATTATGATTAACTCTAAGTATTTTTTACTTAATACCAACTTCTTATTTATTTGTCTTCGATCAAGACTTTCTAATATATCATGAATTTCAATTTTGCAGGCTTGATCACTGTTATAATTTCATTGCTTAATCTATGCTCCATCATTTGAGGCCACTGTCTGTTAATTGAACATTCAAAATGATATTCAAAATCATTCAACCATTAGTTAAAACAGTTTTTCTTTCTATACAATTGGGTACTAAAATAATTCAATTAAAAAGGTTTTCTTATATCATTAAATTTCACGAATATAATATCAAAATAGGTTACCACAATCCCTCAAGATATTCATTCTCAACAAATCAATGACAGAAATTCTAGAAATGAGCACAGAAAGTAATAATAAATTTGTCCACCTCAAACTCTTTCACATGTGGAGTGAGCAAGATTTCAAACACAAAGGTAATGAGATATCACAGAAAGAGCCACTAATTACATTACATGTTGGGACCCCACAACTGACTGATGAATAAAATAAAATGCAATAAAATAAGCAGCAAGATTATTACCAGAACAAAGACACAATTGCAGTGAAATTAATATGTAAAAAGTATTAAACTATCTGAAAACTTTTTACCTTATCTGTATGCAATCAAATCTTTTGAAGTGTAATATTATTTTAAAATGTTCTTACCATCCCATTCATAATCTGAATGGAGGCATTCATAGGCAAACTGAAGAAGAAAATCATCCCCCACCAGATGGTAGCCCAACATTACAGGACCATTATCCCACTAAAAACAAAAAATTAAAATAAAATAATATTAATATTCACCTTGTAATGAAGATAATTTAGAACAGATTGAATCGTATCATACACTAACTTTCCATTACTAACTTAGCAGAATCATGGCACTCGGCAGAAGCACATATTTTGCTTTTACGAACATACGAGGAGAATGACGAAGGAAAAGTTCTAACAACTGTCACTGAATGTTAATACAGTAGTTATACAAATATTAAAATCATGTATGGTAATGCCAGATGCATTTCAGACAAATTGAAACAAAAATGGAATCAATGCTAGTACAACACTATTAATCACAACGTTTAAAACAGTTTAAACTAAGCATTGATTTTAAGAAACCATTTTAAATTGATGCAAATACCAATTGCATACAATATGTTACATTATTTGAATATTTATCAAAATAATTCTTTCATTAACACATTCTTATTCTCGTCATCTACCTATTTTACCCACCATGAGCCTGATGAATCTGAAACTTTCCCAAGCCTCGGTACTCACACAATAGATATTTTATCACATACTCCATTAAACAATTCAAACACACCTTATGCATATATAATTAACACTTTCATTTACAACACAGTTTTAGAAAGTCATCCTTAAAAATGATTCTTGAACATGTGCAGCTGAAAATTTTATTTTTGCCATGCTTTATAATTTTTGCTAGTCATTTTTATATTAAAATGCTGTAACTGAGATTAACACGACACAAACTTTGAACATATATAGTCCTACATTTTTTTTTATAGATCAAATGTTTGCACCTAAGTTCATTGTGGATTGGTTCAATAACACCAATAGTTCTCTAGATCTAGAAAAGAAAAAATATTTTTAAACCTACACTACTGTAGTTGTGTGAATCTTCCTCCTCATTTCCTGAAACATGATCAGTATCCGATGATGGAGCCCCAGATACCGTGCATTTCAATGTATCACCAATAAAAGTAACTGTTCTGATATGGTCTGTTTGAACAAAATAAAAATGTTAACACATCAAAATTAAAAAAAACATATTGCATAAAAAATTAAAACTTTAAAAAACACAAAAATCATACAACAAAAGCTTTAAAGAACATACAGTCAGACCTCCATATATCGAATTTCATGGTTCTTTCAATAATATTCAATATACAGAAACTTTGATATACAGAAATATCAAAGTAATTTTGAAATTTTAGCAATTGCTATTAAAAAAAGTTTTGGAAAATTAGGTAAAATGGAAAATTCAAACATTAAATAATTAGCTAATGTTTTAATAATCTATACCACATATTTATGAATAGGAATATGAAATTAGTATTGCTTTTTCTGTAACATTAAGGAGATTATTGTTTCAACATCTGGAACACACTTCTTCAGCACCTCAACACCAAACAACCTGTGCTGAACTGACAGACTAACATCTTAGGGCTGGGTCATTAGACAAAGGGGCATGCGATTGACCATCGCTTTGGCAAATGCATTCCCACAACTGACACATTTCCATTAGGAGGGTGCAGCGGTGTTACTTTTATGAGAAAGCTGGGAACTGGACATAGAAAACATACAAACATTTCTTCAATTATACAAAGGTTCAGAAGGAAGTTCTATTTTCTGCAGTAGTAATACTCTCCTTCCAAATTAAATGATACTAACTTTTTAGAAACATAATTAATGTACATTTTTATTTCATTGAAAAAAATAGTCAAGTCAGAAAACGAATTGGATATATAACATAATTTTCGATCTATAGAAACGTTTATAAATGAAATTTTCAAGTGATGAGGGACAAAAATATTTTATTAATAGAAAAGTTTGATACATGGAGGTCCATCCTTCACATCAGTTATAATTTCAGAATAAATTCCAAAATACCTTCTCAATGCAAGTGAATCATACACTGAATAAATATTGCCAAAGAGTAAGAAAAGGCAGAAATGATAACTGGGTTCAACTTCTGATGGTTTCATTCACTATCGAAAAATGATTTTACAAAACACTGTTATGCATATTTTTACACTTACATGAGGTACAAAACACTCGCTCAATCATAGCTCTTAACATAATGTACTTCATACACATGAATCATGACATTGTTTCATCATTCATCACGACATTGTTTCATAATATACTTTTTTTTTAATACAATCAAACGTAGATAGATTTTAAGTATTTAAATTATTTACCGAACAAACTTCTACAGTTTGAATTAAGTAGTATTAAACAATATTCTAGGACAACAACAAAAAAATCACAATAGCATAACAGCATTCTCAGTATTTGAAAAATAAACAATACAAAAATAAATTATGAGCAAAAGAGCCTTGTAATACATTATAATTTACTGAAAAGGGCACTAGTAATATGAATGTATGACTATTTTTAGAAATTATTGGTATTTTCATGTTTGTTTTAGTTTAAAAAATTGTAACTTTATTTGTTCCTTGACATAAATTGAAAAGTAAATAGTAAAATATTAAACATCTTACTATTGGTTTGCTCTCTGATAAATGTACAAAAAAAAAAAAAAATTTCAATATTATTGAAGATGTTTCTCAAATACTGAAAATTCAGCAAGATATCAAATTAATTAATTAATTAATTTGAACTCGCCTCCAGTCCACCTAGTAATGCCAGCTGAAGAATTGCCATTTGGAAACTCAGCAGAATTTCCTGAAATATCTGAACTTGTATTTGGTTCTTGTTTCACTTTCATGCAATCACCATTTTCAGTTTTGATCCGTATGTTCATATCTGACTGATCATCAGAGTTATCAACATAAATAGGAGCAACAGAAGACTCAGTGTTTTTGCATATTAGTAATTGTAAAAATTTACAAGAAAATGCAAAGAATAAAGTTACCATCTGAAGTGAATTTCTTGTCTTTCTCTCCTCTATCTGGTGAACATCCATAAGACTCATCACTAAGCTCTTCTCCAGCAGGTATGTAACGTACTTGCGTGCAAGACAAACGCGAGTTGAAAGCACAATGTCTGTCAGCTGGGAACCTAGAGTAGCCATTAGCACCTGAACCTCTTGCATTGGCTGCTGGGGCTCTAGATCTTGAAGCATTTCCATTGAATAATTGCTAAAAAAGAAAAATAAACATCCTATGCTTCACTACTTGTAAACTTGTGTAAACTTCACTACTTTGCAACAAATATTAACAGTGTTACCCAGCTTTATAATTCACACAGTCATCTAAAATACCACCTTGCCTGCCTAGAGGCTAAAACCCTAATTGCAGATATTCAGGCACCCTTTCATTATTGCAACTGAGGAAACATTTATTTATCTTGACCGTAGTGTGCAAAGCAGATACACTCAATATTCTCTGATACCTCAACACACTCTGGATTCGGATAGGATAGTTATAGAGAAATTAAAAAATATTCTCATAACATAATGCTCATTATGAGCATGGCTCATGAGACTTAACAAGCTATTGTCTTTTTTTTGTCATTGGGTGGTGGTGGTGGGGTGGTGGTGGTGGTGGTGGTGGCGGCGGTGGTGGTGGTGGTGGGGCGGCGTGTAGTGGAGGTGGTGGTGGTGGTGGTAGTTGGGGTAGGGTGGTGGTTGGTGTGGTAGTGTGTGGTGTGGTGGTGGTGTGGCGGGGTAGTGGTGTAGTGGTGTGGTGGTGGTGGTGGTGGTGGTGGGTGGTGGTGGGGTGGTGGTGGTGGTGGTGGCGGGTGGGTGGCGGTGGTGGGTGGCGGTGGTGGGGTGGTGGTGGTGGTGGGGTGGGGTGAGTGGTGGTAGTGGTGGCGGTGGTGTGGTGGCTGGTAGTGGCGTGGTCGGTGGTGTGGTGGTGGTAGTGGCGGTGGTGGTGGTGGTGGTGGTGGGGCGGTGTGGTGGGTGGTGGTGGGGGTGGGGGTGGTGGCGGGCGGTGGGGGCGGCGGTGGCTGGTGGCGGGTGGTGGCGGCGTGCGGTGGGTGGTGGGTGGTGGGGCGTGGTGTGGTGGTGGTGGTGGTGGGGGGTGGTGGCGGCGGTGTGGCGGCGGTGGTAGTGGCGTGGTAGTGGTGGTGGTGGTGCGGGTGTGGTGGTGGTGGTGGTGGGGGCGGCGGTGGTGTGGTGGCGGTGGTGAGTGGCGGCTGGTAGTGGTGGCGGTGGTGGCGGCGGTGGTAGTGGCGGCGTGGGTGGTGGTAGTGGCGGCGGTGGATGGTGGTGATGGTGGCGGCGGCGTGGGTGGTAGTGGTGGCGGCGGCGGCAGTGGTGGCGGCGGTGGTGGTGGGCGGCGGTGGTAGTGGTGGTGTGGTGGTGGCGGCGGCGGTGGTGGCGGCGGGTGGTAGTGGTGGTGATGGGCGGCGGTGGGGGGATGGCGGCGGGCGGCGGGGTGGTGGTGAGTGGGGGGGCGGCTGGGGTGGTGGTGTGATGGTCGGCGGTGTGGTGGTGCGATTGGAGATGCGGGCGGGGGTGGCGGTGGTCAGTCGGTGGTGGTGGGGGCAGTGGTAGTGGGGTGATGGTGGCGCGGCGGTGGTAGTGGCGGTGGTAGGAGTGGTGATGGTGCATGGTGGTGAGCCGGCGGCGGTAGGTGGAGGGAGGTGTCGGTGATGGTGGTGGGCGGCAGGGTGTGTGGTGATGGTGCAGCGGTGGTGGTGGTGCAGTAGTAGGAGGGTGGTGGTAGTCAGGATGGTAGTGGTGCAGTAGTAGGAGGTGATGGTGTCAATGTCAGGGATGGTGGTGGGCAGTAGTAGGAGGTGATGGTGTCAATGTCAGGGATGGTGATGGTGCATAGCGGAGGTGATGGTGAAGTCAGGGATGGTGGTGGTGCAGTAGTAGGAGGTGATGGTGTCAATGTCAGGGATGGTGGTGGTGCAGTAGAGGAGGTGATGGTGTCAATGTCAGGGATGGTGGTGCAGTAGTAGGAGGTGATGGTGTCAATGTCAGGGATGGTGGTGGCGCAGAGTTGGAGGTGATGGTGTCAATGTCAGGGATGGTAGTGGTGCAGTAGTAGGAGGTGATGGTGTCAATGTCAGGGATGGTGGTGGTGCAGTAGTAGGAGGTGATGGTGTCAATGTCAGGGATGGTGGTGGTGCAGTAGTAGGAGGTGATGGTGTCAATGTCAGGGATGGTGGTGGTGCAGTAGTAGGAGGTGATGGTGTCAATGTCAGGGATGGTGGTGGTGCAGTAGTAGGAGGTGATGGTGTCAATGTCAGGGAGGATGGTGGTGGTGCAGTAGTAGGAGGTGATGGTGTCAATGTCAGGGATGGTAGTGGTGCAGTAGTAGGAGGTGATGGTGTCAATGTCAGGGATGGTGGTGGTGCAGTAGTAGGAGGTGATGGTGTCAATGTCAGGGATGGTGGTGGTGCAGTAGTAGGAGGTGATGGTGTCAATGTCAGGGATGGTAGTGGTGCAGTAGTAGGAGGTGATGGTGTCAATGTCAGGGATTGTAGTGGTGCAGTAGTAGGAGGTGATGGTGTCAATGTCAGGGATGGTGGTGGTGCAATAGTTGGAGGTGATGGTGTCAATGTCAGGATGGTGGTGGTGCAATAGTTGGAGGTGATGGTGTCAATGTCAGGGATGGTGGTGGTGCAGTAGTAGGAGGTGATGGTGTCAATGTCAGGGATGGTGGTGGTGCAGTAGTAGGAGGTGATGGTGTCAATGTCAGGGATGGTGGTGGTGCAGTAGTAGGAGGTGATGGTGTCAATGTCAGGGATGGTAGTGGTGCAGTAGTAGGAGGTGATGGTGTCAATGTCGGGATGGTGATGGTGCAATAGTTGGGGTGATGGTGCAATAGTGGAGGTGATGGTGTCAATGTCAGGGATGGTGTGGTGCAGTAGTAGGAGGTGATGGTGTCAATGTCAGGGATGGTGGTGGTGCAGTAGTAGGAGGTGATGGTGACAATGTCGAGGGTGGTGGTGTCATCAGGGGAGTGCAATCTTGGGGTGGAGTGGTGCAGTAGACGAGGGTGGTGGCAGTGGTAGTGCATTCGTGAGGTTGGGGTTGGGGGTGCAGTGTTGGGGGCAGTATCTTGGATTTATTCATAGCTGCCTGTGAAGTAATTACGGTGTCATCCACTCAGAAAGTTCAATGGCACCATAACAGCTCATGAATTTACACTGGAAAAATCACAGAATAGTGAGGGGTGATAGTGCAGTAATCGAGGATGGTGGTGCTGTCGTCAGGGTAGTGGTGCTGTCGTCAGGGTAGTGGTGCTGTCGTCAGGGTAGTGGTGCTGTCGTCAGGGTAGTGGTGCTGTCGCGTCGGGTAGGGTGCTGTCGTCAGGGTAGTGGTGCTGTCGTCAGGGTAGTGGTGCTGTCGTCAGGGTAGTGGTGCTGTCGTCAGGGTAGTGGTGCTGTCGTCAGGGTAGTGGTGCTGTCGTCAGGGTAGTGGTGCTGTCGTCGAGGTAGTTGTGCCGTCGTCGGGGTAGTGACCCTGTCGTCGGGGTAGTGGCCCTGTCGTCGGGGGAGCGGGTCTGTCGGGGGGGGGTAGGCGGGGGGTGGGGGGGTTGGCGGTAATTTTGACAGACCTGTTGGTGGCAAACAAATAAATACAAATCTGTTCAAATTATTTGTCTCACAACAACAAAAATTAGGTTTGATTTCGTGATATAATAGCAGATCCCAAGAGCTCTGAAAATTTTTAAGTAGAAAGTATTAGCCTGCCATCTTCCTTCTAATAAAACAACTTTTATGAAGTGGAAATGTCACAAATGAACAGGTAACAGTACTGTCACAATCAACTGCAATTGGCACCTGCACGCAATAGTTCAGGTATTGTTTTGAGTGTGTCACACATTGTGAGGTTTCTTCAAAAAAGTGAGACATTCACTGACTTCAGATGTTATGGTAGATCAGTTTAATGGTTCATTAATGTTAAGACTTATTGTAATTACGTGATTTTAAAGGATTATACTTAACAGTGTGAAATGGGAAGGAGGAAGAATCTTTCACCTAGTAAAGTTGCTATTGTTAAAACTTCTGGAAGAAGGTATCTATACAGAGAGGTATACTGCTATGACACTTGCAATAAATCATAAATCTGTTAGTAGAGTCAGTTTTGCAATGAGTAAACAAACCTACCAACAAATGAGAGTACAAAAATGTGGACGAAAATCAAAGCTCTCTTCTCAAGGCATCAGGAACTAAGCTCAGAAGGAAATAAACATTATTTCTAAAGAATTTAAATATAAACATGGTTGAGCATGGACCACGTGATACTCCAGAAAGCGGAAGAAGCATTTGCTCTGAAGAAGGCATAATATCACAATGCCTCTGAGAAAAAGCAAAAATCACACCTGCAATGACAAAGAAACGTGTTGAATGGGCATGAGATCTGTAACTCTGGACGTGTGAAGCCTGGAAGAAAGTGTGTTTGAATTATGTTTCTCTACATCTGAAGAATGTTCCAGATATGTTCAATCTGGAGAGGCGTTCATCCAACATTGATTCTGGTGAGGCGTAATGTCTTTCATGGATCCTGGGAGGATCTACATCATAGTGGGAACAATGAAACAGGACCAATACTTAAAGATTTTCTATCTTAAAAATTAAAAACTAAAAAAAATAGCTAACTTAACCATTCTGAAGGAAGGACTATGTCAAAGGCAGAAACCTGGTTGAATGAAAGCCCCATTCATGTCTATGCACAACAGCACACCCTGTCATCAAGTTAAAACTGCCAAAAATTCCTCATGGAATGTTTTTTTTTTGTTGTTGTTGTTGTTGTTGTTTTTTAAATAACTACACGACCAGGAAATAGTCCCAACATGCACACTAAAGAGAAACATTGGAGTTTCATGAAGTGTAAGCTGAAAAAGATAATTTCAACTAAACCAGTTGATTGAGGAGAGCAATTCATTACAGTACTCCAGTATTGATTTAAAGCTGAAGAGCCCAAAACTTGTAAAAAGCCTTCCAAAAGAATGAAATTTCTCGCTAAAAAATAAAGGATTCCATACTAAACATTAATTTTTATGATTGTTCCTGAGAAACAAATTAGTATGTACTATGTTGCTACAGAAAGGATCTCGTATGTTATTACAGCAAGCAAGAGGGCCTTCGGAGAGAGGGGACAGTCAAGGCACGAACTTACTTATTGGTCATCTACGTCGTTACTCTCTCCCAGGGACGCTTTTGACCTTCCCTCAGAGCTAATCGTTGTCTCCTGAGATCCTCAGAGAGCTCCCGTACGCACCCAACTGAAATATTTGGAAGTTCCGCTGCTGGAGGTGACCCAGAAGCCAACTTTGTGCTACCATCCCACGGTCATGGTCCGCACATGGTGGAAATATTTTCACCATGGATCCTCAGCAAGGCCGAGTTGAGGTTCTATGCTACAAGTTTCATTGACGGGAAGTCGTCTCAGAGGCCAAGTGACAGGTTGCTCCAAGGGAGCACTCTGTAGCATGCCGACTCAAGAAAGATACAAGTTCCGCACTCTCGGCACAGGTGCCCCGCGCATCACCAGGATCATTTGAACATTATACAGTCTTAAAGGAACTTTTATTATGAATGTATAAGTGTGAAAAATGTATAAACGTAAAATGCATAACTGAAATAATTTTGCATGGGAATTATAGGAATTTATCCAGGACTTACCAAAAAAACGTATAAACGGAGCTTCACTGTACATGGTTTACAATGTACTGTTGTTAGATGAAGCAAATCCTTTGAAAACTTAATACTGAGCCTAATCATTTCAACAGATATGTAATAATAAATGTAGTTAAATAGTTGTGTAATTTTAGCCTGCTTTCTTTTTTTCCCAAAAGAAATAATTAACCGAAAAACTTACAAACTGTCTTGACATATTTCGTCTTGCTGCCCAGAACCGCTTCTTTGGAGTTGAATAAGTAACTTTACTCTGCAAAATGAAAGTGAAACAAAGTCAATCAACACTATCAAACCATCATAATACACTTAACAATATTACTAAATGTCATACACTTAAATAACCATATTATTTTCATTTTGGTTATTAATATTAAAAATTTAAGTAAGTTAAATGAAAAAGTTTGCAAGCAGTATGAAGACAATGAGAATTTTCATTGACAGAATTTCCTTATTTTATTGGAGAAATCAAACAGTTAGAGAATACTCATTTCTGAAATTATCATGAATAATTTTTAGGAGCTAGTGTTGTTTACAAATGGATGGACAGACCTTCGTGTGAAGGCCTTATCTCACACCATCACTCTTAGCAGAACAATGGTTCATATGCTTTAAGAGTAATCTTTCATTTTGTGTGTTCTGAATGCTATGTACACATTGCATATACATATGTTATAAGTATACCACATTCATCTATTCATTAATTTGCATTTTGCAACATTTGTATCTGAACAAAGTAGATTTTTCCTTGGCCAAAAACCACATAATCCTGTATTTTCATTGAACATACATTATTACATGCAACCTCAAAATTATGAGTTTCACTTATAAATGAAAAACAAAATTGATGGACCAAATTTGAATGTAACCTAAATAGAAGTGTTTACAAAAAGGCCAACAATTAAACTGATGTAATAAGGCAATCAACACAAAATTCTAGACTAAAATGCTCTTATTTAATCAGTCAACATTAACAATACTAACCCTTTTTTTATGAGCCTTTGGATCAGCCTTCTGCTTCTTAACCAAGTTTGCGATATGTTCAGTTTTCTTGCTATTAGCTGTGATAACAATTTCTCCTCTTCCATTCTGAGAAAGATAAACACCTGAAATCTTTCGCAGAAATGCTTCTAATGAATTACAACCAAATGTTCGGAATGGAATGGCCTGGCCAACAAGTTCATAATATTCTCCTGGAAGATAGAAATGGTGTTAATTAAGGTGTAATTAAAGAATCTAGTTTACATCATAAGCTAAAATGGTTCAAAAATATATAACTACCTATTAAAAGCAAAACTGAAACATAACTTTTAATATTCGAATGTTTCAATGCATGAAAAGGAAACTTTACCTTCAAGATCTGTCAGAGTCATAACACCTTTTTTTGACACCACACATGATTTTATTGCCGATTCAACCTCAGTCCAACTCATTTTTCACCTAGAAAACATTCATGAAATATAAATGAGAACATTTATTTTAAGGCTTCAAAACTGATTACTTTACATTGCACTTCTCAAAAAATTAAATAAATAAAATATTCAATAATAATTCTCCAACATACTTGCCTGCCAAGTTCAAATAAATTAAAGGAAGGCAATTTTGAAAAGAAGACCGTTTACAAATTGAATTAAGAGAAGTTATTGCTGCTAATATATTCAAACTTTTTTTTAAACTTTTAATTACTCTCCATTCATGGTTTAGCATTAAGAAGGGGAATGTCAACTTTTTCATCATAGAAAAATTAGATAAAACCCAACAAAAATTGCCAATACATTTTATCATTTGGGGTTCTCTCACCCTCCTTTCAAGCAAGTATCACGATTTTTCCTGCAGATAAAGGCAGTCGGTGCATTGTGCTCGTCACCCATCTCCTTTATGACAACTGTGACAAAAAGGTGGAGTGCTATTTTCACCTCTTCCTTGGGTTACATTGGCCTGGGGGGAATTGCACAGGGTCGCTTTCCCTACATTTGTATTATTAAACTACGAAGATGTTACCAGGACAAATTAATACCAACAAGAACTTTCATAACTCTGTAACACTAAATATTTAGATATGTGCCCTGGTTTGGTAAGGTTTGTCTTTAGGAGAAAAATTTACAAACATTTTACAATAAACCCATGACACTGAGAAGACAACCTTCTAAAATGATTAGGTTCGGAAGCGACGTTACAGTTTTTTAAAATTTTATTAGTTTGAAACCAGCATAATTCATTCTTCAATATGTTGGTCTACCCAGTGTACTGACATTTCAATAAAATTAAATCTTCATGCCAGGTATACAATTCTGTAAATATGTTGTTCCACTTTACATTAGTGCAAAAGCATCACTGAAAATTAAAATCCTAATTTCTCTAGATTATTATTTTATTTAACTTTAACTATCTCTAACATGTTTGCTTCCAGTGAATGCCAAAAGTCGAAAAAAATGACTTAGTAATAGTTCCAAGAGTACGTCATCGGGTGCATCTCCGAGAGTAAGATTGTAGTGACACATCTATAAATATTCTACTAAAATTCTTTTACAACGATCGAAACCCTTGCCATAAAATATCGCCGTAAGCCGGCAATAACTAGAAAAGCACTCTCGTTAATACAAATAATTGCCCGGAGGCAATTCGCTCAATTAAAATATTAAAAATACAGACGACGAGTTTATGACAGTTTATGATAAGAGTCAATACAATCACACTGATAACGTGATAACTGATAGCTAAAATGTATCACCACGTGAATGGTATTCTAACATGTCGTAATAACAAGTTCCCCTCGAACTACCAATTGCTACTGCAATGAAATTGCTCTCAACTACTACACACCAACACACTTTTCTTTATAAATAATTTTAAATGTTACAAGAAAGAATTGTCCTTCACGCACCCATGTGAAACATAGCACGAGTGGGAGAAACCGCGCTCACGAGCTTTCAAAGACATTAAAATGTTCATATTACCAACTAATGTTTGCTCATTTAAATGTGTCTGTTACTCCATCAAACAATATTTCACGTCTTAAAGCTTCATTAATTTTACGTGAAATATAATATCCAATATTAAATGTGTGTAAAAGAATAATATCGAAGGAAACTAATATTTAAAGCGAATAATGTGAATTCACACTTTTTTGCCCCGTAGTTTTCCTTCCTGATTATTCTGACAGGTCAGAGCGGTAGATTTAAATGCTACTTACAATATAATAGAAAACTCGTTTCTTGTTTTCATTTAAATTGCATTAAAAATAACGAAAGGATAGAGTGTCTAATCTCGACGAAAATATGAGGTCTTTCCCAATTCAAGTGATTGAAAAAGTACCTTTCTACGGGTATTTGTCTTCCTTCAATCTTGTCTTGGCTCTGAATTTGAGAAAATGTACGAGAAAGAACTATTTCTTTGAAACATTTCGATCAGTGAATATGAAATGAATTGCAGCAGATGAGAATCTGACTTCATTATCTTTGTTTGGATCCATTATTCGTCTGTTTCAATCAAAATCAATCATGTGGGGAAATGTTTCAAATTGCAGAGTGCAAGCGGGCTCGGATTAAGCACGGCGAGGCAGGAGCGACCACTCCGAGGGCCCCGCAGAAAGGGAATCGATATTCTCGTAGCCAATGACCCTTCACGCAATCAATTACAGTCGACTTCGGTTATAGTGAACTTCTGGGGATTAACATGTTTGGTTCACTATATCCGAGGTTCACTGTATCCAAAGATGTCAAATTTAAATACAATTTCTCCATAATTATTGATTTTATTAATATAGAGATACACATTAGCAACACATACTGAAAATTTCAATATCTTTATTTGTCCTTAAAAAATCTATTATTTTCAATTGTTGGCTTCATACTTTTTCATTAGTAATTTCTCTAGATCCTTCTCCAGAGTCCTCAGGGAAGACTTCTTCGATTATGACCTTTGGCCGACGATATTTTTTTCAAGCTGCCTAGTGTTTGTATTGGTGGCATTGAGGTAATATATTATTTTCCAGGAGGGAACTAATTTGCAGGATGTTGTATTTCCTTCGTTCACTATAGCCGAGGTTCAGGTTTTTAAGTTCACTATAACCGGGTTCACTTTATCCGAGTTCACTATAACCGGAGTCGACTGTATATATACTTTCCTTTTTAGGAGCACTTTTTAGGAGCATCCGGTGTTTGACTTCCTAAATGTCAACAACTAGTGATGCTAATACAGCACGTACTGTCTCGCCCGTGCTTTCACGCAAAATCACGCGAATAGTACTCACATTTTCAAAAAATTGAACCAGACCTTGTTTCAAAATATATTTTTAAGGAATAGATTCCTTTTAGGAAAAAAAGAATCTCTATCTTAAATATTTTAATTTTACGACGACTCCGAAAAAAATGTGAACTTTTGCAATTTTTGAAAAATCAGGGCTTTTAACGAACATGATACTTACAACATTCTTTTAAACGCCCTTCACACTACTAAACGACAAAAATTTAATCAAAAATGAAGGATCCATTTTTTTTTAGTTTGAAAAATATCCCAAAGGCTTCGTGTAAAGTATCTCCCAAAATTAAAATATCGATTTCAAATTCAAAGGACTGCGATATCAGCCAGATCGATGAAGGAATATCAATTTTGGAGGAAATCGGCTGATCGGTTTAGCCGCTAGTGTTGTTCACACACGGACAGACAGACGGAGAGGTTTTGCTGTCATTCGATTTTTCGGTATCAAGGAGCCACAAAATTGGATATGGCTACACCACGAGTTAAAAGATTTTTTCTAAATTTAGCAACTGGATTTATCCACTTTTTCGTTACCAGGGCCCTGTAATAAGAGTTTTTCTGCCGCAAATTCGCCGTTTTTTCGCGCAGTATTACATAATTTCCTCTCTACTCCGTAGTGAGCAAGAAACAATGGGGTTGTGATACGCTGTGCTTGCGGGTCTTCACCAACACAAGTCTGCTCTCGCGAATCACGTGGATCTTACCTTCGGGAGCAAAGCTTGGTGACGGTTCTGCGTTATTCATTCATTGAACATCTCGTAACAGATAAAGTTAGTCTTACTTCCCTACTCTGCCGAAGGGAAAGAGAATCCTGTCGCAAACGCGTTCTCCCAACTTTCCAGTGGCTGCCTTCATATTCCGTTTTCCTTCAGGGGTCAGCGCGATTGATATATTATTCGACGGCCAGATATGAGAGACTAAACGTTAATTTGATCCCTCGATGGCCCCTCGATGACTGAGAAGTTCACTGAAAGTACACTATTATTTATTCTTCACTATCACTAATATTCTTGTTTGTCATAAATGTTATGGCCATGTTGTGGTCCATAAATATCCTTTAGTTTAGGTACAGTTTCTTGTCATTTTATGAATTATAAAAACAGAAACTCAAAAATACTATTGAATTTCTTTTGTGTGGCTTATCTTTTACTACTGAGTTCCAACTTGAACAATTGAGTACTTCATAAAAGTTTCTCGAGATGAATATATTGCATCAAGATTGTTCTTCGTAAATATTGTTTGCCAACAACTTCTAAAATCAAATGTAGATTTTTTCTTCCCTAATCAAAAAGCAGGGTTGAATAATGGAGTGAATTACCCCCACGTGTAAGGGATCCCTCGTGGGTTAATACAGCCTTGGGTACAAAGATAAAAATACATAAAATAAATGAAGTAAGCTGTCCAGCCTTTTGTAGAAATATGTATTACACACAGATTTACACATGTACATTTACTTTACTGTACATGAAATCGAATATTTTTCTACACAAACACATACAAACGCACGCACACACACACATACACACAATATATACGAGTATATATATATATATATATATATATATATATATATATAGACACACACACACACACATATATATATCTTATATATACATATATATTTTATGTATCAACTAAGTTTATCAGAATACATATAGCAAATAATGAGAATAACAATAAAAAGTTATATTGATCAATATTATAGATCATTGTACAGATGTATCTCTTCAAACAGTAAAAATGCCCTTTCCAATCATTTCCTTTGACTACAAAGATATTGACATTACAACTGATATATCAAACCGATAATGTAATGAATGCAAGTGTAAATAAAAGATGTATAGTATCAATAATTATTGATTTCTGACAACATCTTTTATTTACACATATATAAGAAGGTATCTGTATCACCAACGATCTAATTATAGCTATTAACATACCTAAAAATGGCATGAGTGTTGTTACTGCCGAGGCCAAAAGTTAAAAATGGAGGCGGAGCGTAGCGGAGCCGAGATTTTTAATTTGGACGAGGCAATAATAACACTGTAACATTTCGTGACGTGTTCAGCATTTTATCGGTCACCAGAAAATCTCACGAATTATGCGAAAATTTATTACAATAATGCGATAGTAAATACATGAATTCTCTTGCTGCGGCACGTTAGTACGATATTGTGGGATGTTGCTTGCAATATTTGTAAATAAACAATATTCGTATACCGTGGATCGAGAAAATTGGGTGTAAATAATTCTCCTGAGTCTAAAGATACCTAAAGAAATGACGTTCGGTTAGGATAAGTTATTTTGTCGTCGTTGCTCCTTCTGCCTGTGAAGTGGAACCGACTGCGTTTTAACTGCGACTGCGTTTTTTTTCTTCAAAATTTAAGTAGTAGATGACTTAGTGTAGGGATCACAGAATTTTGAAAATATGGACACAATTCACTTTTCCCCATAGCACGTCATACGCAGTTTTTTTTACTGTTTTTTGACGTAAAATAAATAAATAAATAAATAAAAATAAACATTGGGTTAGTGAAGATTAGGAGTGTTTGATATTTATTTTCCTGATAATACGCAATTTATTTCGCGAAAGATTTGGTAAAAATAAAGCATCTGTCTGGATAAAGAAGGTCCCGAACTCGCATCCGGATGGTGATCATTTTGTGACCATTCATTCTTATCCATAGATATTTCTTTTGCTTCACATTCTGTATAAGAAAAGAGTGAAATTAAGAGTTACGGAAATCAGACACAAAGTGTTCAAATGTTAATACAAAAGGGAAGTTAAAAAAGTAATCGAAAATTCGAGACGGTTTTTTATAGTAAGAACAAGCAGTTACTAAGCTCTCACTTTTTCTTGATCTTCGAGCTCCCTAGTCCTTGCTCGACCCGGCATAGCACGGCCCGGTAGAAAATATGAGCTTCACTCGGAACGTCACGGCTCAGTTTGCAGTGCTGCCCACCTTCTTCCTTTCCAATGTGGACTTCCTAGTTTTCGGTCTCCCTTTCTATGGACCTGTGCGTACCATGTTCCTTCTTGTTACTCAATTATTTGTGTAACTATTAATTATTTATTCAGAATTTTAAAAAATCTTCCGTTGTTTCTCATAGATATCTAGTCCAAAACGAGTTATTACACCGACTTTTCTGTCAATGAAGTTGACAGCCCTGCACTGCTGTGATGTAGACAGAACCCGCGTCTCTCCCCGCTGTTGAGTATCAAGAAAAAGTGCGTGATTTGTACGTGGATTTGATTCGTAGGCAGCTTTGTTCAGTTTTCCCTGTATAATGCTGGAAGGTGAGGATACTTGGACGAAGAACGGGTTGAAAGAATAATGAATATAATCGAGAATCTCTTCTATTAGATGTTGAACAATTTAAAGCTCGAAGAAGAAACATGAAGCTTCTCCAACTCTCATAAACACGGTTTTCAGTTAGAATAATTAGGCCTTCCCAGTATGACAAGAATTAAATAAAACATTTTTCTAATTTTCCTTTTCGATCTTTCGATGGACATGCAACTCTCTTACGAGGAGAGAGGGGGAACCAGCCGCCATTGGTTCAATGTATAGCTATTGCTCTACCACTCTCAAAAAAACCTTCCACTGCGCATGCCCGAAAGTGGCCTCTCCCTCCAAAGTTCCTAATATTTCCCCGCCTGCCTGCGCTCTTTGTCACAACATAGTTCTCCCTGTGTCTTTCTCCCATGCGTCGCGCGGTAATTCAACACTGTGAGTTTGGTGATAAACTGACGAGTGAGAAGGATCAGACGGAAGGCAGCTTACGTGTTTCTACAGTAGGGGTTGTCCAATCGATCAACAGAAAATTAGCCGTGTCTTGGAGAGTTTCGGTCTCCAGTCCGTGTTTTACCGTGGCTAGTGAGCAGTGACAGTGTCCTTTACACAGTAGCTGCTGTTATTCACAAAAACCCAATTATTACAAATAATTCAAAGTATATCCACTGAAAAACGATAGGTCATTGATCAAATAATCATTGAACATGACCACATTCCTCTCCGTTTTCCACCGTACCATCCAGATCTAAATCCAATAGAACTTGTTTGGGGATTTATAAAAGGGCGCGAGGCAGCAGAAACTATTGGTGCATCCTTAAAAGAAAAGGAAATGTTTTGCTGAGAAGCGTTTGCACAATACGATGTATTCATTTCTTTGGACACTCCTGGGAGTGCGAGTTCCTCTTTTGACGAAGAGGGTAGTGATGACGAGTGGCGGTCAGCGCGATCGCTGCGTCTCGCAGTCGCCTCTCCTTCTCGCCTACGCGCTTCCCTTATCGCCGAGAGGGGAAATCTCAGATGCCGCAGGGTGGGGGCAGCTTCCGAGACTTTAACAAAGGTACGTCCGCCATGATGGTTTTTTTGCGAGCGGTTCAGCTATAAATACTTAGTCATGATTCGAAAATTTTAAGATGATGCAGCCAGGCATGATGCTGGTTTCATAAGAAACATCAGTTTCGAGGATTTATTCATTTGAAATAAGAATGTATGAATGCATGTACGAGTAATCTACGCCTACATGAAAATGAACTCTTTATCTGGAGATCACAACCTTAGTCCTTAGTAATGTAAGCCGACGCTTATTTTCTGAACTCCTTTGGAGATATAGATCGGTTATTAATGAAACTCCCGCAACGTTCCTTAGGGCATTGCTTACAGTTTCTGGGAATCATGGTTTCAGAAAAAGATGACACTCTGGCGTGAAAATTATGTGGGCGTTGATGTATACTGTTTTTAAGGGAAAATATTGGCTAGGATTGGACTTCTTGTCATTCTAAACGTAATGACATATCCTAGTATTTTTGCGGAAAATATTTTGGAACGAAGGACAAACACAATGAATCTCAACACAGCTCACGATCAGAGTTAAAGTGATTTTCGTGTGTTACTGTTGTGAAAGACAAAATACTCCTCTTCAAGTGATTCACAAGATTTACATAGAATGTTCTATAGTTTCCTCCAAAACAGAAAGTGTAAGAAGGCTGTTAGATGTTAGTAAGTAAACATTATAAAGCGGGTGTATTCTTTGACAAAATTTTACCACTATCCCTTGGCATTCTAGAAGACATCGTTGAAATTTTCCACGTTTACCTTCTAAACAACTTAAGTGAGCTAATACTTTCTTTTCAAATCTTGCCAAAAACTCTCGTTTCCATCTATATTCATAATTCACATTGTGTAGGGGTTATGGTAGAGATTGTAGAATTTAAGAAAACCTACACAGAATACACTTTCTCTATTATATGTCATACAATTTTTAACTAGTTTTTGACGTTAAATAAATAAATAAATAAATAAATAAAATGAAAACATGTGAGTCAAACAATGTCTTCCACCCAAAAGGATGCCAAAACGGAAGACATTGTTCCAAGGACAGTGGAGATCGTACAAGGCAGTGGGGTCCAGATCATTTTCTTGAAATAACTTGGAGAACTAAAGAATCGTGCCCTTTTGCCGTGTTTTTGTGTTCGCGGAGTAAATTATGTAACGAAGAGGAAACATTTCAAAACAAGAACGTCGTTATGGCTTAAAACTTCTGCGAAACAAATAACAAACGCACCAAAGAGTCAAAGACTTGAGTTCGATAAAAAAGACTAGTGTTTTTGCAGAATTCACAGAATGAAAGTAATCTGGAAAGCATTAGATAGAAGAAAATAAATGTATCATTAATCGTAAATAGCCCAGAAGGCATTTTTGACATTTTCTACCAAACAGTTTTCACATTAAATAACTGAAGCGAAAACATTGAAGAGTCCACCCAAAATGGCGCCGAAGTGGAAGGCATTGTTGCGACCAACACGACAAGGGCTTTAGCAAGGAGTGCAAGGAGTGTACGAACTAAGTACAGTATTGCTCGATCGAGGCACGTCTTGTGTTGCTTTTCGTTTTCGTAAACAAGTAGCTGGAACAGTGAGAAGACTCCGCACTTTGTAAATAATAGTTTTAGAAGTGAAAATTATTTCGTAGTCGAACTGAACTTCGAAGTGACTGTGCGTTACTGCTTTATAGTCCCGGTATTATACATGACAAAACATTGTAATAATGCTAAGCGTTGAAATTAAATTGCAGAGAAAATGGATCAGTCCCTTTCATTCTAACGTGAAAATTACTTCTCTATTTTTCTTCCAATTTAATTTAATTCACATTTCGGATCTCTGCACTTTTCTGACCATCTATATTACAGAGAGGGAGCACTCAAAAAATCGAAAACTCCCAAAATGTAATAGAAAGTTCAAAAAGATAGTATAGATAGTATAGATAAAAAGATAGTATAGTATAGTTCAAAAAGATAGATAAGTAGTATATGAATTAGTGTAGGGATCACAGAATTTTGAAAATGTGCACACAATTCACTTTTCCCCATAGCACGTCATATGCAGTTTTTAACTGTTTTTTTTTTACGTAAAATAAATAAATAAATAAAACTATTTTGGAACGATATTGCTTGATATTTACCCATCCGTGCCCCAGCTGTCTCCACAAAACTCGTGTCGCTTGAGGGACGGGAGTGTTTCTTCAGTGTTCCTTTCCGGAGACGAAAAACCAGTTTGAAAGGACTGTTATTCGCGATTGCGTCGCGTGATGCAGTAATCTGTTTCGTATGCGATAATCCGCAAACTCGTATATTGTTAAATGTATTGTTTGCGGGAGTGGGGAGCGAGTCCCCATCCAGCGCGTTACAAACAGAGAGTAGTGGTGGTGGTGGTGGTGGTGGTGGTGGTGGTGGTGGTGGCGGTGGGAGGGTCTAGTCGTCGGGGCCGCCGAGGTCGAGGTCTTCCTCCTCGAAGAGCCCCTCCTCCCCGAACTGCGGCGGCGGCGGCGGCTGGTGCGCCAGGCGCCACTCCTCCTCCTCCGCGGGCGTCGGGTCCGTCTGCTCCATGATCTGCGCACGCACACGCACACGCCCTCCACTAGCGAAAGCATGGCAAGGTAGAAGGTTCGAATCAGACGCAATAGTGAGAATAAAAAATGCTTCGCACGCCTGCCTTCGGAAGGGAAGTAAAGCCGGCCGCCCCATGTTGTAGATTTTCTGCATGTGAAAGATCCTCAAGTCTATCTCAATTCACCAGCACCATCATTTCAGCTACATCGGTGGTGTATCGGACTGTTATATCAAATTAGAAGGTTCAAATCACACAGATGCAATGAAAAAAAGCTCCGTACGCCTTCCTTCGAAGGGGAAGTAAAGCCGGCTGCCCCATGTTGTAGATTTTCTACATGTAAAATATCCCCGAGCTTTCCTCTATTCAGGTGAAGCATAACGACCTTTTTACTACAGACATTATAAATTAACTTAGGTTAAATTTTATTCATCCCAACGTTTCGACACATGGATTTTGCCCATGTTCAGGGCAAAGTGGTGAATGATGTAGGCGGCGTGGTGGTTGTGGTTACTGAAGAACATGGTTCGTTGCAGTACCTTGTAACTACATCAAGAACGTCAACGTGATCTATCTGTGCACGTCTCATTTGCTGCTATAAGGCTTCTAATTTACATTTTGTTCTAGCCTGAAGACGAGGAAAAAATAATCCTCGAAACTGTCGCGAGAGAATAATAATGAAAAGTATGAATTAATTCATCCCCATTAGCTGTTCAAGATCTGTTCCAAAATGAAAGGACTAAAGCATAATATAGACGAACAGACACATAAACATTTCAAATAATGTAGTAAACCTTATAGTTCACGTACAAAGTTGCGTTTTTGTATGTACATAAAATTAGTTATTACTGTTAAAACATACTGGTTAATTGCTTTCCTCTATGCACCCTCACCATCAAGGGGCTTTGGTGGTGTAACGGTTAGCGTATCGGACTGTTATAACCAAGTTAGCGGATTCAAATAAGATAGATACAGTGGAAAGAATCCATCATACACCTTCCCTCCGAGGAAAATAAAGCCGGCTGTCCCATGTAGATTTACTGCATGTAAAAGCTCCTCAAGCCTAAATGAAGCCCCCGAGCTGAATTCAAATCGCCTGTTTCGTCGCCCGACTAATACTGTCTTTCGCTGCTACATTGCGACAGAAGCGTAGCGAAATGAGCGTGGTGAGGCGCAACAGCAGGCCTCACGGTTTGCGACTCGCCACGTAAAACAAGTCATCATAGAATCGAATTGAATTGAATCATTCCACCTCTCTTCCTCACTGAAACTATCTCTCCATCCTATTCCTTCACTCACTTTTTTTTTCTCACTCCCTCCATTCCACTCTTTCTCCTCTTCTCCTTCCCTCTTCTTAGCCGCACTCTCTCTACATCTCTCTCCTCTCTCCTTATTCCTTGCACTACAGTCCGATTTAAATGACTTGGAGTGTGGTGATTCAGTACAGAGTACAGCTTCAGTACAGCTATTCAGAACAGAGTACAATCGTGTGCTTCGATTTCCATGGGCGATTGCACAGCAATGCCCCCACCGCCAACACCCCGAGTGATAGTGAAATATGCCTCTCTCAAGCTGACTCTACACCAATCTGTTACCTCAAAACCAAACATGCTGCCATTTACAACGATTTAATTGCTAATTAATTACGCAAAAATAATTTAATCGCTCTTCAAACTTCCGAGCTATTGAGTCTTAAGTGCTGGTTCACCACTAATTATTCGGGAGCAATTCGTTTTTTTGCGTAATCAATTAAACTGTTCTTCAAGATGACATACTTGTTTTTGTGGTAACCGATTGTGGTGGTGTCAGCTTAATCTTACGCGAGGTCACCATTAATTACTCGGAAGTTTAAAAGAGCTATTAAATTATTTTTGCAAAATTAATTAGCAATTAAATCGTTCTAGAAGATGACATGGTTTTGTGGAAAACGATTGAACAGCTTAATCTTAAGCGAGGTCTCTATTAATTACCGGGTTTGAAGAGCGATTAAATTATTTTGGTATTATTGATTGATTGATTGATTTTTCGTGTTTCCGGGGCGTCAACGGCTTTGGACATTAGTCCCGTTAGTGTAGTGCATGTTTTCCCTCGGGAGATGGTGGTGATCTTCCCCCGCTGGATGGCGAGATCCGGCGCCGACCTACAGTCGGCTAGAGAGGTTACCCCCTAACCAGGAGTCTCCCACCAGCGGAGCACCGCCCCAGCCGGGACAAGCTCTAAGCTCCCGACCGGTCTCCCGGAATATGTGGTAGTGTAGTGCATGTTAGTGTAAGTGTGTGTGTAAGGGGAGAGGATAGGACAAGGAAGTGGAAGGAAAGATCGCACGCAGTCCGTGGCCCGTTTGGTAGGGTACTGCTCCAGCATTCGCCTGGTGTTGATCGGAGAAACCACGGAAAACTACCGATCAGAGCAGCCGGCCGCAAGAATTCTCCTCCAGACAGCGACTGAATTCGACCTAGGTGGAAAGCTAGTGTCGAAAATCCTGCCGCCGTGGGGAGTGGGAACCTAGGACCTCCCGGTCAGAGGCGCTGCAGTGACATCAGTTGATGCACTGAGCTCCCGCTCCGTAAACGGTGAGAGATGGCGCGCACCTCGGGGCCGGTGGGGTACTCGCGCTGCGGCGGGTCGGGCAGGGAGGGCGTGAAGGAGTGCGCGACGGCCTTGACGCCCCAGCCCACGTACACGCACAGGGCGACGGGGCCCGCCGTGAAGGCCCAGGCGCCGGGCCACAGGTTGGAGCGCGCCACCGCGCTGCCCCACAGCGCCGGCGCGCGGCAGCCCGCGGCGTCCCCGCGCCGGGCCGGACCCACCTGGCACGCGCATGCGCACCTGACTGCGCACCTCCCACCGACACGGCGCCGGGCCTTGCCAAGCCCGTTCATTCAGTTGGAGTAGTGTGTTGTGGCGTCATACGGGTGTAATCAGTACACAGACCAGAGTGGGTTGTAACAACAGCAGGTTTATTCACAATTTACACCGTAGTCACAAATAACCAATGCACTTTATACAATTAACTAACGAAATAGACCCCACTGCTAGGAGAGATATTTACAACGGCTACCACACCGCAACATACTACCTAATGTTTCGCCGTGCGTAGTACCGCCTGCCCTGAGACCGACTACATGTCTCACTAGTCACGACAATAACTGCCGGCTCCTTCGCCGCGAGCACGCTCGCACCTCTCACGGACGACCTACGCTGCCGCTGCCGCTGCCAGAATCTCAAAGAAGAGCTATTGTTCTCACGGCCCTTAAATACCCTCGCAACGCTGCCCGCCGCCTCCATTGCCTCCGCCCTAACGATACGCACACCCTGTCAGAAAAAAAACCGTGCGTCGTAGCTTCTGCCTTTGTCTACGCATCCGGTGCCCACCACGCGCCACGCGCCCCGTGCTGTATTAGCGACACGACGCTACAGTATGTTATGTATAGACATCGGATGTTTAGGCACTAAATGTTCGTATTTTAAGTGCCTAAAAGGCAGTGAAAAGTCCAGAATAAGGAGAAAAAGACACTGGCATACACAATAAAACGAAAAATTGTAATTTTTGTCTATATTATTTTGTAAACTTACATGCCTAAAACCAGTACGCACATTTTAATGTAAAACAAAATTAAGGTATTTACATCTCTTTTACATTTTATTATTAATAGTTTGCTTTGCAATATATTACCAGTAACTTTTCAACAATCACAATTTTCAAATTAGCGACGATTGGGAAACAAAATCAGTTTGAATGCGGAGAAGGATCTTTCAACATCTGTTGATGTGACTGGCATTTTAGAAGTCCAATTTTAGCAAGATAAACCTGCTGGATATTGTTGGGAATTATTTTCTTCTGGGAATTATTTCCACTTTAAATCCCGGTGCCCTCGGTGCGTTGTCAATCGACCATGTTCTCAGAACATAGCTGGTATTTATGAAATAGAGAAAACATTGTTGGTATACTTTTAGTGACTCTCTCATATTTTAAAATACAAAGATGTGAATTGCAGGTTTCGTAATGAATGGTCACGTTGAACCATGGCCGATTTTGTGATATCTTAGCATGGTATATAAAAATAATAGTAAAAGGACATACTGTAACGAATATTACGTCATCTGCTGGCGGCCCTCGAACTAGCTAGTCCCAGTGTTTTCTGGGGCTAATTGCAAAGTCCAGAATATTGTCGACGGCACCCGCCGTGTATAAATACTTGGCGGCCGGCGACCGCGAGTCAGTCTTATGTCTGAAGTAGAAGCTGAGCTGTGAAGTGTGTGCATCGCGGTGAATAGCAGGGCAGTGATTGTGCTCAGTGACGTGAACCGTGGTTAGTGCATCGAACTGTGGTTAGTGCAGTGGACTGTGGCCAGTGCATCGAATTGTGGTCAGCGCAGTGGACTGTGGCCAGTGCGTCGAACAGTGGTCAGTGTTTAGGACTGTGCGACAGTGTAAGAGAACTGAACAGTGTAAAGAAATAATCGGGAGAACTGTAGTGTAGAGAAATAATCAAGAGAAGTGTGCCGTATAAAGAATAATCAAGTGAACATTATCTGTACATAAATCAAGTGTGTTCAGTGATTGTGTTAAGAAACAAAATAAACGTTTTTGTTAAAATAATACCAGAGTTTTAATTCACCACCTACAATCGTCACAATACTATTAAAAAATGCATTTAGTTTGGTAGCAACCACATATGTGGGAAACAAGTGAAGGGGACAATACGTTCAGCATCTGTTAAGATTGTAACACAATTGTTTAATTATATTTAATTTTTCTTTTTACAATTAATTATTTTTTCTTTTGTTGCAACCAGCGACTCGTTCTGCCAACATAATTTCTATTGCAGGCACTCTCACCAGCGACATTTCACTGGGGAAAGACTTTCCTGACATGCTATATTATCACTAGGGGCGGACTTAAATGAAATGTCATATTTTTTTCTTTTCACGTTAGAAGAATGCCGTGTAGTATAGAAATTCATTTTATGTCATGAGAAAAGGAACTGGCCATTTTTTATAGGTCATTAAATTGCATTTTTCTCTATTTTCAAATTAGTTATTTTTTTCCTTTTTTTTTAAGATTTGATTTTCGATTTTAATGTGATTTTTAATGGTGCTTGCTTCAAATAATATTTACGAGGTGCAATAAATGTTCTTCACAGAATTACTCAGTAGCCCATTCGATTTGTTCGCTCAGAAATTGTTTTGACAGCCGTTGTGAGTTTGTAATTCTTGTGGGGTATATCAGCGTTATTGCCGGTGCGGCCCATTTCGGGGTAAGTACAGACAGATATCCTGCTAAAGAACAGTCCAAACCAAAAGCCTGCACAGCTGAGTTCAGTCGAAGAAATGAAAGAAGCCTCGAATACATCAGTAACGTATCCAACATATTGAATGGTTCATCCGAACTGGTTTTGATAAGATTTTTACGTCATTGGTCTTTGGTTTGAGGGCATTTTTAAAGCATTTTAAGAGCATTTTATTCATAATTTTTGGCGATGTGTTAGGTCATCAAAATCCGTCCCCAAATTATCACGTCCTATCTAAACAAATTAGAAGCAGCCTTAACAAATGTAAATGGCTTCGAAAGTTCGTGTAGGGCAAACGCGACGGGAAAGAGAAGGCGGCTACCTCTGGCTCGGGGGCGTTGGGGTCGATCACAGCCTCCTCCTCGTCCTCCGCCTCCACCTTCTCCTCCTCCTCCCTCCTCTTCCCCCTCCAGCTGCGGCGGCGACGACGGGTTCCACCACCTGCCGCCACCACCACACAGCCACTCTCAGCGCCTCCCCGCTCCGCCCCCGCTCACCCCACGCTCGCCTGGGCCAATCGGGGACTAAAACACATCTTAATTGATGGATTGGTGATTCCGGGTGCATCGACTGATTGATTGATTGATTTTCTCGTGTTTCCGGGCGCGTTAACTGCTGTGGTCATGTCTCGTTAGTGTAGTGCATGCTTTTCTCGGGAGATGGCGGTGATCTTCCCCCGCTGGATGGCGAGATCCGGCGCCGACCTACCGTCGGCTAGTGGGGTTTCCCCCTAACCAGGACTCTCCCACCAGCGGGGCACCGCCCCAGTCGGGACAAGCTCTAAGCTCCCGACCGGTCTCCCGGAATATGTGGTAGTGTACTGCATGTTAGTGTAAGTGTGTGTGTAAAGGGAGAAGATAGGACAAGGAAGAGGAAGGATAGATCGCGCGCGGTCCGTGGCCCGTTTGGTAGGGTACTGCTCCGGCATTCGCCTGATGTTGATCGGAGAAACCACGGAAAACTACCGATCGGAGCAGCCGGCCGCTACAATTCTCCTCCAAACAGCGACTGAATTCGACCTAGTTGAAAAGCTAGTGTCGAAAATCCTGCCGCCGTCAGGACTCGAACCTAGGACCTCCCGGTCAGAGGCGCTGCAGTGACATCAGTTGATGCACTGAGCTACCGCTCCCGGTCCGGGTGCATCGACTGCTAAGATCATTAGTCCTGTAAGTGTAGTGCATGTTTCCCCCGGGAGGTTGCGGTGATCTTTTCCCTGTGGATGGTGGGATCTGGCACTGGCCTACCGTCAGCTAGCGGAGTTTTCCTCAACTAAGTATCTCCCACCACAGGCGAGCGGTTCCAGCCGGCATAAGCTCTAGACTCCTGAATGGTCTCCCGACGTGGGTGATAGTGTAGTGCATGTAAATGTAAGTGTGCGTAAGTAAGGGGTGAGGATGAAGTATGGAAGAGGAATGAAAGATCGCGCGCTGCCCGTGGCCCATCTGTAGGTTATTGCTCTGTCGTTTGCCTGGTGTTGATAGTAGAAACCACGGAAAACTACCGATGATAGTAACAAGATTAGCCACACTTTACCGAAATTCAAGATATGAACATTGACAACTAGCGATACGCTCGTAGTGGTTATTTTTTCCTGTCCCAATCGTTGCAATTGTGTTGTGCGGTTGGCCCACCTGGTGCGTCCCTGGCGCAGAATGTGCTCCGCGTGGTGCACCCAGGCGGCGCCGGACGGGTCGAGCAGGTCTGCCAACGGCACGGGGCGGTAGCGCGAGTTCTCCTGCAGCGCGCCCCCGCGGCCGCCGCCCTCGCCGCCCTCGCCCTCCAGCTCCTCTTCCTCCTCCTCCTCCAGCCCCTCGCCCCCCTCCTCGGGCCCCGCGTAGAAGCCCATCGGCGACACCTGCCAGCACGCCCAAGCGCTCAACACACACACACGTGGGAGAGAACGTACTCGCTTGAGGTCCTTGAGACGGAGCTTGAGGCCCCGCAGGGTTCGGTTTTAGGTCCTGACCCTATTCTTTCTGTATGTGAGGAATGCACACGATAGAAGTGAAAAAACACAACATATGCATTGCAACACATAAATGTTAAATTATTTTTCAACATTTTGCTCCTGCCGGTGTGTGATCAACCGTTGTCTCCTCAGGCCCCGCGTGAGGCTCACCTGCCAATCACACCCAGCCACACCCACCCTCATGCTCATACTCAAGCTCTCAATACACCAGCAAGGAAGAAATGCTTTATATAATCGTACGCCAGTATGTACTCATTTTCCGGATTCATTGCTGTTCGAACAGGAGATCCAGCGGAGTTCAGTTTAGATTCTCTCCAGTTTTTCTGTACGTAAATGATACACGCGATAGAAGTGAAAGAGCAGTATGTATGTAATGCAACAAATAAATGGTAAGGTATTTTTCAACATTTTTTCTTCGTAATGGTGTGATCAACCGTTGCCTCCTGGGGCCCCTTTTGTTAGGATACTTCTCAGGCATTCGCCTGATATTGATCGGAGAAACCTCGGAAAACTACCGATCATAGCAGCTGACCGCTAGAATTCTCCTTGGGACAGCGGCTGAATTCAACCGACCTATTATTATTATTATTATTATTATTATTATTATTATTATTATTATTATTATTATATGCGTATCGACCGTTTATGACCACGCTACACGTTATCTTACGAGACCCAGTCATATTTATCCCGGAGATATTAATGCGTGTCATTGAAGGGATCAGCTTTTCGGCTACATCCCTTGGTAGTACAAAATTATTACGCCTTGGATAATGAATTATGTGATCGGATGGTGATGACAGGTGAAGGGACAAATATAACCATATCTACGCAGCACTTGAACCTGCAACCTCCTCGGCGCAGAGGACAGCTGCCCACCCGTCTGCCCCACGAGACCGGCTTATTATTATTATTTTATTATTATTATTATTATTATTATTATTATTATTATTATTATTATTATTATTATTATTTCTGTACTTTTCTCAGTAAGCATTGAGAAACATTCATCTATTCATACGACTTAGGCTCTATCAAAGGCAACTGGTAATGACAGATCTGAGGAAAGACGGAGAAGAAATTCATCTTTGTCCGTCCTTCAATTTAAAAATGTTTGCACAATATGGCAAGTCAGTAGAATTAAAGCTTTTTGGATGGTTATGCAGATTCCTTTTGATAATCCTATTTTTGTAAGACCTGAAGCAAATCGGTCTGTCACCACTCCTGTGGCTGAGATGATTATTGGCACTATTTCAACCTTACTCAGTTGCCAAACATGCTGAATTTCTGCTGCCAAATTCTGGTATTTTGAAATCTTCTCCGATTCTGTCTTGTTCAGGTTTTTTGTCAGTGGACAGCCTACATCTATGATTGTTGCATTATTATTATTACTATTATAATTAATATTATTATACATTAATATTATACATAATTAATATTATACATTATTATTATATGTTACTATTATTTTTATTATTATTATTACTATTATTATTATTGTTGTTGTTGTTGTTGGTGGTGGTGGTGTCGTGCGTACGTGCGTGCCGGCGGTGATGCGCGCGATCTGCGCGCGCAACAGGTCGCGCTCGTCGCCGGGGAAGGCGGGCGAGGAGTGCACGGGCGCGCGCAGGTCCCCGGTGAGGTAGCGGCGGATGAGGCGCGCGCCCTGCAGCTGCGCCGGCGTCACGTCCGGCAGCACCGTCCACGCGCCCGTCGACGGCTCGCTCGACACGTAGTACACCTGCACCATCGCGCCGTCACACGGCGACAAGAGCCTTCACGCGGCGCCACTCGGCAGCCTTCGAGTGGCGCGTCCGCTGGCAAAGCATCGGTTTAAGTGCAGGTATTCACACGAGTAGCGTAGTTGCGCTGCTGTGGCGCTTAGGGTCCCTTTACACGGCGCCACTCGGCAGCGCTTCCGAGTAGCGCGTCCGCTGGCAAAGCATCGGTTTAAGTGCAGGTATTCACACGAGCGGCGTAGTTGCGCTGCTGTGGCGCGTCAATAGCCGTGGAGAATTCTCCGATTCACCGCGTACACCACTCGCACACTAGTAATCCGAAGTGTAAAAGAAATATTTCATAAGTTCGATAATCATCTAAAAAGATATTGAGAGTTTGAAAGCTTAAAAACAGATGTGAAAAAATATATCTGTTTTGCTACCGAGAGCCAGTCAGTCTGTCCGTGAGCGCTATGAACTGCGTTAGAGTGACAAGTTTCATACAGTTCTTAATGCTGTCCAGAGAATTCGCTAGCATATGGGAAGGCACCACAGGCCTGCCGCGATAACCTAGGGCTCCTCATGTTTCAATGGCGGGGAGAGGGGAGGATGCGCATCAGGACGGTCGGTAGGCACCGCAAAATATTGCGGTTCTTCTCTGGTCGTTCGTAAGTTACGCTTCTCTCTAGTTTTTGTGAAAATGGAGTGTGTTAATGATCCAGAAGTTAGTGGGTTGTGTAATTGTCTTATAGAAAAATTATTAAGGAAGGAATTTCAATAGTATTGGGATTTCAGAAAAGCTCAAAAGAAAAGACAACGGTAGAGGTAGCTTCCATAAAGTGCGATATAAAGATTCGCCACTGGCCTACAGTGAAAGATCCGAATACTATAATTATGCGCCAGCGCGCAATACCAATTGCATAATAAATCAATCAGTGTAATGTACCTTTCGGTTGAGGCCCGTGCCCATGGGCTCGATGGGCACCTGGACGGCGGGCTTAATGACTGCCTGCGGGTAGGGCGGGAAGGGCGGCGGCGGCTTCGTCCAGAACGGGGGCAGCGGCTCCCCGGGCGGCCCGCCCTCGCCCTCATCCTCGTCGCCCTTGTGCTGCTCCACGGGCCCCCGCTGCCCTGCCACACCCACACACACACGCATGCACTAACGCGTTCTCACCCGCTCCGTACATATGACCCCTTCACAAGAGGCCACTCAGTAGCGCGACCGAGTGGCGCGTCTGCTGGCAAATCACACAAACGGCACTGTTGCGCTATTGTGACGCTCAGTGGCGCACTCCTGCCACAAGCAACGGATGCGCGAGTCAGCACCACTGCCAGGGGAACGCAGTTCTAAATGGAAGCCTTCACAATAGTCCATTCGGAAACGCCACTGAGCTTCGAGTCCCTCCGCAAGGGCTACACAGCAGCGCTTCCGAGTGGCGCTTCTGATGGCAAAGCGTTGGTTTAAATGGAGGTATTCACACGACTAGCGGAGTGGCGCTGCTGTGGCGTTAGAGGGTCCCTTCACACGACGTCACACAGCAGCGCTTTCGAGTGGCGCTTCTGATGGCAAAGCGTTGGTTTAAATTGGATCACACTAGCTGCGCTTAGTGGCGCACCTTCGCTGTAAGACGTGACGCGCTTCCGCGCCCCCTCCAACAGAGCACAGTTCTAAATGGCAGCCTTCACACTAGGCCACACGGACGCGCCACTGAACTTAGCAGTTATAGAACGATTTTCCCTAAGGATGAACCAAAGTGACAGTTCGCGAAAACAAGTGAACATCACATGTAATTCAGAGAAGTATCCCTCCGCCGCGACAGCTGTTCAGCCACGCCTCTTTGTAAAGTGTTTATGGCTCCTGTGAAAACATCCCTATGCAGAAGTCTAAGAGTTCGGTTGAGGTATATGCACGTACGTGAGTCCGGGAAATATTTAAATTTAATTACGTATGTGGAAAATCTCTTAACATGCTCTCACAATCAGTAAAAGAAAACTGCCACGAATGTTAATAGAAAGAAAAATGATGCTGGAAACACGTGCACCGGTACGCATCTTGCATTCAAGTCTCGGTTTTAAAATAAACATAATATTTATCACACAAGAAGTAAATTCAATGTAATATATAAAGAAAAAAAGAATTTTTGCCGAAGAGCACATTACACTGCACTCCCTAATTTCAATTATTTCTCGCGGCGCACTATATTTTTGTCGGACAAGGACACCACAAAAGGAAGTGTCGAAGCCATGTACAAGTTAGCCAACTGCAAACGAACGAATGCGGGAAGGGAGTCTAATGAGCTCAAGGGCACAACGACCACAGAACCTTCAGTTATGTTGCCAGCACTAGCTGTCACTTTGGCTCATCCTTAGGAAAATCGCTCTATAACATGGTGAATGCCTTGCGTCCGCCAGCGCCCACAGCTGACACAATGGCGCTGGGCGACAGGCGTGTGTTAAGGGGTCGGGCGCTTTTCGGCGAGGCCCCGGATGGCCTCGTGGGAAGGCGGCCTAATATAAATATTAAATATAAATATTACAATAAATGTTACAAGCTTCAAGAGCATGCATAGGAGTCTTAAGTGATAATTTTTTCCCAACAAACATGTGGTGAGAAGTATATAACGAAGTTGCACATGCGACATTTACTCCTGATTATTCCTGCACTGGCGTTTATCAGATACACGAAATCTTAGTCTGCGTGAGAAAGTGTACGTGATCAACACCACAACACGACGATATCAATCAGATATCAGCGGCAGAAGATCGCAGGCGTGACTTAAGCACATTTATGAATAATGGAAGCTAGCACTAGAACGCTACAAACCATTGATTTATTGAAAAACTTTATCCGCCGTACTAGACTTTCGTGACTTGCAGCTTCATCAGGATTTGATTACCTATAATACTTGACTTGTGAAGGATGGCGGGGCAAGTTACACCCCCAAAGGGATTGTGGCTTCATCGGGCAGTATATCTTTGAATAAGTACTTCGTCCTTGTCATATAATTCAATCACAATCTTTTTATAAAGAAAAGTATTGGCAAAAAATTCAACAAAGTGGCCATTAAATGACAAGAAATTGGTAAGTTTTATTTTTGTTCGGTGTAAATTTTTTTTTTTTTTTTTTTTTACAATAATAATAAATCAATATTATATCACAGCACGTCACGCAACACATTACAGTATTACGGGTTGCCTACTCCGGTTCAGGAGGCATCTAATCAAATCTGGAAACATCCTTCTACCATAGAGGAAAACCTGTACTTTCCTTCTGTAGTCCTATCTTACAGTTTATAAGAGCAACGAAAAATGAAGAAAGGAAGGGAGGGAGTCAGGAAAATAAGAAAAAAAGGAGGAGGGAAAGAAAGGAAATAAAGGGAGAAAGTCAGGAAAGAAAAAAAAGGAAAGAAAGAAAGGGGAAAAGACATGACGGAAAGAAGGAAGGAAATGAAGGAATATATAAAGTGAAAGAGCGAAGAAAAAAGGAAGAAAGGAAGGCGAGGGTACCTTCAGCCGCTGAGCTCTCGGGGTCGACGCGGGCGTCCTCGCCCTCTCCCTCGCCCTCCCCCTCGCCCTCGCCCTCCTCCTCTCCGCGCCGCGCCGCCGCCTCCGCCTCCGCTCGCTTGGCCAGCCCCTCGGACGACAGGTCCACCTGCGCGCACACGCCACGCGCAATCACACCTTGCCATCCACTTAATTTGAGTTCAATTCTATACTCGGACCTAAACATAGTGGCACGTCAAGGGCACGAGCTGGAAGAAGACATTGTCATCCAATAGGGAGCTCCAATACCATAAATTTAAGTCGTAACGAAGCTCCCGATTGGTTGTGAGCGTCTTCTCTACATCCAGTGTGTGTCCTTGAAGTGCCAATGTCTTCAAATCGGATTTTATTTTTTTTTATCAATTTTACTAGTTGCTAGTTTAAAGAGCTCTCTCCTCGCATTCATTCAGTGTGCACAGAAGGTGAGGGGAGGTTGGGTTAAGTTCCGAACTGCTGCGAGGTGTCCGAACGCTTCGGTGACAGCCACGTATTTCCTTCTTTTCAATGCGATGAGCAAATAACGTATTTGCGTTCAAGTTTGAGGCAAAATGTGCAAATATTGAATCGACGAGAAAATTTATGGTCAATTACTTCCATTTTTAAGCAACGCGGACACGATTCTCAGGAGGAACTATTTTCATCGTATAGCTACGCTCGTGGGACATAGCGAAGTCGCTAGCCTTTCACCACTGAGGTTCGGGTACGATTCCCGACGAATATCATGTGAAGTTTGTTCCAACAAAAGCGAGTTTGGCTGCTTCACAAGGGCTTGTCCAACCCTTGTGAAGTATCCTACACCCTGCCCTATCCTTTTTTCTTCCCAATTCTGGCCGCTGGGTAGTGACGCAGGAGCGCGTAGCAAGAAGCGCGTACGCGGAGATTCTACTTGGCGGTCCTGTTGACAACTGACTGCGACGTGACGCAACATGACAAAGATATAATGGAGGATTACTCCACAAGGGCGCAATGTAATGGAGGATTACTCCCCAGCGCAAAGCGCTCAACGCCCCTTAAGGGTCTTGGACACGCGTTGCGTCTAAATGGTAGACGCAACAAATTAAAAAAAAAAAAACTATTGCAATTTCCTCCTCTCATGCAGTATTCGCCAACATCTCACAGCGCTCCGCGGCCAGCAGCCTCGGTGGCGTGACTCGCCTCGAGCACGTAGTAGTTGGTGTTGGTGCCGAAGATCTTGCCCCAGAAGCGCGCCTTGAGCACGTCCTCGTCGTGGCACAGCTGGCGCATGGCCAGCCCCACCGCGAAGGCCTCGTCCGGCGGCAGCCCCAGCCCCGCCTGCGCGCGCCCACACAGGATAAAGGCCAGGGTGAAGGAGGCGGAATGAAAGAGAGTGAGAAGGAGAAATAAAGAAAAAAAGGAAGGAAGTGAAAGGAGTAAAGGAAAGAGAGGAAGAGGAAGTGGGAGAGCGTAAACAGTCTAGCAAGAGTTTAGATGAGCGATTTAAACGCAGCACTTGCACAGTGCAGGTGGCGATGGACACTCTGGGACATGGGACAGGTCTTGGCACAGACTAATTCTTTACTCTATGGCCTTGGTAGCCTGTTACATGGCGTACAAAGAGAAAGGGAAGGCAACGTGAGGGAAAAGAGGCAAGGAGGGGGGGGTGATAAGAAGATAAACACTAGAAAAAATAGAGAGAAAGAGAAGGCTAGAGAATACGAAGGAAGTGATACTGGAAAGACAACGCAAGAAACGTAATGAGGGAGAGAAAGAGGGAGGAAAAAGAAAGAGGAAGAGAAATAAAGAGAGAAAGGAAAAGGAAGAGAGAGCCAAAGACAGAAAAGGAGATAGGGAAAGAGAGAGAGAGAGAGAGAGAGTGAAAGAGAGGAAGGTAGAGAGAGAGAGTGAAAGAGAGGAAGGTAGAGAGAGAAAGAAAGGAGAGAGGAGGGAGGGAAAAAGAAGAGAGGGAAAGAGAAGGAGAGAGAGAGAGGAAAGAGAAGAGAGAGGAAAGAAGGAAGGGAGAAGGGAAAGAGAGGAAGGGAGAGAGAGAGGAGAGAGAGGGAGGAGGGAGAGCGTGCCTGCTGGAGCAGGTGGTTGAGGCGCGGCAGGTCCTGCCAGCGCGGGGGCTTGACGCGCGGCCCGGCGTCGCCCTCGTCCTCGTCGCCGCCGCCCTCGTCGCCCTCGTCGTCCACGACGGCGTCGGCGTCCCAGTCGGGCGGCGGGCCGCCCCCGGGCCACTGCGCGTCCGCGGGCGGCGTCTTGCTCGCCAGGTCCATCACCTCGTGCGCCTGCATGTGCTGCAGCGAGCTCGCCTCCTTGTCCAGCGGGTACCTCCTGCCCCACACACACACGAAATGATGACTACTAACCATCTTCATCTTTTACAGGGCCCTGGATAGGACGAATGATCCGACTGAGTCTACCGCGTTCTTCAGATCTAACTCCTTATGGGGGCGAGTCATAAAAACGATGAAAACTGTAGTAAATTAGCTACAGTAGCAGCACTTTGGGAATAAATTGAAACGGGATGTGCTGCAATAGCTGAGGATACAACTTTAACAAAAGTTGCTCGAATGGTAGTTTAACTACTCAAAAGTACGACTGCATCGACGCCGATAGTGGTTATCATTTTCTGTTTGAGTCAATTCAGCTTTGTTATGCTAAGACTGTTTTTTATTTGCGTAAAGCGCACGTACATTTTTTGGCACCCTCTGTATTAGTGATAATTCCATCTTTCAACACTTATCGGGCGTTTACAAAAAAATTAAAACCGTCGCCATGCGTAAGCGCTTGACTTGATTTGATTTATTTTGTCAAAGAACAGTAAATACCGTATGTGACATGTGGGGAAGAAGTACCATCTGCGCATGTTTTGTTGATTTCAAGAATCCCTTTCTAGCATTTTAACTACAAATAGTTGAAAGATTCAAGAAAGTACCAACCAAGCAAGGTTTGAACATTTGAAAATTGACATTGGAAGGGAGAGGGGCGTGTCTCACTTGTGGGTGTGGAGGGTGGAGGGCGAAGGGGGGCGTGTCTCACTTGTAGGTGTGGAGGGTGGAGGGGGCGTGTCTCGTTTAGTGTGGAGGGGGCGTGTCTCACTTGTTGGGGTGGAGGGGGCGGCCGTGTCTCAGTTGGTGTGGAGGGGGGCGAGGCTCACTTGTGGGTGTGGAGGGGGCGTGTCTCAGTTGTAGGTGTGGAGGATGAAGGGCGTGGCTCACTTGTGGAGGGTGGAGGGGGCGTGTCTCACTTGTTGGGGTGGAGGGTGAAGGGGGGCGTTGCTCACTTGTTGGCGTGGAGGGAGAAGGTAGGCGTGGCTCACTTGTTGGCGTGGAGGCGCGCGGCGCGTGTGCGGCGCGAGGCGTCCTCGAGGAAGGCGGCGGGCGCCGAGGGCCGCTCCAGCAGCACGCGCTCCAGCGTGTCCCGGATGTGGTCCCAGAGCGTGCCGCCGCCCTCGCACAGCGTGCCGCGCAGGAAGTCGCGCGCGTCCATCTTCGCCTGCCACCGCCGCCCACACACACACCTCACTCCCCCTCCAAGATATCTCCCCCAGCGCCTCATCACGATGAAGCTCCGTAGGAGAGTAGTACATGTTTGTGTTAAGGGGGAGGAGGAGATAAGGATGAAGGGTAGAGCGTTTCTAAAAGCAGTGCTGCGGCATTTGCCTGGTATTAATCGATGAAACCGCAGATAACCTCCGATTAGAGCAGTCGATCATTAGAATTCTCCCGACAGCGCGCGGGCTGAATTCGACCTTGCTGTGTAGCTAGAGCCTAAAATCTGCCACTGTCGGATCGGGGCTCAAATCGTAGGGTCTCCGTAGATCAGTGACGCTACAGAGGTTACTGCGATTCTTTCAGTCATCAGAGCAGGTACAGAGTTTAAAATGGTACCGACAAAAAGTATAAAGAACTGCATTGTTTGAGCATTCCGTGAATGCTTGGGATTTACCGATGCCACTATTTAAGGTGTAGTGGAAGGTTAATGTTTATGAATAATTTGAGGAAGATATTAATGGATTAGGATGGTAAAGGAAGGGAACGATTTATTTTTGGGTTCGTTGTTTGCACGTTTAAACAGGAATTTATGTATATTGATTGTGTGCTAGTCTTGTCCGTTTAAATCGGAGTGCTTTGCCCTGGTGGCTCAGGAGGAAGTCAAATGGAACTGAGCTGCTTGATCCATGGGTTGTGTTCTAGGAAAGAAAGGAATATATGTATATTAATTGTGTGCTGTTTTGTCCGTTTAAATCGGAGTGCTTTGCCCTGTGGCTTGCGCTGGAGGTGGAAGTTCAAATGGGACTGAGCTGCTTGATCCATGGGTTGTGTTCTAGGAAAGAAAATTAATTATGGTTCTGTGGGGCGTTGGATGATCCCGTTGTTCCCCTTATCCAGGGGGCGCTGCCTTGGGTTATCTCTGAAAGGTTTGGTGTTTCACTAGGAACGCTGGGTTCGGAGGGAGGCTGGATTGGTTGGTGGATTAGTGATTCCGGGCGCGTCAACAGCTTATGTCATTAGTCCCGTAAGTGTCACGTAAATGTAGTGCATGTTTTTTCCTCGGGCGATGGCGGTGATCTTCCTCCCTGGATGGCGAGACCCGGCGGCGACCTACCGTCCACTAGCGAGGTTACCCCCTAACCAGGAATGTCCCATCAGCGGGGCACCGCCCCAGCCGGGACAAGCCCTAAGCTCCTGACCGGTCTCCCGGCATACGTGGTAGTGTTGCGCAGGCTTGTGTGTGTGTGTGTGTGTGTGTGTAAGGGGAGAGGGTAGGACAAGGAAGAGGAAGGAAAGATCGCGCGCGGTCTGTGCCCCGTTTGTTAGGGTACTGCTCCGGCATTCGCCTAGTGTTGATCGGAGAAACCGCGGAAAACTAGCCGTTCGCTAGAATTCTCCTCCAGACAGGCGACTGAATTGGAGCCAGCTGGAAAGCTAGTGTCGGAAATCGAGCTTGCCTTGTCGGAGAAGTCGATGCTGCAGGTGTCGGCGCCGTAGCGCGCGTACGCATGAACGGGTCCGAGTCCATGTAGGCGAGCGAGCGGTACGACTGGATGAAGCTGTCCTTGGGCGGGGGGGCTGGCGTGGTCATGCTGTCCGCCGCCATGTCGGCCGGGGGCTGGTACGAGGCGTAGCTGGGGTCCGCGTAGGCGTAGGCGGCCGGCTGCTCCTCGCCCGGCTGCGCCGCCACGCCCCCGCCCCCGCCCGGCTGCCCGCCGCCCTGCCACACACGCCGCACTCAAACCACCACTACTCCATTGGACAGTGGGGATGCCGGATGCGCCCGCTGGTAAGATCGCTTGTTCCCTAAATGTAACGCGGGCGGAGGCGGTGATATCCCCTCGCTGGATGGTGAGATCCGGCGCCCACCCACGTCGCCTTACGGTGATTTTCGTATCTCCCACCAGCGGGGCACCGACCCAGCTGCGACAAGCTCTAAGCTTCCGACTAGACCCCTGGCAAGAGTGGTAGTATACTGCAAGTAAGGGATGAGGATAGGACAAGAAGGAACCAGGAAAGACCGCGTGTGGTCCGTCTCCCGTTTGTTAGGGTACTGCTTTGGCTCTCGCCTGGTATTGGTTGGAGAATCTACGGAAAACTATCGATCAGAGCAGCCGGCCGCTACAATTCCCCTCCAGTCAGCGGCTGAATTCGACCTAGCTGTCCAGCTAGAGTCGAAAATCCTGCCACCGTCGAGAATCGAAGTCATCGAGCTTCCGGTCAGGACTGCTGTGATATCAGTGGATGCTTTGAGCAAACTTGAAATTCACAGTAACCATGTTAGTTAATTTACAGTTAGATTTAACTGATAAAACAAATAACAATTTCCAAACCTGAGTGCCCAGAGTCATCTCAAGGAGTCAAAGGATCCCCGATCTTCTGTAGAAGGGAAGGGGCCCTGCACCTACGACCTATGCACTGAATGCTCATCCCCGCGCGAAATTCAAAGATAGCAAGTACCGGGGCAACGGGCGAGAGATGGTTTGCTCGTTCACTTCGTTCGAACGCATGAAGTGAGAGTGGTGTCTTATTTCATTTCAAATTTTAACTTTTACAAAATTTGCATTAATTATGCCACACTTTTGTAATTTCCAAACAATACATTGAAAATGTCAAAACATCGATGTTAAAACAGCTCACCACAAGAAATTCATTTATAATACATGTACGTTACTTTACAACCCATTGCCAGATCATATTTAAATATTAAAATCGATACATAAAGTGAATTGTCAAATAAAATCTTTTCTGTTGCATTACTGTTTCTACACAACCAGAGACCATACTGAGAATCAAAAACTAAAATAATATTGATTTTAAAGATGAGATATTATCAACACTCTTTTTCCGGGGCCCTCATTTATCTAGATGCGACAGGAAGCTGGGAGGTTCGTTTATTTCGACAGCAGGCCTATTATATCAGATCTGCAGATCGATTTCGATACAAAATAGTTTGTTACAGTCAACATTTCCAACAACACGGAGCCAACATTTCTGGTTATCAGATTTGGACGACAACGCTCGTTGCTTTCTTTAATCGTAATACTACAAATAGTGATAACGGTAGAAATTCCGGGTCTGAACAAATGCGTGTAATATAATGCAGTTGTTAATATTTGTACTGTATAATTCTAAAAGTCTCAATAAACTTGTAATAAGTATTGCTCTTCAATTTATGAGTCAATCGCCCCTATCTCGATCAGTATTTTCTTCCATTGAGCAAATGCTGAAATGGCCCCTTATTTTGCTTTTTGTGGACACAAATTAGCTTCATTACACGCGCGGTTTGGTGAGGTCTCTTTTGGTAGCTGTGGACCCTCCTGTATGACTATAGCCAGGGTTGTGGTTTGCTAGTTTGTTAGCAATACTATAAAGTGAAATTTGTAAGTCGTTTACTAATGCAGTTTTTTTCTACAGGAGGGAAAATTTCTTTAAAATGTCGCTAACCCCTCTTTTTTTAAATTCATCATTCATCTATGTAGAGTGAAAGGACGAGGGAAAATATTCTGGAACGCAAGAAAAAGTGCGCAGATTATACTTTTGCCCAATACATCACTTAGAGATTTTTGACGAAAATAAATCTAATCAAAAACATTGGCTTTAATAAACTATGATCAATTAATAGGATAAATAAATCTAAATTGGCAAAGATGACTTCAATTATTTGATCACCCCGGGACCGAAAAAATCATTACTAAAATTTTTTTTTAATTCTACGCAAATTTTAAAAATATTACAAGCGCTTTAAGAAGCATCTGGAGAGCACAAATTGATGCACACTTTGCACTATACAACTTTCCTCTCAGTAATAAAAGCTTCATCTTTTCTACCCTGGACCGCAGTTTAGCAATCAGACTAGACGCGGTAGAAGCCATCGTTCAAACTGGCGATATCTACAATCAGTATCACTGTAGCGTGCAGAACTCCCATGGAGGGCCACACGTCTGCAATCGCCAAGTTTGTCAGAAATCACGGTTAAAGATCACGAACCGCGATGCCAATGATACGTTTCTCAACTAAAATGGAAAATGATGTCGCTCGCTGACAGGCATTCCCCGCTACTGAGATGTCTGAAGCAAGTTCGCCGAACTGTGAAAACTTTCGACAGTGTCTTCAAAACCTCGAGCAGGGAGCACGAAGTAATAATGTATGACAAAATGCTGATATTTTTGAAAATACTTTTCATGTTTAATACGTAACAAAATTAAAGAAAATTGTTAGAAGAAGAGATATTTTGTGAAAATAACAAAACAGGGAATTTAGTTCTGAATATGTAAAAGCATGGGTTAATCTCGGATTTACGGTACACCTCGGCGTAACGAAAAAATTGGATATTGTGTTAGGGCGGCGAAGATTACAATTTTGAGAACGGTAAGAATAAAGACAAAAAATACGTAATTTCATAGAACTCCAGTCTCTACTCATCAGCACTTCCACAATGTAATAAACTGATGTTAAAGAAGAGGAGACCATCCCTGGAAAATACGATGTAGAAAGCAAAGAACTGATGTAGGCAAGTTCTCTTTTGTGAATCGTACTATAGTAGATTGGAACAAATTACCTGCAAAAGCACTAGAGACTCTTCCTTCTAATGTAGTGAAATTTAAAAATATACTTAATTCTATGTAGGTCATCATTAATAATACTGGGACTTTTATCATCATCATTAATAATAATAATAATAATAATATGGCCATGTCCCTAATACAGTGAAGTGAAGTGTAGTGTGGTGGGGGCATGGGAGGGGAGGGGAGTGCAGTGTAGTGCAGCGCAGTGAAATGAAGTGAAGTGAAGTGGGGTGAAGTATTAGAAAAGCTATATGTCAACTTACAGATAACTCAAAATTAATTATAACTAGGATATGAATATCTAATTCTAATTGTAATTTTATTTGTAAATATTCGTAATATTTTTGTAATCGTCGTATATCTAATTGTAGTAATGTTTTCCACCGAGCATTAGCTCAAAGCGAACTTTAAAAAATCTATCTATCTAAAACGTGGATGTCGATCCGCACCTGGAAGGCGTAGGCGTCCGGCGGAGGTTGTCCTTCCATGGGGTAGCCCATGCCCCCAGCCCCCGGCTGCCCTTCGCCGGAAGGCGTAGGCGTCGGGCGGGCGCCTGCCCATGCCCGCGTCCGCCGCCTGCCCCTCCCCGCGGAACGCGAACGCCTCCGGGGGCGGCTGCCCTTCCATTGGGTACGCCGCTTCGTCCATTGCGAGCGACCGACTGACACAACTCAGATGTGCACCAACATTCACGGTCCTCGTGCGATGGGTAAAATGACGCAGGATTCTCAAGCTGCTTACAACTGCGACCACAAAATGCATTCGTCACTTGTTTTGGAAAATGTTTAGACAGAAGAACGTTGGAATTCGAGCGGTCTTTCTATTGGATTGTAGATTCCTAGAACTTCTGCAGAACCACCACCATAGTATCGGATTTAAATATGGCTACTCCCCAAGGTCAGGAGCTGGAAGGGGAGGGGCGCACTGTCGAGGAATCGTGAGCTTTGTTTCTACTTAGATTTATGTCCTTGATAGTTTTGGGGTAACCTGGACGTATATACCTCCCAACCATTCACAATCGAATTGATCAACGCACCTTCCTCAAAGTGAAAACTGGCAATTGTAAACAAAAACACTCGGGGAAATTTTTGCAGGTAAACTTCGAGAATAACCTTTTCCATTTCTTTTAAGCACTCTGATAATCGGAAAATAGTTAAGATGACATCAAAGTTTCAGTTTGCCTTGTTAAAATACAAGTTCCACTCTCAGCATCAAACTGCCTTTATTTCTGAACAAGTGTTATTACGATAACTCTTTAGATAAAACGCCAATAATTTTCCTGGAAGTGTTGCCCCAATTCCTTAATCATAAGGGCATTTTTGAATTAACTATTTCCATAGATTTGTGTAGTGCTGTATACGTTGACAGAAAAAGAACCTTCAAATCCTTGCACATTGATCATGGATTTTTCTACAACTTCAACACCCTTAAATTTCTGCAGTAGAATTTGCCTTCAATTGAAGTTATACAATATACCAAATTTATTGCTGATTTACCCCTAAAAAAATATATTACATCGGAGGGAATATTTAATTAACAATCCTTGCAAAAAACGATCATTTTCTTTCTGTATTAAAAATTCAAGTAGTATATGCCTTAGGGTATAAATTAAGAAAACATACACAGAATTCACTTCTCCCTGTAGCACAGTTTGCACCTATTTTTGACATAAAATAAATACTAATAAGCAGGGGTACAAACAGCTAGAAATTAACTAATGCAAAGGAAAAATTAAACGTGCTGTCAACAGAATTCAAATGTGACCAAGGCATTTGTGTCCAAGTGTAGCATTATTCAGAAAATTAGAGGCACTCGGATGCGGGGACCGGCGTCTGCTGCTGACTAGAGCCCACGCCTACACGACGCGAGGACGCATCGCCTTCCTGACCAGCGTTCGCTTTCTTCCTCACCGGCGCACCGGCAGAGGCGGAGGCCCCCTGAAAAGTCTAGTCTTTTATTTGACATTTATTTTAGAATTACGTAATTATTAAAAAAATATCATATACCATCAATAAACACTACAAAAATAATACACAATATAATAACAAATGTTTATTATTTAACAAAAATCTATGATGGCCCCCTCCAAAATGATTGGCTGGACCACCCCTGGACTGTCCTGCGTGAGCAACCCAAGCAGCAAATCCAGCGGCAGAGCAGGCGTGCACGAGGTAACTGCAATCATGTCATTGAATGCCCCTGTCCTTCATTCAGAAACTTATTTTTCTGGGCAGATGGGAACTTGCGTATGATTTGTGGCAATCCTGTGAAAAGTGAGATTTGATTTGAAATAAATGTCTCTGCCACTTCAACAATTAATCCATTCAATTAGCCTATTACATAACAGAGATAGTAAGCGGGCGCATCCCTTCAGCCCAGAACAAAACACCCCTTCGAGATTCTCTAGAGCCGGAGCACGAGCAGGAGACAGGTTTGTACCGCGCTTGGCACCCTCAAACGAAAAACCTGAGCAGCCTGAGCACCCTCAAACGAAAAGCCGTGCAGCCTGAGCTCCGCCGCAGTATGGACGCACAACGCGTGTATTCGATTCTCAACAGGCCCCCTGGTGATATTCTGGCGCCTATATTCACCAAGTGCTTCTTACTTGCAAGTATTACTGTCACCACATTCAAGAAACTTAAATTCCAACTTTGTTTCTCAGATACCAATTCTGTATATATGGGATTGTAAAGACAGGAAGACATTTCTCATTTAACATGAAATTGCACACAACACTACTTTCAATCTACAGAGCACTGTTCAATCTTAGGATCGTTGTCATGTCATTTAATTATTTTTGGTAAGAGAAGAGATAATGTACATCAAAGTAGAGATAACATCCAAATCAAAGCTGACAACAGGTCCCCAACCTGTAAATTGGGATTCTAGGCTCTAATCCAGATGTGAACAACACACGGCCCACAAGCGACAAACCAGGCTCAGAGAATATTTAAACAGACTTTGGAAATTAGAGCTGATCTTTTGACTTCCACATTTCTGTGGAAAATGCTCGATTATGATTTGACATTGAGTTGTGAAAGATTTGTTGACTACATGGACTAGACAGTAAGGTTTCAATTAATTAGCATGCACCGACATCCAGGTGACTGATGTTTTGGATGATGCTTGACCAAGGAAAAACCTCAAGGTTCTCATAACATTTGCATAAACATTTATTTTTTTATTACAACCATGTCAGAAATCGTACATCACTGCAGCCCTCCACAAGATACATATTTGGACCACTGGATTCGTAGGGATGTGTACCTTTATTCTAACTTATTACATGACATGAAAATAAGAAGGCCCAAAGAAAATTAAAGATCTTAGTAGCTATTATTTCATTAAATATATCAAATTGTCTGTAATCACATCAGAATTTTGAGGAGATGGCTTCTATAGAAAATCATATTGATAGTTCCTGAACTTTGCACTCCCATTCAACCAATAGTGTTGCTTTTTGCATCAGAAGACTCTCAAAGCTAGACCAATTGCATTCCTGGACAGAAAATGGATTCTAAGGTAGAATAGTTAGATTAATATCATGCAATAAAAAAAAAAATATTGATTGTGAAGCAGGATGAGTTTCAAATATATTTTGAAAACAAAAACCAAGGCAAAAAGATGAAATATAAATTCGTTGTTTTGAAAGTTCATTACAATGAAATCATTTTACATTCAACCCATATGTAAATGGTTTGATTGAATGATTTGGTTAAACTTAAAATTTTCTTTATATCAGTGTTGGTTACAATGACTTTTAACTGTACTTGAATATTCCTGAGAGATTTGCAAATGTTCCTGAACAAATTGCAAACCACAATGGTAGAGATGATGGTGATTCTTGTGTTTGTGTGCTCTCACTTGTGAGACATCTATTATCTTTTTGAGGAACATTACCTCTTTTCTTAGACATACTAGTGCTCTTGGAACATTTCATGGCCTCCTACATTCACTTTAGAAAGCATATTCCAAAGATTTTTCATGTTTTCAAACAGGCAGATTGTTGTTTGCAACTCTCCCAGAAAATTGCTGGGGAGAGGGTGTGTGCGAGTAGGATGCTGGTCTGCAATGCACTAAAGTTTCTAAAACTATACATTTTCCACCCACAACTGTACCCATCTCCAGTTACTCTCTAATTTTAAAAAAATACGTACATAACAATCTACTCTAGATAGAAAAGGAAGGTTAGAAGAAAAATAATCCAAATCACTACAAAGGAACAATAATTATTATTTTCAACTTAATACAAAACAAGACAAATCAATTTTTGCCAACACACATTAAATATACACTTTTGCAAAAATCAATCATTCACTTCTTCATTTTTCAATATACAATGATTCATTTAACAGGAAATACATAACACTCCACAGTTTTCAATCACATTCACCCTTTACTAACAAACTGGAATCAACTGCTGTTACATTAACATTGGCTGCAATACAGCAAACAACGTTTCACAGCACAAAAATGCATTTCTCGAGACATGAAAATTCATGCAAACCGATTGTTTGTGACAATCCTCCTCACGGCAGTGTGGCTCTGGTTTGGAATTATCTTGACTAACTTGCTCATTATCACGATTTTAAATCAACACGGGTGAACTGGATGAGTCTCTTGATGCGGCGAAGAAGTGCTTCCACAAACCCTTTGTCGATAGCCGACTTTTCCTGGAAAAGCAAAATAACATTATCATCAACAACACTGCCTCAGATTTAGCTCACAGATTAGGATGTGAGTCTGTTTTAGATCTGTTAGGATAAAAGTGTATTACATGATCTCTCTGCTAGCCTTTTTGATTAGAATTTGGACATTGCAATGAATGTAACAACTTAGGTGCATATTATTGCAAATGTTTCAGTAATATACTAAAAGGATATTCATGAATGACAAGATGCAACGGCACCTACACCCTGTGCCATTCTGCTTTTGGCCTCAGCAAGGATAGCACAGCCACACTTAACTGCCCTTGACCCATGTATACAGCATGATCTTTTGTGGGGAATCTAAATGGGACATCAGATTTCAGACCTGTATGTTTGGAATATTTCAGTCTGATATCTGTACAGCCTTGATACTTTTAATAATGTGATGTTTTGATATAGAGCATCAGTAACATCTGGTAGAAGTGCTCAGCTGGTACAACACTCTATCCCCTTCATTTATTCATTCAAAGTTGGTGGTAACAAGTGAAGATTACGTCACTCAGAAAAGTTGCTGTTCATTTCACAACGAAACCACTGTCGCACGATCATGTGACACTCAAATGTCAAGCACAAAGAAGTTGAGTACAGCATTCACGGTGAATATGCATAGTTTAATCCCTCCCCAACACACACGCACACACACACACACACACACACACACACACACACACACACACCGCATGCACTCACGCACGCACCCACCCACACACCAACCACACCCAACTGTAAAATAACCCAACCAAGTATTCATAATTTATTTTCCCTCCTATTATATCTCAGTAGATCATATGCATATTAGATTAAGCCTGGTCATTTAGGATTCATGCATTTACACTGCCTTTCCTTGTCAAAAAAGTTGAATGCTGAATACGTTGTAAAGACAATAAAAATAGCATGTTTCTGTAATAACTAATTACTAGCACTAGGCACTTGGACTACGACAGGGTTGGATGCTATCCCTACTATTGTTTAACATATATATTAATGATATAATCAAAATAAGGAAGGAGGAAACCAAAGGGGCAACTAAATGAGGCATGAAGAAAAATTGAAAATCATATTATATGCAGATGACCAGGTAATCCTGGCAAAATCAGAGGATGACTTCCAAACACCAGCACATAAATTAAACACGATCATAAAAGAATACAAAATGAGAATATCAATCACAAAAACTGAAGTAATGGGAATAATAGGCAAAAAATACAATAAAATAAAAATACTAATAAATAATCAAATTATAGAACAAGTACCAACTTTCACATTCTTGGGAAACAGAATTTCATTACCAGAGGAAGGCATAGAAACAATATAGGCAAAATACAACAAAATAAATGGATGCATCAAAATATGTTTTCAAAACATGAATACAAAAATAAAAATTAGAATACATAATGTATGCAAACACCCTATTACAGTAAAACTTCATTTATATTTTTCAGGGGACTGAAGAGAAAAATCATTTAAATGAGAAAAACGCATAACTGATATTATTATTATGAGCAAAATAAAAATGATACTAATTTTTTCACTATCGTTTTACCAGTTTACCCAGTTATTTAGCAATATCTACTCCTTTTTTATTGCCACTCTCCCTAACAACTTTTAAAATTTTAATTTTATCTGATATTGAAAGTGGTTGCCATATCCTACCACTCTTTTTTGTTACAACTGACACACAATGGGGACCTCACTGATGACTTTATGCGATTCTGTTTCACTGTGAAAATGAAAGCTTAACAGGAAAGAAGAAGGAGTCAAACTTAATTCTGCCTGGCATCCCGTACTTCATAACACCAAGACAAAACCTTACAATACTAAAATTTCCTGCCCCACTCCCATCTCGGTTGATGCCCAATCACAAGCCAGCTCACGAAGCGAGCCAATCAGCAGCTAGCACACGAAAGTGCTCCCTCCACTAGCCCCACCCGTGGCCTATAAATGCTGCGACCATTGTGGTAACAGTCACCAGTCAGCCGCCGTCCCGGACACTTTACCCGAGACCTCGCTACTGAAGATGCCCATCGCAGTCGTGGGCGAAACGTTTGGCAGTTCAAAGTCAATTGGCCCATTAGCCCGGAAGAAAACATGAATATTGACTCCGGCCGTGAAAGCCTTCAATGCTTTATAGATGGAAGTTATATTTTGTACTTACTACTTATTTATTATACTTCTTTATTTCCATAATTTCATCTCATTACTGTAATTTAATTTTAGTACTTTCAAACTAAACAATAACATCAAAATTTGTTTTTATTTTCAAACATAAATACAGTAAAACTTCACTTATACTTTTTCAGGGGACTGAAGGGAAAAAAACATTAAGTGAGAAAAATGCATAACTGAAATTGATTATTATAAGCAAACTAAAACTCAATATTTTTGCAGTATCGTTTTACCAGTTTTCCCAGTTTTTAGCAATATCTACTCCTTTTTCATTGCCACTCTTCCTAACAACTTTTTAAATTTTTTATTTTATCTGATATTGAAAGGGGTTGCCTTTGCCTACCACTCTTTTTCGTTAGAGCGGACACACAATGGGGACCTTAGTGATGACTTTATGCGACTCGGTTTCACTGCGGAAACGAAGGCCGTGTCCTGTGTGGGCAACAACTGGCGGCAGCGACCCGCGGCTGGTTGCTTTGGTTTCAAGCTTATTACTTGAGATTACGCAGATCAAAGCATGATGTTCTAATACGTGGGTGACAGGAAGCACACGACTGTCACAGCCCCACAGCCTGGCGACACCCGCCACGTTACGTGGAAAAGCGATCAGTTTCATTAGCTGCTTGTGCCATGCCACTACGAAAAGGATCTCGGATGTTATTACAGCGAACAAAAGGGCCTTCAGAGAGCGGGGCAGTCAGTGCACAAACATTCTCACTTATTGGTCATCTATGTCGTTACTCTCGCCCAGGGACATCTTTCACCTTCCCTCGAAGCTATAAGCCGTCACTTCTTGAGATCCTCAGAGAGCTCCCATACGCACCCAACTCAAATTTTTCGAAGTTCCGCTGCCGGAAGTGGCCGGACTTTGTGCTACCACATCCGCGAGCTTGTGCGGTCTTGGCCCCTGGGCTGGGCTGAGTCATGCTTCTATATTACAAGTTTCATTAAGAGAGAGAGCCTCAGAGGCTGAGGACAGGTCGCTCCTCAGGAGCGCTCTGGAGCGTGCCGACTCAACTAACATACAAGTTCCGGGCTCTTGGAGCAGTATGCTCTGCGACTCACTGAGATCATTTGAACGTTATATGGTCTTAAAGGGACTTTTATTATGAATGTACAAGTGTGAAAAACATATAAACGTAAAACACATAATTGAAATTATTTAGCATGGGAATTATAGGAATTTATCTGGGACTTACAAAAAAAATGTATAAACAGTTTCATTGTATATGAATTTTGTTCACACCTGAAGATGCATATTAATAATATGCGATATGCTGTGTTCCAGAATATGTGAAAAATAATACTCTTTTTAAAATTTTGCACATTGATTGTCTAAAATAAATAAGGATGCTCTCTTATTTATATTATGTGACAATCATCCTGTTTAATATATTTTTGACTTGAAAAATATATACTAATTGCATTGCAGAGGCTAACAACCTTTTTGCAAAACCTGCATATCTCACTATTTTCAGAACATTTCACATTCCATACAGAGCCATTTTCAAATATACATAACTCATTTTTGTTCAAAGATGATTAACGTTCAGGCATTCTAGGTATGGGAAAGTAAACATGTCTTATATAAAGCAAATGATACTGTAATATTTGTTGCACAAGCAGTGAAAATCTTTCTAAATAAAATTGTTTTAAAAAGCTTTTGAGTTAAGTACATAGTCGGGTTGCATGAATTTCTTTAAATCAAATCATATTTTTCACCTGGGAGAATTGTATGTTTTACTGACTAGAATGGATCTGTGGCACTGTCTAATGGATAGTCATTATCAATCAAAAATATACGTTATAATGACAACAAAGGTGATATTTTGAAAGAAACATTTACAACTTTAACCTGATGCATCAAAGAAGAAAATTTTTCAGTCAAATATGGAAGTCATTCAAATGTTATCAAGTTTCATAATACATAAGTTAATTAACATACCTGCTGTGTTTCCATTAACTGTTTGCTGAATCGATCATTGAAAGTTGATACTAATCCTTGCTTCAGGGCACTGATCTCTTGCTTTGATATTTTGATAGGGACTTTCGGAGAAAGTGTCACTGCAAATTAAATGAAGGATTGATTAACCACATAATTAACAACTAAGATACATAACCACAGATAAGAAAAAACTTAAAATTGTATTTTACACAACATAACACCAAACTTTATGAGCAAGAACTGCCAATATAGGACAACATCTGTACAACTTCTTCGGTATATTACAGATGCAAAATACTTTCAAATAATGGCTCACAAATTCCAGCTGGACAATTGTTTTTATTTTGTAAATGAAAATCTCTCAGCAGAAGCTTCACTTAAGAATTAAGTTAGTACGTAGTAAGTAGTAGTTTTACATATAAAAACAAGACAAAGAAGCATAAATGTGTGGAATTTCATTAGGAATACATCATTTAATTTTCTTGTGTTTACAATACAGTATACCTTCTTTGTAACCAAGTCATTTATAGAATGTAAATTAAATAGTTAACATAACATATTATTGTTTTTATTTTCTCACCTTACGAATACTTGATAAGAAGAGAAAGTTATGTAATTGTGTGCCACAAAATGGCAATTTATCGCTAGAAATTTCTTATTGCCAGGCTCAGGTAACGAAAAAGTGAATAAATCCTGTCCAGAAAAAAACTCACACACAAGGTATAGCCAGAATCCAGGTTTTGTTGCTTCTTGATACTGAAAAATTCATTGACAGTAATGTGTCTGTCCGTTCGTCTGTGGTCAGTGTTCGTTAAACAGTTCAGCCAATTGTCCTTACACAATCGATCTGAATGAACTCGTGGCTTTGGGATTTTCAAATGAATATTTTGATTTCTGAGGCTACTTCACATGAAGCATCAAAAACATTTTCAAAATTTTCTCAAAAACAGCTCAAAATTTTTTGATCAAACTTTGTCCTCGGATAGCGTAAAGTCCTTCTTAAGAGAACAGTGGTAGTCTCATGTTCGTTGAGATCACAGATTTTGAAAATTGAAAAAGTGCAATTTTTTGGGGCGTCTTCCTATAACTATAATATTGAAGATGAAGATTTTTTTCCTTAATGAAATCTGTTCCTTAAAGACGAATTTTTAAATAGGTTCGTGTTCAATTTTTCAAAAATATGAGTGGTTTCCATGTAATTATACCCAAAATATAGGCAATTTTTATCTCAAAAACGACTCAAGATATTTTTCTTTAAATTTGCCCCTCATATGTAATAAAGAACAGCAAAAAAGTATGGTGTTAGTCTCATTTTCGGCGAACTTTCGATTTTTTCGAAAGTTGCATTTCAAAACTACAAAACTGGACATAGTAGTTTTTGCTTTAAACAAAGTCTGTTGTAAAAAATCAGCTCTTTAAGAAAGGTCATGTAAAATTCCCAATTTTTTCTTTAAAAAGGTAAAGTAAAAAATATAACGCTAATTTCAATTTTGGTTACTGCTCTGTATTTTTGAAAATGCCAAAAAAATGTAAACATTTCAAAAGTACAAAATTGGAGATATCGATTTTTGCTTTAAACATATTCTGTTGTATAAAATCAGCTCATTAAAAAAGGTCATGTAGAATTTTTTGAAAAAATGTGCTGATTTCGTTTAATTTGTTTGAAATTGTTGCAATTTCTAAAAATATTATTTTCTCAAAACACAAAATATTTTATATAATGTATATATATATAATATATATATATATATAAGTTTCTCTTTATATGTAACTGTGAACGGTAGATAAATAAACGAAAACTAGAGGTGCTATTGAATGGCACAGACTTTCTCGCACTTGTTATTTTCCTAAACTCTTTAATCTTGACTAGCTTTTGGGTTATGCCTGATTTCTTTCCTAGCTGCCATCTTTTGATGCCCAAAGGACATTTTCTAATTTTTTTTCTGCAAAATGCTAGAATTGAAACCGCTATACACATTACTTTTAAAGAAATGTAAATCCTATATCCTACCAAGATGGCTGAGGTGGTTAATCGGGGGGCACAGATTCAGCTCTTCGGACGGAAGGTTCACTGATTCAAGCCTTAGTCAGGGATTATTATTTGTCACAATTCTCTGTTGCCATAGAAAATAATTGAGAATACCAGAAACTTTATGGAAAACCATTAGAAGCAATTCTAATCACATTATTAATTACAATAAATAAACTGGAAGTGTCTGTATGTGATTTTTGAATTTTCAACAATTTTTCACATCTTTTATTGGATTTGTAAAAGTACTATTAAAGTAAATCAAACCACATGTTGCCTTGCTGTGCATGTGCATGAACCGATTTAAATAAAATAATCAATACATCAAGATTAAATTGAAATACAATATAACTAGTGCCCATGGGACCGGCAAATTGTATTCACAGATGTGTTCTCACTATCCACCATGAAATTGCCAGGCAATTTGGGCCAAAATTTTTTAATAGGCTGGTAAACAGAGAATCTCAGTCTTTGTACCAAGTGGAAATGCAGCGTGGAAATAAAGAAATATTGTTGCCAAGATTTTGCTCCAAGATGCACTGATCAAAGAGGCCACGTGGGCTCTCAGTTCAATGCGGAGAGTGCACACTGAAATTATTCAATAATTTCCAATATATGGGCAATTAATCCATAAAAATAATGGTATTAAAGTAACTCGCTGAATTTTGTAACTCAATAGTACAAAATTTAATTACAAAATCAATATCATAAAATTCAAATTTAAACCTTATTCGCAAAAAACAGAGTTGAAATTACCATTGAGTACATTACTAGCCTTGTTGGCCAAATTACACATTCTGTTCAGGTTGTTTTCGGTGTAACACAATTTGTAGACTTTAACAGCAAAGTCATCGTTTCTCCTCAAGTTAAATTATGTGTTCAAAAATTTATTTGATCAAGTAACACGAATGAATGAATGTATTTAAAATGAATTAATGGAAAAACTCCAAATCAATAGATGTTCGCATTCTACCTTCAACCACACAAAAAGATTATTAAAACAATATATTTGCAAAAACTTCGAAAACTTGGAAACTTGCCACTGTTTTCTATGTTCCCTGCGACATGAAGGAACAGAGACATACAAGTTCTCAGTTCGCAACCCGATTATCAAGTACATCTGACAAAGAATGTGAGAACTGTTAAAAAATCAAAAGCCACCAACAAGAGGGGGCAGGACGAAAATCTGGTGATGGAAGGAAATGTTTTTAGGTGATGTCAGATGCAAGTCTAAGAACAGAAATTGAAAACGCACATCTTTCGATCTTAAGAATCAGAGGATGACGCAGTATGGGAGGAGGACCAAAAAGAAAGAATTGACGATACATTGAAGATGAAGCAAATGGTGATAAAAACTATGATTATTATGATTTTAAACAACAAAAAAATAGTGATAGCTCACCAAAAAGACATTTTTCTAGGCAACTTAGACAATTTGCAAATTTTATTTTGAATAAATAGTAAGAATATGTTGCAAATTTAAAATATTCTCAGGAAACCTCTGCAAAACTAGTTCATCTTATACTCGGGTAAATACGTATGTCTTTAATTATTAATATTTAACATTAATTTAGCTTATTGATAATGACACAGACAACATCCGTACTGTTTCTCATTATACACACCTTTTTTATAATGTATTTATCTCACTGAAGCTATGTAATTAATTTGATTAAATCAGCCAATTTTGATCAAAATAGGCTTTTTAAAAAAAATTATTTTTAATTTCAAAATGTGTATGCCAATAAAGGTACAGTTCCACCCCTTAAAAAAGAATAATTACATTTATTTATTTATATCACGGTTTCACTAACCTGGTTTTGAGAATGAGAGCAGACCAATGTTGTCTCTGCGTCCTGATGCTTCTTCCGCAAAGTAACTAAGGTGGCACCAGATGAGGTAGAGGCAGTTATCAACCAGGAAGGCACAGTGAGCGAGTTCCAGCCTCTTCTGGTCTATCTGCTCGTCCAGAGCTCTGACTGCCAGTGCATGGCCTTCCTCAGACTGTAGAGGCTCTCGACCATTGTCCAACACAATCTGCAAACAAAAACCGGCATTACATTTTGTTTCAAAATCATTAGAAGACCAGGAGATGCATTATGTTATGTCTCTTAATCCTCACATTCTTCTCTTTAGTATACTGTGATTTTTCCATAGCTGCCTGTGACACTTCATCAGCTGTTACGGTGCCATCCAATCAGGACCTTACACTTCACTACAGTGACATCACTATGGTGGGCGTTCCACTTTCCGATTAGATGACACCATAACAGCCGATTAACTTCACAGCCAGCTATGAATAAATCCGAGTATAGTGAGCAGACTGCATTTTGGAGGGATGAAAAAAAATTGTTATGCATCATTTTGGTATTGTTAGGAACTTTCACAAACAATAATGCATTGCTATTCATCCCCCCTTCTCCTTTTTTTCATGCAATTTTCCACTCAATCTCTATGAGGAAACACCTCCATTTGTGGCAGTCATTTTCAAAACAACACCAAAGAACAATGGATTGGAGAAACCAGAAAACACTGGGTTAGGGATACTGAAGGTTCAGACTCACCTCTGACATGTCAAGGGAATAATTGACTGTCCCCAAAGACATTTTTTTGTGCTGCAGCAGGTCGAGATTTGCCTTCTCTCGCTGATGGTAACTCACACACTGCACCAACTGCTCCACCACCAGCCCCAACGGAGGACATACCACTTCTTTCTCTTCAATTTCTGCTAACAGCCAGAGAACCACTATGTTGTAAACAACTTAAAGAAATGAAAGTCCCTGACCCAACTTCCAATTAACTATATAATTCTAACTACCATCCGAGAACAAAAAAGATCAAAAATTTAGCAGTATTTGGAAATTAATTAAACGTACTGCAAACTCAAGGGTACTTAATGATTACAAATAATATTTTATTTCTATTTGGGGCTATCATCCCAAAACAAAGCAAAACCACCAACATCACAATTTGGTTTGAATTCCTCTCAAAATCAATGTAAGAATGATAAATAATGTCTCCCACATACAGATCAAAAACTTATTATCATTATTAGATAGAACCCCAGAAATTTTGAAATGTTTATAACATAATGAGGACAAATGAATAAAACTGAATAACTGCAATTGAATATATTTGATTCATTTCACTAAAAACAGTGTCTATTTCAGAGAAATCATTATCTCAGTACAGGTCTGAAGGTTCCCCATGACAACTTCTGGTATTAGCCTGACACTTTCTTCTTTCAGTATTCACAGACTGTTGGAATCGTGAAGAATTTCACGATTTTCTTAACATTCACAGTTATTTGAAACTGAAGACATTAATCATCTTGAGAAAATGAATAGTAGGAGTGGATTTTAATGACCTAAAACATCACTAAAAATGATCAATAAAATGCCCTAAAAGTAAACAAAAATTATGTAAAAATTTTTTTCAAAAGCAGTTCACATGAACAATTCAAGCTGTTGGATATGTTACTGATGTAATCAAGACCTCCTTTCGGACAAGTGAACTCAGCTTGCAAATTTTTGGTTCAGACTGTTCTTTGTCAGGAATTCTCTGTCTTTAGTAATGGTGAAATTGACCAAGCTGACAATGTTGCTGATAGGCACCACAGGAACCTGGTATTACATACAATGGCTGACATTACAGTTTCTGAGCAAAGAAATCGAATAGACTACTCATGGGTCATTTCCTTTTGTCATCACATAAAATTAATGTCTATACTAAAAGGCAGTGTTGTAAAAAATATGACATTTCAATAAAATCTGCCCTCTAATTATTCCCATGACCCTGATGTCTATTCACTTACATTGGGGAAGAACAATGAAGGCAGTGAAGGTGAGAAGAAAAATAGATGGGTGTTTGATGCTCATTGTAGGATACTCAAAGATTTCAACTTTCAAATAATTCTAAATTTGCATCAACTATCCTCAGGAAGTAACTAAACTTTTTGTAAACCAGCACTTATAAGAATTTCAATATCAGCAGGCAACAAACTCTACAAAACATATGTGACTAAGATTAACAGTTAATTCTTTCCTAAACAGAACTATAGTAAACCCTCGTTAGCATGTACTCACTTTACAGGAATTTTGCCGCAACATAAACAAAATTTGGGATCTGCCAAGGAAACATAGTAATGCAGATATACACAATAATTGAACAACTTAAATTTTTATAACACAAACACCGATCATTTTTGTTTGTTTGGAATTTATGTTCATGAGGGTTTACTGAATTAAAGATTAATTATTAATAACAAAACAAAAATAATTTCTGTTCACCTTTCTTCCCTGGTTCACTAAAAAATTCTTCCAGTTGTGGAGTGAACAATGGAGTCCTAATCTTGCGGTCCAGACCCTTCCCCGCAACAATATTGCGTGCAAAAAGCACCAAGTTGCAAGCCACTTGTAAGAACTGCAACACTGAGTCTTCTCGCTGCGTCTCGTTTTGAGCTGAAAGATTTTCTGAACTGCTTCCAGTGATTGGTGATGGAGGAGATCCACGTAGCTCACGCACAACACCTTCCGAAAGACGGAAATGCCTCATCAACTCCAGCATCCAGCTCTGAACATGAGCTGCGTAATTTGTGTTCATCCTGGCGTCCTCAAAGTCACTGTTGCCATCCACCACTGGAAAGATTCTTAGATTAATAAGTATGTATGGGCAGATTAAAATTCACAATGATTCTTACAACTAGCTGTGAAGGCACTATTTGTTGTTCCAAAATAATTAGTGTAGATTTGTTATTCTTTTTTAAATAATTTCAATACTATATCATAACACATTCTCTGGCAGAAAGAAAATGTATAACATACAAAAAATTAATCCCCCAGTGCTGACATATTTAAATTGCAAGATTTTCATATTCCAACTCATTGCTACAAAGTAATGTACAGAACAGGCCCATGGGCCATGGGCATTTGTGAACGTTAAGCTGCTATGGGGTTGTGACCCTCAGCAGTGTAAAGGAGAGGGAGGCTGATGCATATCAAATGATGCAGAAGTCAAAGGGCAATGTTATATACTCAGGGCGGTGAACACCAGTGTATCCTAACTGAAAACAATAGTGATGATGTAGAAAACATCACGAAACAATGGTTTGACCAGAAGGAAGGAGAGTAAAGCTCAGAAACAAAGAAAGCAGGTAACTGCCATGCTCAGAGCTCTTGAAGTTGTGAGAATCAGAAAAAGCCCTGATCCAGGCAACATAAATACAGAACTGATGAAATAAGACGGAAAGCAGTAATTCTCTACGTATATGACCAGGTGATCATGTTAAAGATAGAAGAAGATCAATTACAAAGAATACCTTTCAAATTATCTAAGATTGCAGAAGAGAATGGCATGAGAATATCAAGGACAAAACAAAATCAATGGGATTATAAGAAAATGATCAGAAAATAAAAATTCTGAAATATGATAAAATTATAGAACAGGTAACAAGTTTCACTCTTACCGTTCAGAACACTTCACTTAGGTAACACAGAACATGAAGATTTTGAACAGACTAGATGCAACAATATGAATGATTGCATCAAAAGACATTTCAAAAATAGGGCAATGGAAACAAAATTCACTTTAAACAATATAGTATCTAAACTAACAGCCCTGTATGGCAGTGAGGAAAGGGTTCTCAACCAGGCAAAAGACAACAAAAGGAGATATTTAAGACTAAATATGACTAGATGAGAGAAAATTAAAAACAAGTTTAAAAATAAAATAAATAGTTGAAACAGTGAAAACATAAAAATTAAAATTAATAAGAAAATAATGAGACACACCAAGTAAAACAAATATTGACACATGGACCAAAGAGATAATGCAAAATGTAGAATACTTAAACTAAGAAGGCACGATCACGAACACCTTAGAGCATAAGGAGACTACACATAAAAGGAACATACTATCTACAACCTTAACGATTTCGATAGAATTTCACATTTCTCCGACTCTCCTTTGACAATTGCCACGAATAATTAAAATTTATTATTATATTATTCACACTACCACATGATTTGATTTGGAAATGATGTTCCTAGTTTTGATCTTAATGCTCTGATGAAAATACCAATTTGAATTTTTCACAGTAATAAAGGAAATCTAAAAATAAGTGATTTTCCCGGAAAGAGCAACAGGAAAGCAAAAAATTACCCATTTTGACAATTTTTAACACACTTTTCTTCTTTGGTTACATTTTCTTTTCTATTTACCATATTGTAATTTTACATTTTTCCTTTGTGTGCATCTTTTTTTTATCGTGAACATTATCAGGATTTGGTCTATTCACCTATTTTGGAAATAAATAAATACAAAAATCTTTTGACACTTTCCAACAGTTGAAATAGAAAAACTAAATTCTTGTACCTTGCATCTAACAATCATAGAAACTTCCCACATATCACAAAGAAACAATGTAGAAAGAAAGGAGTAGTAGATGCTTACCATGATGAGACACGCGTGCAATAATGCCAGTGATATGAGCCAGCTCTTTCAGGAACTTCACCTGCATCAATGGACTCACACACCTCAGAATGATGCTAAGCATCTCGTAATGGCTGAACAGGAAGAGTTGAATCTAAAAAGACACATATCACATGATTTTAAATATGTATTCAGTCATTCAACTTGATTCAGCGAAACAAGTATTTTTTATTTCACATTTCAAAATTAATTTCCCTGTCTTAATGTAATAACATTTCTCAAGGGACCCAAAATGTTGAATCCCAAAAGCAGAAAATAACATATTATCAATAATATAATATTCCTAAGGCCACAAAACAAAGATTTTAAAAAGAAACTTTCTTCCTGACAAATTCACTACATGTCAATGCATACATATATTATTAAATTTATAAATATCCTGTGCAGATTGCCAAAAAATTTTCAGAAGCGCTCGCATAGATTATATGAAGAAGAGAGAGAAAAAAAATATACCTGGACACAACACGCCTGGTTATCAGGACCCAAAGTTGTCAAAACAGCATTACAAAGGTCCAACGCTGGAAACAAGATTTGCTGGTAACGACTCCGAGCAGTAGGAACAAAGCTAAGGTCTGATACAACCAAACTGAAAGAGAACATTTTAAATAATAAATGTAGAAACAACGAGTAATGCAGCTATGCATTACCTTTTAACACAAAAAAACTTATGTAAATTGATTGCCTAAGGAGTAATAAATCTTTACTTGATCTGTGAATATCATAAACTTTAGAGATCTTGAAAAAAATTAATTTTGGTTAAACTTTTTTGAATTTGAAATGTTAGAGACACAAATTTATGGATTCATTTCTTAGAAGCATTCTTTTACTCACTTTGGTTTGAAATCTGGATGCTTATCAAATACAGACATGTTGGCAAGACACCCAAACGCACCCAACTCCAGAAGAAGCTCTGCCCCAGTGTGGGATGCAGCAACACGGCAAAGCATGGCCTGCACACATTCACAAATGGGTTCCTTCAGCATACCAAAATACTAAACGGTGTAGATATGCTATGCCTAGATTTCAGATATTCCAATTTCTAAAATCATCTATTTTGGGCCTTAAAATAGGCACTTTAAAGACGCTGTATAATTTACTAGATATGACATATTAAATTAGATATGACAAATGAAAGTAACCTTTTGGCATACATTTTATTTTCCTTGAAAACTATTTTATTGTGAACATGAGGGATAAATTGTGTGTTTGGGTGTAAATAATGTTATCAGATATTTTGGGAAAACAATACCTTGCCTTAACAAAGGTGGGAGATAAAGGCGGTTATTTGCCAAATATTCTCACTCATTCTCGTGAGCGAGAAAGGCTGAACAAGAATGGGGCCCACAAGAATCTCGTGCACCAAGAACGCATTCTCGTGAACGAGACAATTGCAAAATGTAAACACCCGAACAGAAAACATTTACAAAAATAAGAATAGACTTTAATACAGTTGTCGCTGTGAGCCATCTCCTTTAATTTTTTATTAAGTCATAAATTTATTTATTTTTTACTTTTCTTGTGTACGACAATGCATAATACTTCAATATTATGAAAGTAAAAGGAAACGTTTCATTATTAGCTAGAGAGCAATTATTGTATTTATTTTAAATCAATTAATTATGAAGAAATCCTTGCTCTACACTAATGAGTTTTGATCACGAGTCTCTTCCTATCTTCGGCCGGCATGGACTGCTTACGAGAATACTCTGTCCCTATGAGATACGAGAATCTCATAGTCTTGTTGCTTCCCGCAGAGAAAGAGATTCTCTTTTGCCAGTGTACTCCCTTGGCCTTGGATGGGCGCTTCCCCCTCCATGACCCCTCTCCCTTCTTCGGCCAACGAGAATAATTCACAGTTCGGACAAGATACGAGAGAGACTGAATACAGTTTTGTCCGTCTCTAGTGAGAGAATAACTCTTGAGTATATTCTAAATGTTCTCAAGGGCAACAAATGGTATAACACAAACAATTTTCTTGTATATTATGTCTTGTGTTGCTGATTTTGTGTAAAACCGTAGTATCACATTGCAAGTTCTGAGATACATGAAATGTCAGTTATCACTATGCGCACCTGAACACCTCACACATTAGAAAACAGCCAGAATTGAAAATACTATAACAGCCAAGACTATTCTGATAATAATTTTCCATCCAGAAAATATTTCTTCTCTAACAGTTGTGACTGCTGTTTATTTTAATGCTGGAATAATGGAGAATGTATGAATTTTCTCCTCTTTTGATACCGAGTGTGGTCAAGGAGATTACAGACTTCAGCTTCAGCTTGGTTTGCTGCCAAGGAATGCTTTCTATAGTTCACGTCTTGGAAATGGAAGCTTCAAGGCCATTTGGCTCCTTGCTCCCCTCTTCACCAATCAGTCTGAGGCGTTGCTGCAGGAGGGACCCACAGGAGAATGGTTGCCCCAATGACAGTCTGTAAGGGCATTATCCCCAGCATTGGCAGGGTTGGGACAATTATCACACAAAGACTTGCCAAAGAATATGAGCTTGTAAACAAATACATGTAAAAGGAGGCTTTGAAACAGGGAAGCAATGGAAGAAATGTTGCATAAAGAAGCTATAAAAGCAATTGTTATAGGCTTCACCGAGCACAGTTATAGCACATCCAATCCTGATCTTGTTTCCCCATCACCATTACAACACTTTAACATGATTTTACAACACTTTGCCAGACGATATTAAATGATTAACTTCAATAAAAAAAGTTTAAATCCCAAGTAAAACTTTTTAACTGTTTCTACACAATTCGAGACTTTACAGAGCATCAAAACAAAAGTAACATTAATTTTAACAGTGATATTCTATGTATTATTTACCATTTGGACTGTATAATTCTAAACAATCTGTAACAAGTTTTGTACTGTAGCATCTAGGTCAATGTCTCCCATCTCAATCAGATTTTTCGTCCAGTTTCCCAGATTCTTTGAGATAGTTATAGTTATTCAAATTATCGTTCTCCATGTTGTCGCAGCAAGAAGTATTATTCCTTAATGAAGGACATGATGAAGGATAAGAGCCCAAATTTATAGCTGATTTACTCTTGAAAATAGATTTCTTTACAGCGAATATTTTGTTAACAATCCTCGCAAAAAATGCTCATTTTCTTCCTATATTCAAAATTCAGGTAATATATGGCTTAGGGTAGGAATCACAGAATATGAAAATGTGCACAGATTTCACGTCTCCCTTAGGACATCATACACAGTTTTTAACTGTTTTTTAAAATAAGGTTTAAAAAAAAAAAAAAATAATAATAAATAGTCAGTATCAAATGAGAAGTATTGACCGGTAGGTTACAGTCATACCCCTTGAGATAAATTGGAATTCAGCGCCTGAAAGTAAACTATAAAGAAAGGAACATCTGTTGGGAGGCAACACGGCTCATTTGGCATAACCTTGAAGCTTGCAATTTTGTGTTGCAAACAGTGGTTTATTTTCTCCACTGAAAAGGCATTTTATGACTTTTACAGCATGGATGGGCATTTTTAGGATCCTTGTGGTTCCTTGATATCACTGAGTCATAAAATGTGTTCTTAGTTAATTTTGAGCATCTACATCAAACAAATAAAACAGTTATTTGCCCTAAAATTCAAAGATGAATATTGCATCCCACAACTATAGGTTCAGTATATAATTTTCTTAGATTTGATGTGATACGATATACAATTTAACTAGTAACAACTCATAACAATTACCATTTTCGACTCGTACACGTAAAGCGGGCTTAGCGTGTGAGGATTGACTCCAAGCATGGCTGTGAGTTTGTCATCAGACTCCAAAAGGCTATCCACTATGTGTCGAAGATAACCACGGGAACTCAGATGAGATATCCAGCTTGTGCGAGGGTCAAACTCAATCAGCAAACCCAAACATGAGAGTGCCAGCATCTAGAAGTAAAACAAATATGTTATATTAATCACATTTAACTCGGGAGAGCCCACAACAGATCCGAGATCCAAGCTACAGCAATTTTATATTCCTGAATTATTGCGATGCATTAGTTGTCTGATAGGTCATGAATTCCCTCATTGTACTTTTCTGAGAATGCCTGGCCTTCTATTTTTATTCTTTCCCTGAATAATTTCCCATGAGCATGTTGAAACTTGATCGCTGCAAAGCACAATATCTGTCAGATACGCTGCGTGCCCTGACACCAGTGCATTGTGAGCTCCTGGCCTAAGTGGTATATATCATGGCATCATTTTCAGCTGTGTCTATAACAAGTGCCTATTCACAAAATTTAATAATTTGTCTTATCTAGAATCTACTGTCACATTTTTTTCCCAAAGAGAAAGAAGATATGCAGGAGATGTCTGAAGGGAAATGAAAAAATGCGAACATTGCAAAATGAAAAAAAGACTTTCCAAATATTTTTGTGAAAAATGTAAAATATATATTTATTTAGAACATGCCAAAATCATTTGTGAAAATTGTATTTGATAATATTTAATAAGATAATAAGATGTTGAATGTTACATGTACTTTGCCAACTTTTACTTTTTTCATCATAAGCATTCAGACAAGGTGTTTGCAGTATTGGATTCTTTAGCAATTGCATTGGGACATGCACAAACTGAATACAATATGTATTTCAGTAAATAGAGCTTCAGATCACTCGCATTCACAAGATGTTGCACCTAGATCTGTGAGATACTTTGTGGGCACTGGCGTGAATCTACCTACTGCAGACACTCCCAGGTTAAGGAATGGTGGAATCATAACTGTTCACACACAATATCAATGAGATCGCATGATATCACACATTGTCAAACAAAATTCAGAGGTTCAAATGTCAAAGATTGAATTATTCTTCATTTCAACTTCAATTCTTTTCAACTGTATCATATCAATAATAAGAGGATATACAAGAATTCTTATTATTGCGAACGTTACTGTGGTCCATTGTATTTCAGAAATAAGGACAGTTAAATATTCAGGAAATCTAACTATAACAGAATAATACCTTGCATACGTCATGACCGCCTGTGCAGTCATGGCACAGGACATCAATAAGTCCTTCACCAAAGCCCATGATGATTTCCAAACACGCCTGTCGCCTCAAAGAGGTGTCTGCAGGAGCAGCTCGTATTTCTGACGCATCAAGGCGACTGACAAACGTGGAGTTGCCTAAACCAGACTGGTATGCCAAGGACTGCTCCTCACGGCGCCGTTGGTACGGATCACGGCAAGTCATTCGCACAAACATCAGTAATGCACCATACAGATTACTGCGTAGCTTCTGGGATGCCACACCTGCAATCCAAATCCCGCAATGACAATAACACAAAAGAGCAAATATGTTCCCCATTTAACTTTAAATAAGTAGAACATAAAGGAAAGAAACAACCTCCATTCTCATATTATCTTAGGAGCATCAAATACCACACAACTGAAAATATTAAAGTTATGATTCATGGCCTAACTATATTTCATGGGTACATATTTTTCCACCTTCAAAACACAATCTTTATAACCCAACACCTGCACTTAAGTTTTCAACACAGTGGAATAAAGATATTAATCTAGCAAATATATTCAAATACTTGAAATTTTGAATAGATCTACTTGCAGCAAAGGTATTATAATAAAAAAATTTCTGTAGCCCTAATCTGTACCTGAATTAATAATCCATTCAAGAATATTAGAGAGAACAATATCAAAAATTCCAGGTCGTCCGGGTACAGCAAGATTTGAAGCAATGGGAGCACTTAGAGTAGATGTCCCAGAAATTGCTGAATTTGCCAAAACTGTAGCTAACTCTTGTTCCTGACATGCAACAAGGCAGTGGTGTAACGCAACTGACAGAAGAAGAATCACACCAGATGACAATGCTGCCAAATTTGGTATAACTTGATGAGATAACACCTGTAAATGAAAATAATATTTTATTTATTTATTTATTTATTAACATATGTAAAGACTTATGTCCCATATACACTTGACATACATAAACATAATGTGCACAAGAGTACAGTTTTATTATGTTTTTTCATTAATATTTTCTAAATTGAGGTGGTGTGCCAGATTAATCTGACAGATATATATCACTATATTCCTATTATTAAATTTCTACCGTAAATCCATTAAATTTCTATTTCTTTCTATCCTAATTTCTACACATAATTTAAAACATTTAAGAGCTATTATCTTGATCCTCTGTGCTATGGAAAGTTGATGAACTCATATAATTTATAACAAACTATTAACACAAAGCCTGAAAGTGTGCTAATATAGGATACAATGCAAAAACAGGGGTTTATAATATAAATATCAGTATATAAAAAAAATTTCAATTTCACAGATTACGATATAGATAAATCAGCAAGCACAACATGGAACTAGACATGGGCTTAACAGCTTTTCTTGAATAACTGTTATTGGAATAACAGTGAACGCATAATAACAGTTAAATAACATATCCATGATCAGCAACCTAATATGGCCAACTGCCAAGAGTTAAGTCAGTTGTGGAGACTGCAAAGAGTTAAACCACGCAAAATAAATCACATTGGTAGTACCTTAAAACTTGTGTGACTACCATATGGTGCTGGTTTGCACTACTATGTTCAGACAGAGAAGCAACTTATATGGATGAACTGCCAAGGAAGAATAGTAATTGATTCGATGAGTAGCAAATGTGTACAGAACATTACTAAAATAACCATGATTTGTACTCAAATACTAGTGGATCTCGCATAAGCAGTAATGCAACAGAAAGGAATGAACGAACATATTGGACAGATTTAATTTAAAGGACAAACTTTTTTTTGTAGAGTATACAATAAAACTCAAAATAATGTGGCACATGATGTGTAATAATGATGAATTATTTATTAATGAATCTATAATTTGACCACTTCTTAATCATGATTCACATTTCAAACTGTTATCGTACAAAATGGTTGCCGCAAAAGTTCGTAGTAGTTTGGGTTTGGCCCAATAATTGCAGTATTATGAATTTCAACAAATAACAAGATAAACAAAACAACTTATTTCCCATAAGTTACAAAAACTGTAAAGAATAACAGTTTATCTGTTTAGAGTTCATCCCTACATGAAACCTGCAACACACATTTTCACAATGCATTCTAGATCTTAAAAACCAGTTTTAATGTCCCATATAATATACAAGTAATGTTTTTTATGCTATAATTTTCAAAATAAACTCTTTTGGGTCTCCCTATAATGTTTTTCGAGGGGACCTCCAAGTTGCAGCAGAGATTGTCACAAATATTTGAAGTCTGGTTTCAGTAAGAAACAATTACCATCTTTTAAATAATGATTTAGTTTATATAATTACACAAATTGTAAATCTTACCTTCTTCAACAAGACATGAAGACAATCCACAAGCAAACCCAGTCGCACGTCTTCTGGAAGCACTCGTCGTGGACAAACACAAAACAAAATTTCTGTAACTTGTCGCCAAGCATCCATGTAGCAAATGGTGGCATAGCAACGAGCTCGTTGGCTGTTCTGCTGAATGGTAAACTTGAGCACTTTCTGTTCAGAAAAGAAACAAAACAATCTCTCTAAATGTTGCCTGAATGCCTGGTTTGAGAACTACGACAAAAATGTACAATGGATGAGAAATCATGATCCCAAGAAATTGCAATACAAATGTCTTCTATCCAAAGGCCGTCACCTTGTCAGCAACTTGGACACAAGGAGCTATGCTTCAGCTCAGTCATAGCAGTATTATAGGTTATAAGTAGACCTCGGATTTTAGGACTATTTAGTTTCTTTCAGAGGTTGTGGAAAATAATTGCATATGCTTACGAATCATGAAAAAATAAATGTACTGAAAGCACCTAAGTGTCTAAAATGTCCTACATTGGCAGTTGATGCCTGTTTTTAATTTCTTTTTTCCCCTTCTTTTTTTTCTTCCCCATCCTAAATTTGGCTAAAACAAGTCATTTTGATGTATTATCATATTTTAATTACTCATTTCTTTAAATTTGTTTTACCAAAACCAAATACTTTCCCAAATTTCCTGATACATGAATATTCCACGATTGAATTCACAATCGACTACACACCAAAATCTCTCATCCAACATACGAAACATAAGGAGCCCTGCAAGTGAAAATTAAGATAATGTTTCACTTTCATCCCCAACCAGCATGCACTTTATGGCAATTGCATCCATTCCCGGTGCAGATGTGCTGTTGATAAATTGAGAATGAAAAGTGTGAAAGAATGAATGAAATGAAAGTGAATAAAATATCATATACACTCGAATATAAACCGCATACTTTTTTCAAAAATTGCTAGTTGAAAATTGGGGTGCGGGTAATATTTATGTCAAGGTCGATACTGCGAACTTGAAACATGTTGCACGTGGTCACAAGCGCTGTGGGTTCGTAGAAAGAGGTCATTGAAGTGCAATATATGTTTACCGGCCACCCATTAGTTGTAATGGCTTCTCAAGTTCTCACAGGAGGTCTTTCGGAAGAAAAACTACGTGTGATAGATGTATTAATCGCCCGTTCAAGGTTGCGATTAAGTAACATAATATGAGGTGGATGGCAGAGCCAAACCACGAGTACACCCTAACCGGAAGCATCAAGCGGCCAGATCTTTCACAATTCTGTTGATGGATCAGAAATGCTTGGGACATGATTGAGCTTTCACTGGTGGAGAAGAGCTTTAAGCGGCATAAGCTCTTTTTCTATCAAGATTATGCTGTTCTTATTCATGAAAAACACAAATTTAATTAGTTTTCTTTTCTTGTAGGTGCAGGTTTGTTAAACCATGTAATATTAATGGAACTATTTTTTTTCTTGCAATAAAATTGAGAAATGAAAAGTCTTTTTTTGAGATTCCTATCCGTAAAATTAGGTTGTGGGTAATATTCAAGTATATACCATAAGTAATATGCTTAGAGTCACTCTCATAAATGTAAAAATTCTTGAATTTCCTGAAAAATAAAAAAATTGCCTAATTTAATTCTTTGTGATCAGTTTTAATAATTTTTTAACACTTGGTTTAATCATTTTGTAACCTTGTGTGCCTAAAATGTCACTTTTGATTTTTTAATTGTGCCTAATTTCATGATTTTGTTACCTATTTTAGGTCCCTAAATCATAACTTTTTTACAACCAAATTTCCAGGTCTGTTACAAGATACCATTTTGTTGGCATATTGATATTGACATTCTGCGTGTCTAACAGTTGTGACTTGATTTCTTCGTGTGACGCACAATAAGGTCCAAGAGCCAAAATCCTTTTCTAGATTGCAAGAAATAACAACCCATTGGGTCGTGAACAAGTGACAGCACATGGCAATATTAGCTCTGTTTCATCAGTCACACACTCGTCTACCTCTCCCCTTTGAAAATCCCCTTGCCGTCTCAATGCTCATGTGGGTATCCCTCACATTTATCAAACACCCTCCTTTTAACTGTCAGAGATGAAGATCTACTTATCTTTGCACTCACCTCTATCTCAGCCAGCACCAGGGAGCGCTGGGCAGCAGACGTGCTGCTCTGAATGACAGCCAGTTCCTCCAGCATCATTTTGTGGAGCTTCTTCACATCCACCAACTGGGTAGATTGTCCTCTCGTTCCACTCACCTCACACTTGGCACTTAACTGCAACATAACACATACACAAATACACATCAACTACATGAAACTAGGTAGAATCAGTTAATAACCAGAAACTATCTACCTAAAGTATATTGGTGTAACCAATGTATTTATTTATGTTCCATCCCCCCTGCCTGATAACAATACCTTCTATAACGAGTTTACAGAATGGTTCACACAGGTCATGATGTAATGAAATTAAAGCAACTTTTTGGGGTCATGAACCCTTCTGTCTTTTCCTCTCTCCTCAAAAAGGTTTGTGCAAAATTTGAGAGCAATTGCTCAAGTTCAAAAGTTGTGGAATTAATATATACTGTTTACTCAAATATAAGATTAGATTTTTGGGGAAAATCTCATTTGATATGAGGGTGGTCTTATCATTGCAAATTAAGTACAGCTTGTTAAGATTTCTGTTTTTACATTGTTTTTCAATGTCACAAACCTCATAAATGTTGATCTAACAATAAGCTGCAAAGATGATTAAAATAGCGTACGTCTCTAGTCTATAATACGGCATTACTTAATTACTATAAAATCATATTGGTGGATGTATTTTAGCAACAACCTCATATTCATTGCGAATTTGCTGGACAATTCAGGCCAATAATTTTTGATCAGTTGGTAAAAAAAGAATATCAAACAAATGTGTGGGTAATGTGAAATATGATGTCAAAACGAATAACATTTTTTCTGAGATTTTGCTGCATAACGAGCTGATCGACAAAGCTGCATGGACTTCCAGTTGAACGCCTGGCGAGTACGAATCAGCTTTTTGCAAGAGATGGAAATGAAAAAAAATTGACATTGATAGAAGTATGCATTCTACAACCTCAAAAAAGGCCGATAAAAAAACATTTTTTAAGCTAAATCTTCACAAACATGAAATATAGGAATGAACGTATGCAACTTTTTTTGCATGAAAATTAAATAATGTTAATTTTAAGTATATTCAATTACACAAAGTGAAAGAAATGTTAAAGAATCAAAGGCCACAAACAGAAGTGTGACGCATGGAAATCGCGTAACACAGATGGGAACGTTCTTTGGTGGCATCAAATGAAAGACAAAAGCAAATTCAACCCCCACACTTTCAGGCAGGTCTAAAAAGTCTGAGAATAGTACCTTATGAGATGACTAAAAAGAAAGAATCACGATATAGTGAAACTTTGATTTTACGATTCCCAATTTTACGTTATCCCGGAATTTGCGTCATAAATGAATAGTTCCGACAAAACATCCATGTAAGTAATGCATAATTTTCCTTGAATTTACAAATTTTGTGATTTTACGTTTTCCTTGATTATGTGTATGACTTTCAAAGTCCTACTGTGTATTAAAACCCTGATATTAAGATTTTTGGATGGCAAATTCCTTAATTTAGACTGACATTCTGAAAGAAAAGGCAGAAATGACAGTGTCAGTTTTGGTAAGGGTGGTGGGAATACATATAAATTTTATGTTTGGCTATTTACAAATCAGAGTATATCTTGGTGAATGTTCTGACTTGGTTGGTTGAGTAATTTTCCAGGACTAAGCCTATGTGTTTTATTTTGAGTGTGTTTGCTGAGTTTGTTTGTCACCAGTGATAAGTCCGTTGCTGGTCTTCACTTTCTCACTACTGCTTATGTAGCGGCTAAACTGTTCAGCCGATTTTCTCCAAAATTGATATTTCCCTATTGATCTGGCTGATGTCACAGCCCCTCGAATTTGAAACTAATATTGTAATTTTTGGGTGTACTTTACATGAAGCTCACGGGACATCTTCAAAATTTTCAAAAAAATAGCTTTAATAAGTTTGATAACATGTTGTTGCTGAATACTGTAAAAGAAATTTAAGAGAATGCTGCAGGTCTCACGCTCATTGAAAAAACTGATTTTTCGAGTATTGCAAAAACTCAAAGGCTTTTTCGTTGTCTTCCTACAGGTACAACTATGAAGATAGAGATTTTTTTCCCTTAATGGAATCTGTTCTTTAAAGACAGATTTTGAAATTCATTTACAATTTTTCGAAAATTTGAGAACGTTTCATGTAATTTTGAGTGAAATTATAGGCGAGAAAATGCGTGCTATTAAGCACCACTAGTTTCTATTCATTTCTTTTCAATTGAAGTTTTGATGTGGTATTTATTATATTTAGAATTACAATGTGTTTTGGGACAAAATCTGTGCAAAAAAATAATTTTCTTGATTTTACATTTTCCTCAATTTTACACTTTTTTGGACCAGTCCCTAGAGTGGTGTAAATTAGGGATTTCACTGTATATGTAAAGATGAACAAAGTGTCAGAAAGCATGTTACACTTAATTTAAGGAAAAAGAAAATAGTGATGGTATAAATTTTCCAAAAATTTCAACATAATAAATTGATTTTACACATTCAAAAAGTATCTTGAAAGAGAAAAAAATCTCTTTAGCAAACCTATTTAAAATGGAGACAATGATTTTTTTTAATCAACATTAAGTATTAAATGAATAATTTCTAATACATTAATGAACACTGCAGAAAAATCGAACAAGTACCATTAATTATTTTACATTCTTTCCTCTTTCACCTCAATGTTGAATAATGTATACGAATAATGAATACTAATACAACAATTATGAAATCATTTCATTAGAATTGTCAAATCACTTCTTACACAACATTTGTAAAAATGTCTGTTCATTAATCATCTACTTGCAACTTAACAAATAGAGGAAGATTACATAAAATAATTTTGTTTGCAAGATGACGAACCGCCACAAGTACAAAGAAGATACCAATGCATGATAATGTATGACTCAAAATACATCTGTGGATGAAAAGATTATTAGTAACTTTGTGAAAGCATGTAGCAGCATTGCTATAATTTCTTAAATTCTGAATTTGCACGCAACAATACCTCTGCAAGTTGTTTGGGGACAAAGAACTCCCACTCTGGCTGAGGAATGGAAGCAACATGAAAATCCAACTGGTTCAGTAAAGCCAAAAGGACTCTTAACTTTTTGGCCTTCGTAGGATCTGTAAGTAACCAAGAAACCAATAATTGTGTTATGCTTGAAATGTATAACATACACCATAGTGCACTTTGAAAAATTCATTTCTCACAAATAAAGATAAACTTAAAGGTGAAACTATAATTTATCTCATCAGCACACAACACTACTGTTTATTTTTACAGAGATACTTTTTAAATTGTCTAACAGTAGTAATTATATTCACAGATAGGTATATTCACATTAGAAGTAATCATTATAACTGATTACGGTCTGTGTCATCTTATTGTCCTAAAATAATTTTAACCTACCGAAATTTCGTTTTCGAGACAAGAAGCGACTTAAGTTTTCTTCTTTATCTTCTGGAAATGTTTCACGATTTTCGGGATCCTCAAGAATATCTCCTTGCTCACGAGTCAACAAATTCACAAGGTTTGCCAAACTGGACATCTGATCATTGCGTGCAGTAGCTTTCAGCTCCACTGCAACTACTTTCAGCAGCCACGACATTTGCACAAGATCTGATGCTGCAAAATACAAAATCACTGTAACAGTTCATGGATAAAAGGTGACAAAAATCATGAATAATCACCTTTTGATTTTGTACAAATTTGATGACACTTCCCTGTAAGTCAATAAACGACATTGTTCTTTTTCATCCCGCATATCCACAAACAGAAATTGCTCAATATCAAATGTAGTTCTTTTATTTTTACTTTACATTATTTTATTTCATGGACAATAATGTCCAATTTTACAATAGAAAAATATAATTAAATGGCAATTTCAATGACCTTAAATAATTTATGAGAATTCTACAAGAATACATGTACCACATTTGGGATTGCACATCAATAAAAAGGGACAATTGCAGGATCTATAAATTTATCTTCAACCATATTTTTCTCTAACCCCAAGTAAATAAAGTTTCACAGATAATTGAAAATAATTGATTTACACTTTCTGGAATTCAAATATTAGTGAGAAAGACTTACTCTGATTATCACTTTGGAAAGGCAAATGAGCTAGATGGCGACACAAGAAGTCTCCACACGAACGCAAAAATCGCAGAACAGGACCTGAAGTCTTGACATCCGAACACAGCAGATAGAGCATGCAGTAACAACTCTCCAGCAGCTGGCCCCTGGGAAGGGCGGCGTAGGGTTTCAGTCTGTCGCCCAGAGACTTATCCAGAATGGAGAGCAGGGAATGGAGGCAAGTGCGGGGGAAACCAAGAACACCTGTAAATGGGGAATATAACATTTAAAGCAAATTAACCAGTACATCACCCATCAAGAAAGTAAATAACGCATCAACAAACTTCCAAGGGACTAAAAGTCATGTACCTGGCTGCTGGAATACTGTTCGGTTCACTTTTTTCAAATCGAAACCGAAAAGGTAATGACTAACGTTGGGAGCAGAGTAATGCAGACACTGTTGTAACAGTTTAAATATCGCTTCCTTTGTGCTGCTCTGTACAGACCCCGCCTCTGACTCCTCCTAGAAAAATACAAAATATAATTAATATATTATACAAAACAGGTGATATAAATAAAAAAATCATTTGTGCATCTCTTGCCTACTACAGGCTAAAAGGTCGGAATCATCTTTGTTCTGTGGACAGAGGTAGTCCCTCACAATTAATACAAATAGAATAAAATGAGAATTAAACAATGTATTTTATTATTATTATTATTATTATTATATATTATTATTATTATTATTATTATTTTATTATTATTATTATTATATTATTATTATTATTATTATTATTATATTATTATTATCATTATTATTATTATTATTATTATTATTATTACTACTATTATTATTATTATTATTATTACAATGATCTATTTATAGAGATTCAGAGTACTAATAGAGAAGTGCTAATTGTAAAGTATAATTAATAAATAAAAATAACCCTCAATCGCATTGAAGGTTTTATATAACATTTCAGTATCTGCATGCCCCTTGGTCTTTCTTTTGACTCATTACTTTTTACCAGTTGATGTTCATACAAACTCGTTTATGTATTTTTTAATGAAGCTGTTTGAAATACATTTTATTTCCTTGGATTAACAATACAAGTAATAATATGAAAATCATAGTTTTACATAGTTTCTTGAGGATCTGCACACCTTGCATGAGCATCTGTATAATTGATCATAGATAAAACAAGAACACTGGAATTTATACAAGAAAATCAAAAGTGAATTTACTAAGATCAATTCACAAATGAAATTTCATAAAAGGAGATGAACAAAACAAAAGAATTGGAAGAAGAAAAGGAGGGGAAGATGTGAGAAAAAAAAAGGAGAAGAGAGGGAATAGAAAGAGAAGAAAAAGAATATGGTAGTCTAATGTTCGGGTATTTTAATACCCTGCATGCATTAACACATCACTTCTGGTTGTATGAGTAGCTAGCTCAGTAATAGGTAATAATAAATTACACAATTACACACATTATACTATAAATCAACCCAAGCACATTTACAAACAGATTCCAAAATTTTAAAAATTGATTTATGTAATTCTGTGACACATTCACAAATTACCCACTCTTCTCAAAACAACAACAACAACAACAACAAAAACAAAGAAATACTTGAAATATTACCTCTTCGTCTTCATCAGCCTCCAAACATTCTACAAATCCATGTCTGATTTCCATAGTTAGATCTGGAGATGAGGTAAACAGACTAAGTAAATGAGTCTGTGCAGAGGGAGTCCATGAAACAGCCAGCAGAATTTGCACAGCTGCCAAGGCATGACTTGGCAAGGACCCTGAGTACGTCACATATCTGGAATTATGCACAAAACCTTAACACACTTATACACATACTTTTCCAGAGACGTTTTAGCAACAAATAAAATGAAATCACTTTAGTGTACTGTAAATGAAATATCAATAATATTTCAAAATGTAAGATTGCATACTTCACGAGAAAAATGGTCATGTCCCATTAGCTCTATCCATTATTCAGAGAGACACTTGAAGTGGTAGTCAAAACAGAAAATTTACCATGATACTTAAATCAGGTATGATATTCAATATACATATTGAATAAGTAATGAATAAATTACTCGGGTCTTTAAGCTTCATCATCAAAATGTCTGGAGATTCAATCATTAAGTTATATTTCTTATAATTGAGACCAATACTTTCATATGCATCACCAGTTTTCACCACTTTATTAAAACAAAATTAATGAAATAAAAAAAATTCAAACCAAATTTTTTAGTTATATAGCATGGAAATTACATCTCACAATTTCCAAACACAAATTTCTGTTATAATGGGTACAGATTCTCTTGAATCAAACAGACAACGAAATGATGTTAGTATATAATCAATAGCATAATCAAATAGAATATATTATTTTATTAAATAAAATATTGTGGAAATATTTTATATTCCATTAGTAGGAACACATTCGTAATTCCATTCACCCAGGAGAACAATGTGTCTGTCAATGAAATGGATGATGAAAATGAAAATGATTAAGATGGAATGGATGACGAAATGAAAACGATTATGATCACGGGTATGATTATATATGATGATGTTATTGTTATATATATATATGATTATTACGAGTATATGTATCATGGGCAACTGTCTGTAAAAAATTTGATAAAGAAATTATTTTTTCAAAATCCAAGACATTTCCATAGTTCTCTACTTATAACTTTTAGTCTCTTTCCTATTTCCACTTATCAGAACATTCAAATAAATAGATTGCAGAATCCAGATTAGGACTGGAATTGACTTTAATACAAGTATCAATTCAATTTTTAATATTTATTGATGTTCAATACCTTTTCCACATGAAATCAGTTTCAGAACTTTATTATGTATTCTTCTTAAAATATCAATATTGTAAATAATTATAACATGATTACATCTAAAGTTTACTCCATTCGTATGTAACGTGCATTGAAACTTTAACCCTTCAATGCAGAACCTAGGTTAGGAACGGAAGCCTTCAAATTTGGGAGAAGTGAAAGAAGCAGTTGTGCAGGTGGTAGGAGGAAACAAGCCTAGTATACTGACTGCTTCAGTGACATCTCGCATCCACATGGCATGCTGCTGCACAGAGGAAAATCTCTGACATTCAATATAACCCCCCGGGAAAACACGTGAAAGAAAAGGGACATTTCAAAACGGCATTCTGCTTTGAACGTTTCAGAAATATCTTTCATCAACTTACTTGGCAATATTGAGCAGGTGATCTGGCTTGCTGGAGCGTGGGTTGACATCCAGCAACAGCCGGCGCAGCCCTGTGAGCAGAAGGGAGTTGCCCGAGCTGGCAAGCAACTCGAAGAAGCGACCCTGAGAGCCAGGGCATGCTGCAAAGCAGGCAGTTGAGCATACTGCCCTCCAGCGCAGCCTGCCCCGGCACCTGCGTGCAGTTGTCCAGCAGGTGCACGCCTTCCACCAGGTGCAGCACCTGCACACAAACACTGGACTTTATTTATGAACACAAGGTGTAACACCTGCATGCACACTCACAAAACACACTTTCGTGAGTTTATTTATGAAGAAGTGTAGCACCTGCATATGTACACCACAGACACACACACAAGTCACAAATTCTTCAGTTGATGATGCACAATGTCAAAAAGAAAATAAGAACACAGATCAAATATGCACAGCTTGCCAGAAAATTCAAGAGTATGATTTTCTTTGAAAAAAAACAGGAGTACCTTATTCTATCAACATTTCATCTTTCTCTGCCCAGGTCCTCTATCAATGCAAAAAAAAGGCAAGTTGGTGGGAGATGCCATAGATTAAGTCTATGCAAAAAGCCAAATGATCGGCAGCCTGTGTGTGTTAGATTACCAGTCTCAAAGAATGCCAACATCACTGATACTGAATGTCGAATGATGCATTGTTGCAAGCTGGAGAAAAATTATGTTGCAGTACGATGTCAGGAAATAACCAATGCGTATGGAGAGGGCAACCTGCCACTCAAAATTTTAGCACACCAGTATACTTTTGTAGTACAGCTATAATAGTTCTGTAAGTGCAAAAATCTCCTCCATCCTTCCTGATAAATTAATTTAACTATTATTTCTTGAGTAGATGCATTTCATACATCATTCACTTCATTATAATTGTTAAAAAAAAATCAACAAAATTACAAAACTTTGTTCTTGCACCTTTCTATCTCCTGCTTATAAACCATTACAACTTTCCTGTAACATATGACTATGAAATCAGAGCGCTTTCTTTTATTAAAATTTCCAACACAGGTATTCATGTGGTGATAAATATTTTAAGAAAATGTACCCTACATTCTGACATTTACAACCAAAAAACTTGACACAATATGCAAAATATCATTAAAATAGAGTACTTGTACTTACAAGCCGCAACAGTTCAGTCTTGGAGTTGAGATTGACCATGATGTGGTAGCCTGGCACTGGATTCACCTGCGCTGTGCCTCCACTCTGCAACTCCACACGCTGAGCTGTGAAGTCCATTATGTCAGGGTTGTATTGTGCAAGGAACTTCTTCAAGAGCTTCAAACACTTATGGGCCACATCCCACTGGAAGCAAAAAACAATAACTCAATCCACTCAATGGATGACTCCCTCCATGAAAGTTTGCTGCAGGATTTTCATCAAGTGCAGCAGAGGTGAACATCCACATTATTAGTAACTCTAACCAGGTATTCATTTATTTTTACATAGTTTTGAAATAGTTTCTATGCCCCAGTTTCTTGGAATTATGAGAGATTAAAAACTTTTATCTGTGATACAGAAGAGCAGTGGTCACAAAAAGCTTTAGGTGGAAAATGTTGAGGTGCTATAATTAATTTTTCAAAGGGTTTCAATTTCAAAGCGTGAAGTAGAGTCGAGTCAACTTGATATCTGAAGCTAGTGAGTTTGATGACTAGTTGGATTTGTTTTCTTACTGATACAAGTTTTCTGTAGATCATGGAGGCTAGAGTTCAAAGTTTTGTACTAAAATGCAGAATAGTTGAAGTTATGAAAAATCACGAGATTTGGGAAATTGGAAGCTGATTCAGTTTCCTCCGCCAGTTTGGTTCTGATCTTTTATGATGCACACAAGGGGGGAGGAGGAATCATCACACTTAATAGAAAAGTTGTTGAACAGAATGGGGGAGGGGAAGGGGGGGAGAAAGAAAAAAAAAAGAAAAAAAGAAAGAAACGAAAGAAAGAGTGAAGGAAAGAAAAGGTAGAAAAGGGAAGCAAGAAAGAAAAGGAAAGAAATGGTAGGACAAAAGGTAGAAAAAGAAAGAAAGACATGGTAGGAAAGAGAAAGTAGAAAAGCAAAGAAAGAAATGCATGCCTCGCTTTGCAATTCTGGTAAGGTTAGCTCAAGTCATTTCTCTTGTAAAAGGATCAAAGGTTTGAGATTTCTATAAGCTCAAAGCACAATTGAAAGGAACATTACTTCTCCAGTATAACTAATTATTATTTTTAAAATCATTCTGCTTACTGGAGAATACACATTTGTTTATTGCAACGCTATTCTGTGAATGAAACAAGAAAAAACACACATACTTACCCATCAAGTGAATCTCAGTGTTCTGACCACAAATAATGAATAATTCAAACGTAGTAAATAATGCAGGCAGGTAAATAAAGGACAGCCATACCTTTTCTTCAGCGTTCTTGTAACTTCGAGTGTTAAAGCGCAGGAATACAGAATTCACAATGAAGTTGAGATACGGGTCAAAGCCAGGCGACCTGGCTTCAACCCCAAGCAGTCGAGGCACTGGCACATCAGTTAGCACATTCAGCAGATGCAGCAGCGCCCTCGTAAGAGGGAATTCCTCATTCCGAGACTCAATTTCCTCCAGTTCAGTCTGTAATAAGGAACACAATCTTATATAAAAATAAAGGTGCTTGTGTATGTAAGTGTGTGAAAGACAAAGAAAGTGTCTCTGTATGTGTGTATGTGTGAAGCAGTGAGAGAGTGAAAGAAAAACTTTTAAACCACTGCACCAATTGCTCTCAAATTTTTGTAAGAATAGGTTTTAAAAATCATTGAAGATATACAAAAAAAAAAGGTTTGCCAGATGGCACATATGAGATCAGTGGAGCAAGCTGTGTGGGAGGAATGGGACAGACAATCAGAGCACGTGGAAATGCTTTATTCACGGCTGTGATAAATAAGAACATGAGAAATGATAGGTAATTAGCTAAATTGTAGTGAGAAGAACAATATTTTTCTAATTACTCAAGCACAGCCATTTTCACAATCACTAAAGGATATAATTTTTGGGAACTTCAAAGAAAGATTTAGGAGATGATATAAGTTAACAAATGAAATTAGATAAAAACTGTATTGTATTTCTTCAGAGAAATTCCCCACAACACATACCGTAAACACGTTTCCAAAAACTTAAAATTTTACTATAACATCTAATTATGACTGCTTGGGAACACTCTTACACACATTTGCCAACCTAAACCAACTGGCAAACATTTTTAGTAAAAAAATTGTGGGAAGGATAAATTGATATGTTCTAGCTTAGAACCAAGAATATAATACCATCTTTACCTGAATAAACAACAAGGTTTTTTTCCAAAATATCATTCCAAAATTACGGGTTATTTTAAATTCATAAATAAAGTGTAGTTGGTTAGCATTTATATTTCCATGCCTAAAAGGAACTCAAATAATTATGTAAAAATAAACTGCAAAGGAGATAAATATTACATGTATCTATTAGTATCTTCGCAGATGTATTGTTGGCACTCACCCTGAATTTGTCAGGTGATTTCAACCAATATTTTTGAATGAGCTAGAGAAAGACAATCTCCAATGAATGGCACTGTAGTAAGGGAAAATGAATAAAATTCATTACCAAGATTTTGTTATATGATGAACTGACCAATGTGGTCACATGGACTCATGGTTCAACCTCCTGCAAGTGCGAGTCTGTTTTGTAAGAGATGGAAATGAAAAATACGAGTATATTCAGCCACAAGAGACAGAATGATAAAAAAATATTTTCTTAGCATTATCTACCTCAATGTCCAACATATCCAACATTCCTATTTTCAAGTTGAGTAAAATGTTTTGATTTGTAATTCAATAGGACCACCTACAAATCAATGCAGCATAGCTCAGCATAGCACAATTGCAGAACAGCTTGATTTATTGCCTAGAAGGCTAAGAAAACAATTTCAAATTCTTTTTTAATTGCCTAAGACATAGAAGCATAAAACAGAGCCTGCACTGAGCATAGCACACATCACTCCATACGTGCAGATAGAAACCATTTGTGTGTAGAGCACATAGCTCTGTGTTAAAGGGTTAACACATTGTGTGTTTGCGTGTGGGCACGTGCGTGTGTGAAAAGGTTATTTCCATGGGATTTGCATACTCAACAAGGTGATGAAATAATTGAACATGGTGACAGTCAAAACAGTTTTAGCTCAAGAAAGTACAAACTGTCTTACCTGCACCCCTCGCGGTTGGTAACTGCTCGTGCTGGGCACAGTGCTCAGAATCTGGGAGGCCTCTAGGCTGTACCACAAAGCGGTGGCAGGGCCAGCAGACTTGGCCAGAGCGGCCAGTGTCAGCAAAAGCTCTGCTTTGAGAGGAATGGGGACAGCACAGGCCACCAGGCCCAACAAGATGTTCATGGGGGCCCATTGGGGGCTGTCACTCAGCGCCACACGAGACACAGGGTCATGCTCTGAAAGGAACACCAACACGTGGTTCACATAGAAAATCATCTCTCTCACCAAAACTGCACATAAGAACAAGAAGATTTAGGCAAGCCTCTCGACAGCAACAGGCAGAGACCACACCACAAAAATCAAACTTACGGGTACACTGTACTTCCAGCATTCAGCAATGCTAAGCCTCACAAATTTTCCAATGGAATGGACAGAGAAGTTCTGCTTGACATATCGAACATCGTGAACACTTCAACAATTTATGCAAACTGTGTATAGCAACTAAATGACCTTTTAAAAGCATGTACAGTAAAACTTTACTTACACGTTTTTTCAGGGGACTGAAGGGAAAAAACGAACAAGTGAGAAAAACGTATAACTGAAATTGATTATGAGCAAAATAAGAACTAAATATTTTTGCACTATCATTTTACCAGTTATTTATCAGTATCTACTCTTTTTTTGTTGCCTCTCCCTAACAACTTTAAAAAAATTTATTTTATCTGATATTGAAAGGGGTTGCCTTTTCCCACCACTCTTTTTCGTTGGAACGGACACACAATGGGGACTTTACTGATGACCTTGTGCAGCTCAAGTTTCACAGCGGAAACGAAGGCCGTGTACTGCATGGGCTACAACTGGCGGTGGCAACCCACAGCAGGTTGCTTCGGTCTCAAGCTTGATGTTACTCCTATGTTGTTCCTATACGCATTTTGGACTTTACAACTTTGCAAACTAAATCTTACTCCTATGGTTACCTCACCAATTGGGCATACTCACCAGCTACAGCTCGCACCACTCCTAAAACAGCCTGCAAGCCGTGGATTTCTTGTGGCAAAATACCTCTTGGAAAGCTCCGAGGTTGGTACACAGTATCAGTTGTAGGAGGGAGTTCCTGACGAAGATTACTGTAATACCTGCAAAAATGAAAATAACAAAGTCAATACACATTGTGTTTTCTTTTCACTAGAAAATAATTGCATGTGTAAACAAAAATTTTAAAAAAAGCATTTACTTAATATGGTACGAAAGCATTTTACTTTTAGAAAGGAATTCTGAGAAAATAAAAATCTGGGAAACCAGTACATAATTATCTCACACTTCATGATAAGTGAAGTGAGGGATGTTGTGTGCCATTTTGTCCTCCATGGAAAAAATGAATTTCTCTAATGAAACTGCTCAGAAAGTCACCGCCTTTTTGCAAACTCAGTTTGTTAAAATTATTGTCAATCACAATTAAGCATCAAACAAGTCGAGTATGAAGGTCGGAAAGGAAACTACATACTCAAGTCTGGTTTCCCATATATTCATCGGTATTAAGAATAGCTAAACAAAATGAATAAATTCATACTAACTTTTCAAGAGACTTGAAGAAATGTGTCCAGGAGACTGTGCCATTGCCATTCTGCTTGAGGAAGTTGAAGGCATTTCGCGCAGCTCTGGGAGAAGAGGCAAGGCTGCGCAACATCTTCATGTATGGGACAAACACTGCTGGTGGCAAAATATCTCCACCTAGACGGATGAATTTGAAGAGTGCTACCTAAAATCAAAGAAATCACTAGATGTAGACAGCATGATCTCATTTCCCCCAAAAATATTTCTTATTGTCAACAATCAAGTTACGTAATTCTAAGAAAAAAATTGTTATATTGGGATTATGCAGTTGAAGCACATTCAAAATTCAGACTTACAATTGACCAAAAAAACTTCACTCATATATTATCTAGTCATTTAACTTCATTGACATAAAGAGAAAAATTATGTACTTAAAAATGAAAATCAGTATTACAGAAAAAAATAACGAAAGACCCAAGTGATTACATTATTAATGTCCTAAGGACAAAATGGAAATATCATGACATTCACACTATTAAGAAAATTATCATATTTAGAGAACTGTAAGCTTAATAGAACAAAGAATTGCAATTTCACTGGTACTGCAATAGTTACTGTGATCTTGAAAGAAGAAGTAAGTCACACATATCAATATATGTTACTTGATTGAAATTTATTGATAATTTGAAGGATGCCAGAAAATGTGTAATACAGGGATCTGTAAGATAAGTTCTTGTTTTGTATTTGTTTTTTTTTCTTTTCTTTTTGTACTTGCTTGCAAAGTGAATGGTGTTCTGTCTGCTTAATGAAGTAAATATAGTTCACTATAGTTTCACTCACCTGACGCGGAGGTGTACGATAGAGAAAACGCTCGCTTGTAAGAGTCTCTGTGGGGCACCAGAACTGCAATGACAACTCCAGCTTCAAAGGATCTTTCTCATACAACTGGGCCACAGACAGCAGGAGGTGCTCAAAGTGGTGAGGAAGGGCTTGTGGAGGCTCCAATCCCTCCTACGCAAAATATACACCATCAGGAAATTAAAACCCATTCACGTAAGGTAAACTCAATTGAAATTGTGATGTCATCATTATCTAATAGAAAGGCATAATAAAGAAAAGAACTTCCTTTAATACTATTCTCTAATCATTGTGAAGTTACCACAAAAGGTTAATATTTTGATTCTTCAAAAAACTTGAAGAATTCTATTTCTGCGTTAAAAGATAATAAAAATCATAATAATATATTAAAAATTAAAAAATCTCTACCATAAGAGAATGTTTTAAGAAACGTTGGGATCTACTGATACACACTGATGAACAAAATTTTGCAGAAAATAACTTCAATTGATTTTGTAGAAAGTTCACACAGCGATCTTTATTGTATCTTGCAACCCATGTCAGGGATCACCAGCTCTTGTTATGGTAATTTGGCAACCCAAACAACAGAAAAGGAGCAACAAAGGAAAAAGTTTTACCTGCATGTAAGTTTGAATCGTTCGAGCAGACTCATCAGACCTACTCTTCATTTCTTTCACTTTCATAGGCATATACACTATGAAGTCAGTGATGAGGGTGTGGATACGACGGAGAAAAAACTCCTGAAATTATTAATTTAATGAGTGCATCAATTTATTGTGGCAAAGGAAAATTGTAACAAAATTGCAAATAATTACAAGAGGAATCAAGTCAAACCTCAGTGTAAATGAGCTGATTTTGAAGAAGCGATCGATGCATGAAGTCAAACACGTTCAGTTCATTGGCAGAATCCACCAGCAGTTCATCTTCATCAGTAATATCTATAACAAATAATTTGTGCTTTTCACTGCACTACAACTGAGTATTATTGGAGTACCCAAGAATCCCCCTCGAGGGATTGGGTCTAGTCCCAGTCAGACCTAGGCAGCCACCAAAAGAGAAAAACTTTTAAAACGTCCTAAATCAGTCCTTGTTCAGGCAATTACTATGGTATTGCATACAAATTATCCACATGAAAGAAAATAATTTATATTATCATTATCATCATCATCATCATTCTTATTATTTCTAATGCATGCAAAAATTGAAAGATAACAGAACAGCAACCAGCTGTATGAGAGGTGTCTGTGGATTATTTTAGATTCCCAAGAACTCAAGGAAAAGACAAAAACATCCATATCACTAATTTCTAATGTGCAAAGAAAGAGAGAAAAAAGTAGCAGCAGCAGAAAATAAGATTGTTATTAAACCTGTTCTCATATTGTGGGTACCAGCTGCATTCTCATACTCAGTGTGTCACTGCTTACAAGACAGATCATGTCATGTGACTGCAAGATTCAAATGAAGAGGGCACTTGCCATTCAATATTTGCTATTTACTAGTTGCTTTATGGGACAGCAACTTTTTTGAAACATTTGGTACCTAGAGAAATTCTGTACTGTTTATCTGTGTCTACACTACGTTCTGGCAGTATTTGGGAAGACCGTCTTTGTTAAAATATTTATTAAAATGTTTTACAAGAGTATTTGTTGCTTTTGAGTGGGCTACTTTTTGGAAAACCATTATGCATGGTTTTGGTAAGCACCATTTTTGCTTCACGATTGACTACATTAAATCGTAAGAACAGAGGGAAAATGAAAACATTAATCCTCCCACCAATGAGCAACCACATGTAAGCATATTACCCACGCAATTTTTGTTGAACCTTGCTTCCCCCTCCCTAGAGCAATAAACAGTTGAAGGCAAAAGCTTGCAGCAAGCACTGTTGTCAACATTCCAAACACATCTTCGTTGGCGCATAATAAAATCTATTTACTGTTGAAACCGAGAACTTCTTGTCGTATTTTCTAAACAATATCTAAAGAAACGGCCAAAACAGATCCAGATCCATCGCAGGAGATACCTCGAAGTGCTGAGAACGTTAAAACGCAAATTTTAGAAAGTTGCGAAGGCATGACTGATATTCACGAGATACGCATTGCTTCATAAAATCTAGTGGCTGTCATAACTAATACTCCCACTCTAACCGCATTTCTCCAAGCCATCAATCAAACGATATGTGATTAATACCCAGCCCCTCACTACCCAAAAGTTAATTTTTTTTTCAGCAAATGCACTCACTAAGAGAATGGAGGGTGGTTGGAGCATTGCGCAGTGTGGCAAGAGCCAATGCCCATGTGAGGTAAGCAAGGCCCTGCAGCCCTGGTGTCTCCCAGGTCTTCTCTGTGGGCTGGAACTCCTTCATGAGCAAGGGCATGAAGTCCTGCTCCGCCAGCAGAGGCAGTGTCTTCACAACATCTGCAAGCACCAAACACCAACTCACAGTGCTAATCACATTTTTAAAATTATTTACAGCAAACTGACTAGTACTCACTGCAGTCCTTCACTTTCCTTTTTCACTTTGTTCACAGAGCTTTTCATGGGTGAAAATAAGGATACATACAGTGTGTCTCATAATAAATGTTACAAACTTCTAAGGCAATAGAAACCATTTTTTTTTTGCCTCTGAACATAGTGGGAAATTTCATACAAACAAGTTACAAATGTGAAATTTCCTGTCTTTAAGCTAACTCCTTATGAGCAGATATTCAGCAGGTCAAACAGAGAAGATGTCAGGTACCTGCCCAACATCTGTGCACTCAGGGTTTCCTAAGAACCGTTGGCAAATGTCACATGCTTATAACTCACTTACATTCAAAACCTCATTACCTTTGGCAAAATCATTTTCAATCCTGCTCCATGCCCTAGCAGTTGGTAACATTTATTCTTAGGCATCTGTGTGTATCCTTATTTTCAGCCACGAAAAGCTCTACCTACATACTGGAAAGGAAAAGGTAGGTAACATTTATTCAGTCACACTTAGTAATAAATATAAGTAGTACATAGGGATTTCATATAACTATTGATAAGGAAAGATCACACAATGTGTGAACCATTGGTTCTTACTGAAGTTAATTCCTGTGGGTGAAGCATTCCATTCCTAACAATGCTGTTTAATGAACAGAATTGTGTAGGAATTCTATTCTCATCTGATGCACTAATGCTATTTTTAAGCTTACATCACTTATTCTAATTTAATGTTCACATTACAAACCCTACATGAAAAGGATTTGTACATATACTTATAAAACACGTAATTTCTGAAACTGTATAACCCATCAATTCATAAACTGAAATTCCAAAACATTTGCACATATTTTGTCATCCATAACTACATTACAAGCTTTAGACGAAACATTCAATATTATGACATTTTAGATTTACTAATTTTTAAGTGAAAACAAATTGTGTATTATTAAAAAAATTACATCATCTTTTCGTCTAAAGCAAAAGTCAGGTTTAAAAAACAAAAACACATCCCCCACACACACACAACACCATGTCGGAAACTGAAAAGGATTCCAATTGTAATGTTTCCAGGCAATAACAAACTCTTTGACAATTTGTTATTTGGTCAGCTTATACTCTTTATATAGTCATATATTAAATCTTCATGTATGGTATTAAATCTTTCCTGTATGGTATTCACAGGTGGAATCTCTGGCATTTGCACCCCTTAAGCATTTAGTTACCTTCACCATCTTCTTTAGTATGCAGAACACTGAGGTCCAAAGCATAGAGCAGTGCCATCTGAGTCGTAACACTGATATTGTCCATGTTTCCCAAAGCATCTTCTTCCATTTTCAAAGACTTGAGATAATTTATTAACCTGTTCAATCAAGTGTTGATAAAGTTTTCAAAAGAGAGAGAAAAAAAAACAAACATTTTAATTCACACCTAAAGCAGAATCCTTAGCTAAACTGTCGCATACCAATAACATTCCAGTATCCAGAGGACCTCAACAGTGAATCCCAGAATAAATTGTGAAACAACTGGAGTAAGTTTTCATCTATAACAATACATGTATTTAGCAATATAGTATATTTTCTCCATGTTTGTGTTAAAACATTTTCAGTTTTTCAGGTATGGAAAGGACATATATGTTCCGCATTCATTCCATACTTGCTTCTCCGTAAGGGCATGTTGGCGAGGCCCTATTTTTAAAGAATTAACATTCAGTATGATACTTGGAGAGCACAACAGTTTTCTACATTGACCAATATTAAAACAAGATTTCAAAATGTTTATGGGCAGGCTTGGCTGTACGATAAAAACAATTTCTACGAAAAGTCCCGTAAGATTTGAATAATAACAGTCCTAAATGATGGTACATAACTCCTTACCTAAACAAAGATGAAGGAAAAACTATGTTGGGTCTGATGTGGACTCTCCCTTCTATTGGTATGCGACTATTAAGAGTTGAAAATACTCAAATTTTCTTTTTGTATGTTCAACTTACTTGAACGTAGGTGTTTTTGGCAGACCACATTGGGCCGCCCAGCAATAAATGATATCTGCAAGTCCCTGTCGAATACTCTGATACAAATCAACAACTTGTCTGTGATGGCGTGGCCCACCTATCGCACGATTTTGGTGCAACAAGTCAATTTCTTTAGTCAAATCCAATGTTTCAAGCAGACCTACAGTGAATGCACCAATCATTAACATACACATAAATTGTGAAACTTGATAGAGATATCAATATACTAGTATGACCGAAAACATTCTCAAATAATTTTAAATACAAACATCAAATATGTTTTCATTCATAAAAATACCTCAATGCGGCTCTTACCAATGATTCGAGACAGTACTGCTTGATCCATAAGATCTTTAGTGAACCATGTGATATAGCGCACTAGGTCTTCTGAGGCATTAACAACCCACGATATACCTTTGCGTGCTTGTACAAGGGCTTTGAGAGCATAAACAAGAGATTTGCGACCATCGTAGTAGAGGAGGACTGCCACTAATCCTCTTGGTAGGCCTGGGTGATGCGGCATTTGCTGCTGAGCTGCAAACAAAATGCACTTTCTCACCAACTCCCATAATTAGCCAATTATCAATCAAGTGAAAATACCGATTGTTCAAAAGAAAGTAAAATAATTTCATTCTCTAATGAATTAAAAAATATTACTCCACATAGGAGAAGTTCATTTCAAATTCACATATATGACAACAGGTCAATTTGTTTTTGCAGTCTTGACCACAATCTCTTTTAAAATTTAAAAATAGGTTTCATTGGAGTATTCACGCAAAATTTGGATATTTCATCCAAACTTTCTCATATAGTTTACACGTTGGGAATGAACACAATATGTATGTCAAGCAAGAGTCTTGAGAATTAACCTTCTTTGCCTCTTACCATTACCTCATGGGAAAAATTTCCTTAATTTCTCTCATGAACACAATCTTATTCAACTTTATAAATAATATAATTAATTCAACTCTATTTATATAATAAATTACTATTACTGCCACAAATATTCTTACTGATTTACACTCACAATGTTTCATAAGACTTTACACTTAAACCTGTTAATCACCAACATTCAAAATATCATGAATTTCTAGTTAGTTAATAAAATTCTAGAATGGGAGAATCACTCAAATCAGCTCAATCTAGCAACAAGAGCAGCACACTACTTGTGATGTTTTATGATTCATATTATCACAATACTCAAATCATTGAATATTAACTGCACCTTAGAGAAGTTGGTTCAACTTGATGTGTAGAAAATATAAAATACTACTTTTCTAGATCTTAATATTAAAAAAATTACTTTCAAAATACAAAGCTTCAATGACATGATCAGAGGAAAAGTTTTGCCTCGTCAATGAACAAGATGATATTAGATTGAATTATCATGGACAATCTGTAATACATATAATTCAACAAGCATAAAGGGATTGATCAGATCTGTAAAAAGGAAGAGTGAAGCTAAAGGGAAAAAACTTAAAACTTAATGAAGTGGGGAATAAACTGAAAACTTAATGTATTATGTAGTGAAATACCAGTCACAGTAACAATTTAATGATCATGTTTCACAGGAATATGACTTTGCACAGTCACTATTTCATGTAAATGAATATTGTAACTTATTGTGTCAATTAGGTGTGATACCATAATTTATAATAAAAAGAAGTGTTTCATTGCTTTATTCTAATATTACAAATAAACAGCTGCTCCCTTGGCTTCAATTACTTGATTTCGTGAAACTCAAACAATCAGTGACACAAGCAAACAATTCATATTTCAAAAATATCAAGCTTGACAGCTGATATTAACTACGCTAATCATTAATTGTTTCAACAAATTCAGCAACTACATCTTTCTCACCTGTGCACAGCAAATCAAATGCCATGTACTCATTCAATTCATACATGTCAGATATAATCATAGTTTCATCAACTAATTCTTTCGTGAGCAGCTGATGCCTGAGACCAGGTAACGGTGTACCTTCTGCCAGAGCTTTCTTTATTTCTTCACGTTGCTGGGCATTTTTTGCCTAAAAAATTACGCAAGTATTACAATGCCCATTAACATAAGCCAAATGTACAATCAAACTCTTATTAGAATGCTTACTGGATTCTTCAGAAGAGTAATAAAATTTTGTTTGTGGTTACGCAGCATTTCTTCCACTGTCTTCAGCACACCATGAACAGGTTTTGACACCACCTCTTCTATAAACGTTTGCAGATCCTTAAAAGGAGTCCACATATCCATTTTTGTTTCTGCAAGAGCATTGAAAATAAATCACTACCATATAAAAGGTTGTTGTTAATGGGAAGTTGGTTAAGTAAATAAAAACTGATCATTCGCTAATGTCTCAAGATGTATTAATCCATCATCAGGGCTAATCATTCAGAATAACATCACATTTACTAAGACAAAAAAGTCACAGTAAATGTTTTCTGAATGATTGACCACAGGAATAGAAAATATCTGAATTACTCTAATGAAAATGGTCGATAAACAGGGTATATATCTTATAACATCCAATGAAGTTAAACTGCATCCCCATGAATTCACAAAAACATAACCTCAAAAAATTACCTGCTGGATTCACCACCACTACTTTCTGATATTTTCAATACGTACGTATTAATCTCTAATAAAATATTATTAAAACTGTGTCGCGATATAAATTGCAATTTTCTTCCCAATCTCTAAGTTACCGTTGCATATACAAAAGCAGCACGTTCATTCACATGATTTGAAACTTCAACTGGCGTAACCTGACCAGTGACACGATGCCTATAAGCCTCTGTGCTGCAGTTTATTTCAAAATCTTCACATAATTGTACGAACTCGCCGAAGTCAATGAAATAATACCTACCTTGTGCCATCTTCATTCTCAAGCCGGTGACCACGGCCACACGTTTATATCGAATACTTGTGTTTAACTTGAAGTTTTATTCCGTTGGAAATAAAAACACATCATACAAGAAAGCAATTTATTGTTTACAAGTGAAATACACTATACAGAATTCACATACAAAGAAATGAACGTAATTCACTAAAATATCACCAAATCAACATCTTTCACAATAAAATCCCGCTTCTTGCCCACCTAAGAGAAAACAATATTCGCCCAGACATGATGTATTGCAGTGCTGCCCTCTAGCGGAGAAAAGTTTACTACACAATCTGGCCGCTAGAGAGCAGATCTGTCGAAGCGCTGATGCCAGCTTAGGGTGGTTCTATTCTTTGGAAAGACTTTAAATAGATATGTCGTTTTCGGCTTGGGAACGTTCTATTTTAAATCGACTTCTCTAATATGATTAAAGGATCGTGTACAGGCAGGCGGTTAGGTGGTGAAGGTTTTAATGTATTATATTAGTTGGCCTTTGCAACAAATTTCGTGAAACTGGGTCTAAAACAAAAAAAAAAATGCCAACTAGATGTTCTTAAGGAATGTCATTGGGCTCGTTCTCAATAAAGAAAATTTGTCGTTTCAAGACAAGAGCCCTTTAATCTCGTCTCACAACCACCAAGCAGTTGATGTTAGTACCAGTACATATTCACACCACTTTAATTTACAGCTTGCGTACAAGAAAGCCTTATGACTAAAAAAATTGTCTTCGTAGCAACAGGCTTTGAATAGCATCAGCAGCACCGAACATGTTGAAATACGTGGCAGGTAACACTATCCTACATTGACTCCTGCCATTTCAAGAAGTAGGCCTAAGTTTGACAGAAATGCAAGTCATACTTCAAACAATGGAAAATACAGTCCACAAATTATTTGCTCAAAAAGCTGTTTGGTTCTTTTTCATAATACCTGAATTAAACAATCATCCATGAATGGAAGCTTGTAAGGTTAATAGGTAATCACAAAATCATGAAACTGAATGAGGAACTAAATACTTCATTCATTCAAAACAAACACATCCCTATTCATTAGAAATAAATTTAATACGTACTCATTAGGTGACATAAAAAAAACTCCTACAGAAATGTATTCAATACAAAATTTTTAATATTCAAGTGTACGTTTAATTATAGCTTTGCACAGTTGCATACCACCTTACAATATTAAAAATTAAGTGACATTTTGATTGACCCAATACACTGACAAGAATCAAATTGCTTATGAACAGAACTTTACAGGCATGCCAACCACTATTTTTGTAATTCAAAATCCTCTACCCCCCTCCCAGAAAAAATTCACTTAATCTTAATTCATGGTTTGTGTTTTCCTCCTTTTTATCACTCAATAATACGATACAGTTTAATGAAAAAATTCTTTTGCATTACAAGAGAACAACGTTGCCTGGGAGCCAACGAGACTAGACTGATGCCCACAGATTCGCAGGCCCCCATTGGGCAAAGTGACCTCACAGATACAGTCCAGTCCAACAGGGAGCAATGTTTTACTGTCTGTCTGTGGCACGTAGTTTCTCTTCAACTGCCTCTTGGGATGCTTCAGATAAATCCGTAGCCTGAAACAAACAAATTTACTATGAATACCTCCTATATGTTCTTAAAGTAAAAAACATGGAAACACCTTTAGATTTCAAGAAACATCCATAAATAGAACAAATTTCCAATTATCAAAAAATACATTAGGATTTTGAACTGTAAAAATGTCACCTATATTATTCCACATTTACACCATTCAAGGTCTACCAATGCAGCCTTTTTAAGGCTCTTTTGAATTTTATGAACTACAATAATTTTGTTTTATTGCCAAAGCTTCATACTTTTAATTTGATATTCAGTTAATCACAAAAATAAATGTCTTGAAATTCAGCATTTGTTTCCAAAAATGTTTAAAAGTCAATCTACTTAGAACAGTTCAAAAGAACATCATGAACAAGATTAAAACTGCCATACACTATGTTACAAATCAATACTAACCAAAGGAAACTAATCAAAATGTCAGAATGTTTATACCATAGGGGTGAAGATGAGATTGGGAAACCGGCAACACACTGCCAGGCCACTTTGGGTGCTAGTTGAAGGAATATCAAGCAATGATTGGCTAGTGGTTTTTGCTTGTTTTTGTAAATCATATTCAACATGCACGCGATTTCCACATGGTGGACGAGTGAACCTTATTGCCATTGGTTACATCCATGCTGTCTAATGTTCTGTGCGTTCATCTGTGTAGCTTGTGTGTTTTGCGCTTCATGTGTGGCTTGTGTAAAATAAAGGCAATCATTGATTTGTTTATGTATTTTTTTGTTTATTAATTTTTATTCTTTCGTTTCTTCCATTACCAAATTATTAGATGACTTCCCTCAGTTATGATCTTACACAAGTACAATACGAAAATTGATAATCTATTAATTTTAGTAAAATTATAGTAGAATATAACGTCTTAATATTAAATAACTTTTACGATGTGTATAAGTTAAATTAATTTTCATACGCTGTGGATAGCTTCGGAAGGCGGGCGGTTTATGAAGTTCTTCGCCAGGCCACTTTGAGTGCTGCGAGCGACTTTTGTTTTCATCATTTAACATTGAGGGTACACTTCTATCCTTCAGTGTTCTGTGGTTTATACACTTAAAACTTTCATTGAACTTCTCGAATTCTAAACTTTGGGAATGTTGAGAATGTAGGTGTCTGAAGCAATTGGAAAAGTGGTAAAGGATAATTTGATCACACAAGATGTAGAATTTTATACAGTATATTTTAAACTTCATACCTGAATGTACTTTTGAACGCCCACAAGAGATTTCTTGAGAGCATCGAAGCTGGAGGAGTACAACATCTTCTTCTTAACCTTAGCGGTGTCTGGGCACCAGGACATCAGGAACAGTTTCTGTTTCTTGGATGCCTGCACAGATATTGACAATTCCATGAGATGTGGTATTGGGGAAAATCTTGTGAACATTACTTCAACACAAATATTTGAAGAGCACATACCTCAGAAGTACCCTGACACTGGTGCGTGTACTCGAAATCAAACAGTCCATATCGGCACTCACCAGTGCCTCCCTTCTGCAAGTCTTCTAGGAATTGGTCATACTGAGCATTGCGTTCCCCTGCAACATTAAAAAAGATGTTGACATTTTTTCTTTGAACTACACAATGAAATATGCAATTATTTTTTCAGACTACAGGCCAATTTGCTTATGTTCCAACGAATTAGAAGTCTACAGCACTCGAACATACCTACGACTTCGACATCTATCTGCTTCTCATCCCGTATATAAAAAACTACATAACGGTGCTTCTTGTCCTTCTTTATCTCTTCATATGTTGTTTTACAGACATCTGAGACTGTAACACCGGATGCCTGCAGGACAGAAAAAAATAAAAATTAATTGATGAATAAAACAATAAAAATGAATTCAGTCTCATTATATTCATTGCAATGTTAATGTTTTACACACACATGCCTATGTTAAATATTCAAGTTTTCGTGCTTCAATAATTTGTTAACCAAAGTCCAACAATCAAACCACTAACCTCTTTCTATGAACAAAAAATTGTAAATGCATTGTTTGCACTTCGGGTTTCGTTAAGAATGCACGACAAGCAAATTTAGTAAGTAATGAATTTATTTCCATTTCATAGTGTTTAATGACCAGGCCTTTTCCCCCTAACATTTTCTCGCGCGAAACGCCACCGCCCCCGGGCTTCCCATTAAAATGTGGCGAAAGCCGACGGAAAGAGATTCCCTCCCCCACCCCAACCACGAGGGATCCGGCGACCTGTCGAACCCTGGTCTGCGGCAAACGGGGCGGGCGGGTATTGATTGAGGTGCACCTCATCCCGCTGCAGGTACCAGCCGACCCGTCCCCACGTCCGCCCGTTCGTCCACCGCGCGGACAGCGGCCGGGGGGGGCGCGGCCCGCCCGCCCCCCCACGGCATTACCAAATATGGTCAACTTCTCTCTCCGGCCTCCCCCACCACTGCGGCAGCGGCGGCGCCCGCTCTCGCCACCCCCGCTTTCCCCCTCACCCCGCGCGTTTGCGCCACACGGCCCCTTCGGCGCGGCGCATTCGCTGCCTTAATAGGAGAAAGTGGCATCTAGCCCCCCACCCACCCCCCGCAGCCAGCGGGGGAGGGGAACGGCCACCCTCGACCGAGATCGTGTTTCCAATGAATGACTGCAGCCAGCGGATTTTTCGGCCGGTCGCGGTGCGGCGGGGCTCCCGTTTTCGGTCATGCTCGCGACCGCCCCCCTCCAACCGCCATTCTAGGTCTCCCATCTGCGCGTTCACAGCGACAGACAGCCGTCGCCCAACTGGACGCGTTTACGACATATCGCGCAAGATTTCCGAGGCGGCGGCGGCGACTTCTGGGCGCACCCTGCAACTGCACAGGCGCGCATCGCGATACCTACCATTTTGACCCGAGCAGAGAGAATGCGCTGCTCGCCTATCCATTTGTGTCGCTTTATAGACACATTAACGCTGACGAACAAGCCCACTTCAGGAAACGATAAGCGTTCTGGGAATAGACTCCAAGATACACGACAAATCCTTTTATGGACGTCGATGTTCGAAAGGGACCGTTACGAACAATAGTACTCTAGATTTCGGGTCGCCGAAAGCGAGACCGCGGGACTCGACTGCTCCGAATTCTCGGACCGCCGTCGCCGCCCGTCATCCTCTCAGCCTTTCTCGTATCGTTCGTTCCCCACGCGATACGAAGCGGTGGGCGAGGGGACGGGGGCGGCGATAACGTATCTGCCGCGACAGGTCCTTTTCTTGCGCTTCTCCCGAGCGCCGACGTGGCGTCGGCGACACCTCGGGCTCCCGCCTTCTGACCAACATTTTCAGCGCGGACAATAGCGCGGTGCTGCGTCACGGGCATGAGTCAGTCAACCCAAGAGCGCGCGAGCGAGCGCGCGGTTGCCACGCCGCGCCGCTCGGCCGGCAGGCGAGCGAGCGAGCGAGCGAGCGCCGGGGACGGGAAAGGGGCCCCGAGGGTGCCGGGCGTCGGGGGCGCGGCGCCGCGCCGCGTCGCGCCACAATCGATAGTTGGCGCTCGAGGGCAGTGACTCACCGCCAGCACCGCACGGAGCCCGTTGCGATTAACATGCTCCGGCAAACCCGCGCCCGCTGTGCCACACGTACCCACTGTACGGAAGGGTAGTTCAAATAAAACTGAGACGGACTAAGAACTGCGCTGTCTTCGACTGACAAACATACTACTCCATCACCCACATTGACTAAAATTTATACAAATATTTTAGTACATTGCGAATTTCAACGGGGTCATGGATGGCCTAGATGGGAGGTCAGTTTCTCGTGAACGTGCCAAATGCTCGAGGTCTTATTTATCTCTTACTAGAATAGAGCGTCTTTACGATCATTCCGATATTGGGAAACTGAACGAATTGTTTGGAGCACGGTTGGCGATACATTCGATCCAATATTCCACTAAAAACAACCTAGTAATCTACTCAGAATATTACACTAAATGCGTCGCAAGAACTTCTCGGAAATTACGACTCAACATGCGATCAACTTTCATCATTTTTGGCATCGTTTTTCGTAACACGACACTACACTTCCAGGTCAAATGGAAGGTTTCCGGTGACTACACTTCACTTTTTCTTCAAAACGCTTGGTATCGCCTAACTTCTGTAATTTGAAAGAATGCATTTTACTTTCTTCACTATGTTGGCACTGACCCCATGATTTACGTCAACTTACGAATATCTTCAAACAAGGGCGCGCCAAACACGAAGAGCAAGGAAGGTGGAATGCCGCATTACGTCATTAACAAGTTCGATTGCGCTGACGAACGCCAGTTTGAAGGCCTGGCTTACGTGCGATCGTCGCCAATAACTGCATTAACCGTAGTTGCCAAGTTGAGACGAACGTCAGTTTTCCGTATTACGCGCTGTCAAAAGGACCCATTCACCAATCCACCATTTCCTCGTGCGGGGCGATGTCTATAAATAACCTCCTTCCGGAAAATATCTAGCACACGCCCCCCGAATGAGTAACGACGATCCGTCGCCTTTCTGGGAGTGGAATTCTTCAGAAACGCGTTCCATGACTTGCAACTATCTCCGCCGTGAATCATTCGCCGCGTGCAGGCTCGCGAATGTCGGTCTGGCGCTCCGCCGCGTTGCATCATTATCCACACCTGCTTGCACACGGGTGCACCAGGACCCAACGGCGCATCGCCCGCGGACGGGCCTTATACAGAAATCGAACCCGGGGCGGGGCGGGCAACGGGCTCGCGCCAGCCCCGCTCGCTCTCCGCTTACGCCACCGCCCCGCTCCAGCAGAAACGGTGACGTCTATTTTAATCTGCCCCCCCCCTCACGTCGCGCGCTGCTCTGAACAGGGCCCAGACGAGCGCGTGCAAACAAAAACAACTTTAAATTAAATATTTCATAACGTATCAATTCCAGATACTATACATCACTACAAACTAATAAGATAAATTTTTAAAATAATATTTAAGAAACTGAAGTTAAAAAGATCGAGCCGATTATTTTTATCAAAAATACTTTTCGAAAGCTACAGTTCGTGCTTCTATAGGATATTTTAGATTTTTCTTACAGAAACCTGTAAGCATATACAAGTCCAAAATAATTAATTTTAAAATTTTAAAACAAGAACACCGGAAAACAGCTTACGAAAATCAATTCCCGTCACGAATTGAAAATATTTCCGTCTAGATCAACGACCTTTGCCCCTTCAAAAACTGTAACAGCTCCCAGTTTACAACCCAGAGGAAAATGGTCACACATACAAACTGCAGTAACCTGTATTATTAGAATTCACCCTGTATAGACCGTATAAAACGCTAGTAAGTTTGTGTAGCAGACTTCGCGTCCTTCGCCCCCATACCAGCTGCGCAGGGGCCGGCGCGTCTATATGGGTTACGGCTGCCGTATAAGGCATGCGAGCGACCGGCCGGTCGGCCGGCAAGCGGCGGCGGGGCACTGCACACCTACCGCAACGGGGCCTGCAATGGCACGCCGTGCCCCCACCCTGCAGGTGAAACAGTCTCCCGAAGACAACTCCCTTCCCCGAGGGATGCAGCTGGCACGACCAAAAGGATTCAAGTAACACGCGAGATTCGAACGCAGGGTTACGGTTCGCAATTACCAAGTTCACGCAACGAAGAACCGTTCGCTATTCAGGCGGTCCACGGCAAGCAACGCTTGTGCTTTCTACTGACAATGCAACGCTGGTCATGTGTGGCAGTGTTTCTGGGTTAACAACCGTCCCATTCTGGCTCAAACACGCCCGAGTGAGGCAGTCGTGAACCTCCATACGTTAAATTGGTGCGAGGAAAAATGTGCGGAGTTATTTTGGTGGCCGTAAACATCTAAATTAAATATAACTGGCGTGCTGCTTGCGCGCCCTTTACATCCATCCACGCGACATTTTCTTAACTACGAATTCCCCAAGGGATCAAGGCCAGATTCATCGGAGCTTTCACGGCACTGAGAAAACCATTGAATTCCAAGTGATGCGAGATTGGCGCCTGCAACTATGAATTGTTCCCAGAATTCCACACCAGATACACATATTAACCACCTCGATACAAACGGCACCCTTTAAATATGAAACAAAGTCCTGACTTTGAAGGCCTTAGCAAAACCCTTCCAACTACATACAACTCTCGCACTAGCCTCCTCACAACCGAATTCGTCCATTTCCTTTGTCGCCCGAGCTAGTCCGCGCCCGGCGGTTCCTTCGTGCAATTACTCGGCGGCAACAGATGTGGAGCATCCGAAGCCAATTACACCTGCGGTGCGGGCGCCGAGATTTCCCCGACGCGGCCGAGGTGAATGCGCCCGCCCGCCAGACGGGCGCGGCGTCTCGACAGTGACCTTGTGCAATCGATTTCCCCGCCCCTCCCAAACTTCATGGGGGTTTCCACGGGGCGGGGGCGGGGGCGCCGGCCAGGCCGCTGGGCATCGACCCGCGACACCCATGTCCCGCTGCCACTCGCTACGTTTTCTACCCCGGCTCTTGTTGGCTCTGCGGTTGCACGCTGCACCTGGCACACGGCCTGCGCAGCCTACCACGCCAGGGTGGCACTTGCTTCTCCGGGCCCCCTTTTCATTAACTTTCTTTACACAACGAATTCAATTCAGACTATTAGAAAATCTACAAATACGTCTTTTACACCGTCGTCCACCTCGAAGGACGAAAGGTCGAATCTGAATGTTCTCACACTCAGAATCTTTGGGGTCCTGTAGGAAAGCGTGTCGGCAGAACTAAATTATTCCAATAAAATCAGAGGCTAAGGCCTGCCCGTCTGACAGCACCGCAAGGGGGCGCCAACCTTATCGAAAGGAAGGCCTGACCGCATCCGGTGTAATTTCCCCTTCGGCCTACTCACGAGTTCCACTCGAAATCAACGCGGCTTTAACACGTACGTAAAATCCATTATGTTTTTAAATTTCGATTTGCAATGTTGACACGGCCACCAACGAAGCGTGTAAATTTCAGTTTTTCGCGAAATTACGAACTTCTGGCCGATTTGTTCCCGAGACATCGGCACAACAATGCATCATTTTCTTATGCACGAACCTGGGGCAAACTCCGTAGTTTGCTTGTACAATACAGAAAATAAAATCTAGGGAGGAGTATTTGGAAGGTCGTGAAATGCTCGCAACAGTTGCAACGTTCCGCGAAGACCTGCGAAGGCACTCACTTAGCACTAGGCCCCGAAGCACGCCGCAATTGGGCGCGAACATGGAACGGGCGTGCCTAGGCAAACACGGCCGGCGGGCCGGGCCATCGCACTCCACGCCAGGATTAAGCAGCGGGGAGAGGAGAGGAGAGGCAGGGTGCTATTCAGAGCCCCCTCCCGTTCAAAGGGCAGGGCGCGCCCCGCGCTCAGGGCCATTGCAAGCTGCGCCCGCAGCCCCGCACAACCCACATCACCTTCCAAAGTTTAACGGCTACTTCTATGGCTCAAGTTGTCAAATTCTAGGGGCAAAACGCGGGCTGATGCAATGCAATGAATTCAATTCAGACGATTAAAAAATCTACAGACTGGTCTGAAGGGTTTTACACGAATAAATCTATTTCGACGTACCCCGAGTCTCAAGAAGAAAAAATTGCTAATCGTAAACTGTCTTTGCCTGTCATCTATTGGAAAACAAGTGCAGAAATGTATAAATTCGTGTCATGAAACGTTTTCGCCTCACTGAGTACGCTAACACTAATTTTAATTTATAAATTTAGTTTTCGGTAATGTATTAACTAACAAAAATCTGATCTGGTTCTTAGTGCAAATGAATCTGAAGGTCGCCTTGCTATAAACATACATTAGTAACTCCACTGTGTGTATACATTATCGGAGCCTTTCCCAGAAGAGGCAGTTCCTCGAAGTTTCCTCACGAACATTTTGTAAATGCGCCCGTTGCTTTCTGTGGCTACACGTCATCAGGAAATTCTTCCCAATGCTATCACCCACTTCAGATAGCATTGGGCCCTGAATCCAAATTTGCTTTACAATTTAAAGATAATTGAACTGTTACGGAATGCCAAACTGCAATGGAATTCTCCGACTAACCATGCACCCTGTCAAAACTTTACACATTTGCTCAAGACTTTCAGTTTCGTGGAAAACTAACTGCCAAACGCCACGCCGATTTTCTGTAAAATCCAAGAGGTAAAGAGTGGTTTTCAATATGTTATCGATTATGAAAATGATAACTTTCTCTTTTAAAGAAGTTCATAAATAAAAATACGGTACCCCATTACAAATGTCAATTGTGAACGTCGTGAACAAGCCACATCTGTATCCGATTAACAAGGGATACAAAACATCGTACTAATACCATTTGCGGAAAAACATGAAGTTTCACGCAGGTTCCAAATCTTTCCCAGATCTCTGCTGGCTCCAAATATCCCGATTTTGTCGTTCTGTTCCTCCAGTCATTTCGCGAGTGAGCTACGTGCGCGCGAAGTGTGTGTGTGTGTGGGGAAGACCCGCGCAAGGACTAGTCCCCCGGAAGAGGCACTGCCCACCCGCACAGCACCCAGCCAGCCAACAAACCACAGCACACGTTCGGTGTCACAAAGCCCAAAACAAAAAACAAAAACACTCCATTCAAACGCATGCCGCACATGAAAAAAAAACAGCCAGGAAGGAGTAGGGCTTTTAGAGAGGCACGCTCCTTTACAAAAGCGTAAACAAGGTGTTGCTTCCGTTTGTCCACATCACTGCATTTCAAGCGTGTTCGTTTGGACCGGGGGTCGCGATGCCGTTCCCAATTCAAGACTTGAAGAGGGCTGCCGCGAGGTCAAGGAACTGGGGGATTCCGGGAGCATCGGGGCGAATCCCACCGCGGCCTTGCTCCTCGGGAGCAACATCCGCACATACTGCGGCGGCGGCCACTTTCGGCGCGCCGAGCAAGCAAACGCTACGGGCTCAATTAGGCTAAACGAACGGCCGCGAAGAAAGCGCAATCTGGAAGTTACGCTGTTAGCTTTGCTACACACTTCGCAACATTTTCTAGTAAATACTCTTGATTTTTATGATACCTTCACGGAATTGGTGAACGTTAAATTGAGGGCGAAATCTTTATTTTAATATTTATCCGAAGAGCATAATGTCTTTTGGGTAGAAGCTTTGTACAAAAAAAGAAATCTCATTCAATCTGCATATTCCAATAACTTACTTCAAAAAATTCGATTTGCACAAAACAGGCCACATTTCCCCGAGCGGTCTACGCTGGGTCCAAATTCTGAAAAACATTCCAAAAGTTCTGGCACAAAAAGTACACATGTGACAGGGTCCATGCACTGGCTATGGAGGGCGGGGGCACACCACTTTACCGGCATGGCTCGCGAAGGGCGTTACGCGCATTCAGGGGCCTCTACAGTAGCGCCGCGAGCAAGCTGCGAGCTAGAACCGAACCAAGAACACACACGGCCCAGTTAGCACGGAGGCGTCCGCGGTTCCCCCGCTTGCCAGCTAAGCACAGGAGGCAACGGACAAGACTTCCCCCGACCGGAGTCAACAGGATCACAACAAACCGCAACACTAAAAAAAATTACGAAAAAAAATGTCAAAATTAAGTTAACCCTTTCCCCGAGCGGTAAAGTACAACTTCATTTTATCTGCAAGCGACAGAGGCCTCCAAATCTGAAAAAAAAAAAGTGAACGGCCAAAAAATGCCAGGCCGGCCTATCACACGAGGATCCAAAAATAGGACACACTACAGAAAATAGATTTAATAAATTAAAAGCTTTCAAAATCAAGGTTTTAGAGTATCAGCCAAGCAGTCCGTTTCTGCAAACAATTTCAATCACACCTACGATGAAATCGCAAGTTAATAATTAAAAAAAAATCACATTAAATTTTGTTTTTACTTTAGTTCTGGAGAGGGGGATTCCATAATTTTAACTTCGGATCATGTAACTGTGACACTTCGGCATCCCCTTCAATCGTGTCCCGCTGCGCCTTCCGATAATATTAGGTTTATAGGACTCGCAGCGAATACTGCGGGTTGGCACCATCCACGCTTCACGTTAAAAATACATCCGGCGCGCTTTTCGCGTCGTCGTCGCCGCCGCCGTCGTCCTGCTCCTTCTCGGGCTGATCGGCAGAGCGCGGGGCGGGGCGGGGCGGGGCGGGGAATCAATTGCGCTCGTGGCTTCGACGTCGCCCGCCCGAAGGCGTTATTCTCGGCCGTCACGTCACGCTCGACGCCGACATTCGGCCACGATCCAGTACTTCCTCATATTCGTCCGTCTCCCGTGAGATCTCGAGCGGAGCGGGACGGAACGCGAACGAATGGAACAGCCTGACTCGAATTGTGCCGCTTGGCGTCAGGGGCGAACCAACCGCGTTTCTCGCATTCACGACAGAAACACGAACTTTCGCTTCAAACCAATAACTTCGGGACGCAGTACCATTTGTGAACTCTCCAAAAATTCATATAGGAAATTATCGACAATGTCGACAAAAATTCACTTTTGATTGCTTCACCCCTTCATAAATTTCGTAACACCTCCCCCCCTTGGACATAAACACCATGCACCCCACTCAACTAACAAATTACAAAGAATTAATATTCGGTAACTGAACAATGTTTGAAGAAAAATACTAGCCCCTTATACGCATTTTACTTTTAAGTAAAAAGGTTTACACCTTTTGTGGCTATCCTATCAAACCGTCTTTAAATGAGACTCGTTTTCCGAAAGTACATCCTTTCCACTCCGCTACAAGTTCGTAATAAAGCAGCCAAACCCTTCCCAATTATCAAACGATCCACCACCATTCCGGTATTTCTAAACCTCAACGCGTTAACGGTATCTCAATATCCTAAAGGCGGCAACCTAACGGTTATAAATCAAGGGTATTTTTTGGTTGCGCTTTTCTCTATAGTTATCACTTTTTACTTTCTCGTATACGTACGTATGTACGTAGTACAATGCGTAATATAGAGATTAATATGCATAGTATAAAGTTATGTAATGCTGCGGAAAATAGATTTCGAGATTTTAGCGGAAATACACATTTTGGGGTCCCTTGATACCGAAAAAGATTCTTTTCGTAAGTCCGTCCATTCGTCTGGTGTATGTGAACACTAGCACCTGAACTATTGGTACGATTTCCTCCAAATTGAATAAACACCTATCGATCTGGCCTGAGCCGAAGCTCTGCGATTTTGAGAAAATTTTTGTGAGTACTTTAACACGAAGCCCCAAGGACATTATCAAAATTCTCAAAACTGGCTGCAATTTTTTTTCTTTAAATTTCTTCTCAAATTGTATTGTATTTATGAGTGCACGTGTTTTAAATAAATCCAGATAGGTTCACGAAAACTCAGTAGTTTTCTGTTAAAATTAGCTCAAAATTCCGCATTTCCAGAAACTCAAACGCAATTTTCTAAAAAATTGGTTACAATTTTCTTCAAACTTCTGACGGAGTGCTAATTGCACTCTTAATAAAAAAGTTCATTTTGTTGTATTGTTTTGATTTATCAAAAATTACAAATTTCTTTTATCTCTCACTCCGCTAATGTGCATATTTCCAGAGATTTGTAAGCAGTGTGTGAAGTGTGTATAGTAGAAGTGTTTGTGAGTTAAAGTGACAAATGACAGTTTTTCGAAAACTCAATTTTTCTACGATAAAGAGTTTGAAATTTCGCATTTACAAAAATGCTTGAACGCCATTTTCTTAAAAACTGCTCCAAATTTTTCAATGAAAATTGCCATTTATGACGAGGTTTTAGTCATCTTTAATATTCTTAAAGTAATATTTATGTTCCCCACACGCATATCTATAAAGAAAAACCAGGAAATAGACTATGGGCGGTGATAGATAGCAGCTCGCAAGAGGATGCGGCAAGCCAGTCCACACCAAGGAAATTAGAAAACTTTGCTACGAGGAAGTCTGTGCCATTCTGTCGCACCATTAATTAAGTCTCCATGCAAATCATAGAAAAATGAGTATTCAGCGAGTGGATTCAATGTGATCAATCACACAGATTACATTTATCACCTTGTTTATTAAGTCTCTGTTGAAAAAGATACTAGTTTGAGTTGAATGATACCAATTTGAAAAATGATAGTCTTACTGATGCTGCAACAATGTAATTAGTTTTACAAAAAAACCCTTTTGGGAGCTCCTATCTGGCAGGCTAAGCTACGCGTGAGGCGAGAGGCAGGCAGGGAGGCATCAAGGCGAATCGGGGACGAGCCCACGGATCGCCGCGGCAGCGGCGGCCTTATCTAGCGGCGCGAGCTCTCCACAGAAAAGAGGGGGCCAGGGCGAGGAGCTCGCTGCAATACTCGAGGGGAAACTGCGGTTGGCCGCGCAACCGGAAGCGGGTCACCAACTCCCGGAGGGGGAGGGGGAGAGCTCTTTCACGAGCTCTTGTCAGCCCTCGACCCCACACTGGCCGTATTAGCGCCAGGAAACGGAAATTCCAACTACTCGTTATTCTTTTACAACTGAACAGAATATTTGGTTCGTTCCCATCTAGCCTACTAATCTTCAGTTTTCCACTGCCAAGAGCGCCCTCAAATTCACATCCTTCATGTAAATAACTCTCAAAGAAAGCATTATCGTATCTAATTTTTTATCAATGATATTCGTGGAGAAAAGATTTCTCGCGAGACCACAATTCAGGACCAACCCTTTGAAAAGCGACCTGTCCACTTGGCAAAGAAGATGGTTTTACTGTAGTTTTTGTCTACAATTTTATTTCGAGATGAAACGCGAGAGGTCTTACAAAACCTTCAGTGAAGTACTTTATTCAAAAAGATGTGGATTTGTAAAATTTAAAATCTGTGCTTCGTTTTATTAAATTTCTTACAAAAGATGGAAGAGGACCCTGTCAAGTTTCGAATATCTGCTGAACTTCCAAAAGCCGCCTCCGCCTGGCACACGAGAGGAGCAGCGGACACGCACGGCGTTCTGCGCCTGCGCCCGGAGAAACGCACTTTCCCCACAGCGCGCCTCGCGCACACTCCTCACTGGATATGCAAAAGCCATTCAACAAGGCGTTCTTTTATTACACGAAGCCCTTTTAAAGTCCACCCTGTTCCTCGTTTTTACAATGGATGAAGATCTACACGAGCCATTTTCATTTGAGAATATGGAAATGTATAATTTTATTATGGCAAGAAATAAAAATATATATTTCACGTATTCAACCTGCATCTAAATGACGAATAAATTGAAATTATTTTTTTAAGATGTGGCTACACTGAATTATAACACTTAACAAATCTTGTATTCAGTTTTCGTTAATATTTCCAGAAAATGAAATATGGTAAATAGACAAAATATAGTGCCCAGTTGATAAAACAATTGCAAAACTAGCAAATTCAAATATTTCATTTAAAAGATGACCATGTCATCGAAACTAACCTTCTCCGCTTGAATTTGCTCCGTCCCTACCATTTAATTCAATATAGGCAACCTCACATGCAGGACTTTCCGGCTGGCGTTTCGTGTACAAGATCCTACCCGGTATTATAGGAGATCAGTTAACACCATGGCGTTTAAGACAATCTCCGAATGCGGCTCGTTGGCATTTCCCTCGGAACACTACAGCTGCAAAGATTCTATCGCGTTTTAGGACGCATTTCCAAGTCTCAGAATCGTTCCCAATCATCCCGAAAGTTCTTTGAAAGGAATGAGAATAGTGCAATAGATCTCGACTTTGCATTAGACTCATCCAACGGAAGATTAGGGCATGTAATTCGAACACTCCAATCAGCAAAAATTTCCAGTGTGTTGGTGTTTACAAGTGAGCAAAAACAAACGCACAGTTCCAAACATATCAATTTAACTATAAATACCCTATAGATTTTGCAACGAACTATGATAGATTCTTGGCTACGGTTTCGTGGATTAAATTATTTTAGGAAACGATCGACGAAATAATCTAACAATAGTCTGAATCAACCTCCAACGTCAGCCAACTTTCACGAAATGACAGCGAATAAATGATCAACAAAAGATGAATCTTCGGACGCGTCATCTCTTTCGAAAATTTCATTCTACGAAACTCGACGGGAACGGTAATCAACAAAAGACGAGGAGTGTCGGTCGCGCGCCAGTTATCAACTTGGAGATAAGAAATAATCTAACGGTTTTTATCTCAGTAACCGTAAGTCGGCGGAATACCTTTATGGTATTGAGAAATGAAATTCCAGAAAAAATAAAAGCTTTATAGTAAGACTACAAATCATTGTAAAAAAAAACGGGATTACCAAATTACCAAGATATAAGGTTCTATTTTTGGGATGTCTGCAAATGAAATATTTCATCACTTGATGCGTTTCATTTCTGATAAGTTTAGCATCCTTTTCTCTTTCATAACGTCATCGGTTGTCAACTTGGGGCCCACGGCCCCGTAATTTGACCGCAGAAGCAACGAGTTTTTGCTGTAGAAAAATATATATTTCAATGCCCCTAAAATAAGGTCTGATTGTATGTTTGAATATTTTTGTATTTGGTTAGCAGGCATGAAAATATTTTTACCATAACACGAGGTCCGCCCGACCAAGATGTGTGGAAACTGCTACCATGCGCAGAAAAAATGTCGCAAAGCGATATCTATATCTATAAGCGACTTCTCTGAGAACACTCCGCAACAACGGATCAATCTCCCAGAACTCGTAGCCTAGACAACCCATACCGTTTCCGAAACACATTGCAGCATCTCGCGAAACGAGACCGGTCTATTTCGTGCGCCAGTGAAACCAGACTTCTCGACGCTGCCAAAGCAAACACTGGGGGCTCCGTAACTCCCAGCTTGTCCAGTCGTCCAATATTTTCTCTAAGGTTGCCACTGAGCGTCTCGCGTGGCAGAGAGGAAACGCGCAGAACGGCCGACTGCTTTCGTACTTCCCGGTCACATCTCTGCTGCAAGCTTGCGCTCCCAAGGATACTGTGGCATGCAATACGCTTACTCAAACTAGTTTATCTTCTGAACCCATCCCCAAGCATTGCAAATCTATAGCAGAGTTCAATGAAAGCATTTTGACAGACGAGCATTGAGGCATCTGGATCTATAGATGTTGCTTGAGATTTTATAGTCTACGATCTATGGCATTTACAAAGGGGCAGTATTTCACCATTCCATGAGATTTCAAAAACCCAAACTGCAACGATAATTCACTCTTACATTCCACATTTGGCAACCTGTTGCGAGGAGGCACATTGCCTTTTCTTACACCTCATGAAGTGTCAGATACTGCGTCTTCCGCACAAATAATAGAATTCTTAACCAACGATTTTGAATTCGACTAACAAGTATTTAATAAAATTACAAAAAAGGAATCCCAAAACTGCACCGCCTCAGAGCCGCCACGTCCGCAAGCATCATGGAACGGTGCGGTGGCGGCGGGCGGCAAAGACGCGCGCACGGAACTTCCAACTTCCGGTCTGCGCGGGGGTCTGGGCGGGCCGAGCGGCAACGGAGACAGCCGAACGACGGTGGCGCGGAAGCCGCTGAGCGGGGGCCAACGAGCGCGCGCCTGTCTGCCTGGGCCTGTCCGCCTGTCGCTGTCGTATCCGCCCGCACCACGCCGATTAGATACGTCCGCAGGCAGCCAGCGGAAGGCGCCCATCCCAGATGCCCGAGCCACGCAGTGCCACGTGGTGCGAACCGACCACGCCCACCAAATTCCTATCGCCCCGTTCTCCGATTAAAAGGAAGGGCGATTCTACATTTCATCTGCTGCGACCCGGGTATCCAATCGTAGGCGTAAAATTTGAAAATTATGTTCTAACAAAGCTCCCGATTGGATAATTGCGTCGTAATCTAGTAAGCACCTATCGTAAGGAGAGTCTTGTCCAAAATAAATTTCTGATTCTACGCATTTTACAGGTCAAAAACAATTGATCTAATAGTACATGTATGATTTTAAAAAAGCCACATCCGTTCGAACTACATATAATAAAAATTAAGAATTTAATTTGAAACTGCTCTCCTAAATTGTTACTTTCATCGTTTATTCATTCTTTCAAAGAAATGAAATGTTTCAATGCAATAATCACACCCGAATAACCTGTTTTGCCTTGTTTTGACCACTGATGCTTCGAACGCTTCCATAGGCCTTTTCCATTTTGATAGTCAACATGACTCCCCAGCGTTCTCATGTCTCCAAGCCACATTTACAATCTTCGAGTGGACATCACTTCCTACTTACAATATTCTAAATGATGTGAATATGCCAATTGTTTGTATTAAGCATTTGCAATAATTTTCCGTTTTCATGTCACTATGCCAGGAATTTTATGGAGTATCTCTTTACACAAGTAACAGAACTCCACTTCTATGTTAATGCGGTACGAAATTCCCAGATATTATGCAAATGTTCCGCCTTAACGTTTCAATTTCGACTTCGCTTTACGAATCATTTCCACATCAATGCAGGCATGTGTCGTAAAATCCCATTGCACTGCCACAGGAAATGGAAGTACTTTCGTCATTACGCATTGCGCCAGCGTCTACAACAAAACGGATAGCCGAATCTACTTGAAACCAGCCCAACGGGCAGCAACTGACGAAAACTCCCCAGTTTGTACAATCTTTGTTATGCGCAATTCCGAAACAATCCCTCAAAGTCAAACGTCCCAAAAGCTTCTATGAATATAATTCTTCAAAAACAACTGGATATTATAAAAACTAATAATGCCAAGCAGCAATAATTCTTTTACTGGTCGAAGCTTCACATCCGATAGCATTCTGAACGGCGCGTTCCACGACTGCTTTTCAAAGAAACCTTTTCAATTGAACTCTCTACACAAGAAAAGTAGCATTTACTCTGATTTAAACGTAGGGCAAATTGACATTTGATCAGCTGGCACGCGTTTATCCAACGGGAGCTTCGTTCATCTTTGAAGCAAAAGCTCCCGATATGACAACCGCGACCCAGCTGATCAAACAACTCTTTATGCTTAAATTTGACACTACGCAACGCAGTCCCAACCAATATCAGCATTTTTCCAAGCCAAAGACCGAATACAACTACGGCTATAATTAATCCCATTACAAAAGGCCGCACACTCTAACAAAAACAAGAGCAGGGTGCCAGATCCACAAGCGCGTCGCAATAGACATTGTCACTTTCCGAAAATATCCGCCTTCCCGACCCGTTACATGCAACGAAATCTCGCAGACAAGTTTCATCGTCCGCCTGCTCCGTGGGGAGGGGCAAAGCGCTCTCATGAACGGTAGGTCGCGCCTCGCTAGCCCCCTCCCCTCCTTCGGGCCACGCGACGGCTTGGCTTCAATTACGCATCAAGCGTACGATGACCCTGACGGTCCACACAAAACTACTGAACACGCTCCTTCGGGGGACTAAAACAGACTTCATAGCAGGCTTACCAACCGATTTCCACACGTCTAGCCGAGCCATTTCATGAAATCACATCTAGTTTACCAACATTCGTTCATTTGAACGATTCGCGTTGACTTTTTTAGCACTACACGACATTCAATGAATTGGCGGTATCCGTGCTCGCTATCTATTATCAGCATCATTACTTCGAGTTCCAGCGGTCAAGTATGCAAGTCCACTAATATCGCCCTGAGCATTATCCACTTAATATGCCCCTACTCTAAATTCACAAAAGCAGATCACGAAGCTTGTCTCACCACCTCTCTGGCACCCAAATCTGCATCTATACGCAGGAGGTTTATTCAAACGTTCACAAGATGGTAAAGGATTCCCTCCACAATGTTACACGGCCGTGTCCATTAATTCTAGTTTGTCGCTCTGTTATCTCCATTCCAACTTCTCACGAAATAGTTTTGTCAAGGTCATGTTCCGACAGTGTCAATAGCACGATTTCTCCTAAAAGCACTAATAAAGAAATGCCTACACGATATCTACAAGATCACAATAATATGGGGCTTAGCTTTCCGCTAAAATTAACATGAACTACCTCCACACTACGCTGGATCTGAACTCCTTCCCTCCCCATTTCCGGCATTTCTCTTTTAGGTCCCACCCCTATCTATGAAGCCATTACGTCCGCTTTTAGAAACTGGATGACCCGACTGCAGCGCGTAAGGGGGTTGGTAGAAAATTTACATTACATTTTAGTACAAACTTAAGGAGAGGGTGGTCAATGCAAAAATGATTTTTTTACGTATTGGGGATTTTAACTACTTTTCTACATAAAAGGGATATCTTTGTAAAATACACTCAACATCTCTTCCATCATCTATTTATGTAAAATTGGCAGACATTTGAGTTCTGACCCTTATTTACCATTTATCTTTCGAACGAAATCGTCTAGAAGGCTGTGGTTACACTAAATACCAGTGAAAAGTTCATTATTTAATGTTGCTTGCACTGCAACGTTTTATCTTCTATGACTATTTTCACGGCAAATGTGTTTTGAGTTGTGTCTGGTTTCGTGGAAGTATGAACTTTGACACATTCTTCACAAATGACATTTTTAACACATTTGTCTCATTATTTTAAACTACTCAAGTGATTTTGTTTCAGGAGGAGAGTAAGTTAATGTAATTAACTAATGTAAGTATGAATTAAGTAATGAATGTATGGTAGCAATACAAGTACAGTAAGTTTCATTCTTTAAGGATTTCTGCAGAGGAAAAATAATGAAAAATTCAAATACTCTGTAAATTAAACTAAAAGTGTATGTTTAGAATAACTTAAAACATTCCCACCAAGCTGCTCCTAAAGTTTTACAGAGTAGATTCATTCTTCCCGAGAGAGTCGAATGTAGTCAATTGACATCCGACCGACTTGAATTTTACTCAAATTAATGAAAAATGTACATGGAGTCTTTTTTTTCCAATTTGTACCAAACCAAGTTTTAACTTACGAAAAGGAGGAGGAGGTTGAAAATTGAACGTTCGTATCACGAGTAATAAGCAGTTTTTGCGAAGGGGGAGAGGAATGAGATAAGCGAATTTTTGCGACCGCAGTTTCTGAATGACTGCCACCACCCTCCAAGAGCACCGACGACCTTACCACCCTCTGCGCATCTTCCAGAATAAACCTAACTTCCAGTAACTAACGTGCCCAAACATTCAACGATATTTTTTTCTTTCAACAATTTCAGTTCTTGAAATATGTATTCTGATTTTTCAATTAGCATCATATTTATAAAATGTAAAAAGACATTTATTAATTCAAAACGGTCATTGTAAAAATAATTCAAACCTGCTCATTTTAAACAAATTAATATATTTGCGAAATATTATGAAAAATACTGAAGCCACCTTAAGGAATTTAAAATAGTTTCGTGAACAGAAATTTGTGTAGCTTATTGATTTTCATAATTTTTAAATTTCTTTCCCTTGAAACTCCTCAAATCCAGTGACTTGGCGGGAGAGCTGAAAGGCCTCACGACTTCCCTCGCGCGAGCACCGACACTCCGCCCGCCTGGAGCGCCGGCCGCCCTCGACCGCCATCCGGGTAGGCGGGCGGCGAGGAGGGGACCTTGGGGGAATCCCCCCCCCCTTAAATTTTTTGGGCGCGCGTCGCCCGCCCTCCCCGCCCTCGGGGGAAGGACCGGCGGCCAAGCCAACGCCACGCCACTCTTCAGTTCCTACTCGTGTAGTTTCACGACGTTTTCCTTGGAGTGATCTTTTCATACACAGGCTGCAGGAAAATCTAGAAGCTGGAAAGTTTTCCCATACCAATCACCTCCCAAAAGCCCTTCACTCCGCAGGGCAGTTTGCCGAGTTGCTATCTTGTCATTCACCCCAAGGGAGTTTAATTAAACCTTTGCAACCCTTTGTTTACATACTGCGAATAACTGCATTAGCTAACATTCTTTACTTTAATTATTTTTTGCATTTATGCTAAATTGAGATATTCTTCATAACCTAAAAGAGGGGCACAGTTCAAATCCATTTGATGACTCCTATCATAACGCGTGTGGACGGAGATCAACTTCCTCTCCAGAAATCGTCGCGGGTTGAATGAGCTGGTTTTCACAAGCAAACTCCATTTCCACTCCGTTTAAAGGTCCCCTTATGAATCAAATGATTACTCCGTTCGACAAACCCCGAGCTCCCTCGCCCACAATCCAAGGCGCTCAGCCTTCTCGCCTCAAACTCCAGCGAATGTGAAACCTTGGCCAGAAACAGTTCAGTAGCTTCTGCGACTTCTCGAACATCGACCTGGAGTTTACTATTCGAGTTAACAAAGAACTTTTCGCCGCGGAGCGCGCGATTCCTATGGGGGACGGGGTGGCAAGAGGAACGACCGCCGCCGGCGTCGCGACCTCGCCGCAGGCGCCTCTCCGAGCCCACGGCGCGCGCCAAGCGATCGATTGCCGCGTTCCCCTAGGTCGCGAAGGAGGGCACGCCCCCCCTTTCAAATTCACATATATTCAAAACTATTTCCACACTATTCGCATCACATCCACGATTGTTTTCCTCGCGAACATGAAGGGTTCTGCCCTATGCTACATTTCCGCCAAAAAAATCCTACTAACACCCTCGTCTTGTCTATCACATAGGGCGAGTACTGTAGTGCTAGTAACAAAGGACAATGCATTTCTTGACCGACGAATGTCGGGTGGAAGCTAATCTTATTCTCGGAGCGAACGCTGTGATACAAGACCATCTAGAGCCCAGCCCTACATATATTTCCTTTTTCCCCCGTAAGTATTTAGATAGGCCAGCTGAGGTTGCCCTTATACTTTCTGGTTTGGTTCCATACGAAGAGCTTCGTACTTCGGGACTCTTCTAATCCACCACCACCCTCCTTCAACATGGACCATTCGCCGGAAGGGCGGGGAGGGTTAACGTAACTACTTGCAGCACTCGTGGAATACCGCAAGCCACAGGTTGCATTTGCCAACCACTATCCTTCACTAACTGCGCTTCGATTCGATTTTCCTAGTCCACTCATCCTTCAGTGTCAAGTTAAATGCTAGTTACATTTCCACAGCGCCTCAATCCTCAGATTACGGTCTTCTCCGATTTTTCGTTGCAAATGTTTTCGTTAGGTTCATCTTAACGGAATTCTTTAATATCTTTAATTTTCGTTAACTTAATGCTACTCCCCAGCCAGGCGTCTCAATGAAAGGACGTCCTTACTTCGTCTTAAAACTTCACATTTACAGAAAGTAAGCAAAAGGTGCCTTTAGTCTGTTTCTCCTACGTGAAAGTACTACACTGAACCGGCGACAGACAAAAGCATTTAACAAATGCTTTATCGCTACGGCAATTATTGATGGTTTGAAGAATCTGGCGAGATTTCCTCAACCTCCACTCAGATTTTATAGAATATTTTTCAGCTGAATTTTCAAGTCAACCTATTTTCTCACTTCTGCGCAACGCTGCAAGCCCAAGCAATTATCTGTTCGGCGAGTTAGGGATAGGAATTACTTGTGAAGAACACCATTATGAATCATATCAACTTCTCTTGCAAAATAGTTTTCATAAGAATAAATATTCCATTTAAGACTTAAAAAACAAATTTAATCAACAACTTCAACAGTCGCAATGATACCCAAACTTATTTCATGAAATACATTAACCTTAAACAAGAAAATAAAAAGTAATAAAATAGACTATGGAATAAAATTGAAATATTGTAGCTATCCCTTAATGCCAAATATGGAGAAATTATATTTCGAATTAAATATTTTTTAACAATATTATGACCTACAAGCGAGTCTAATGTACTAGATTTGACAGTGAATCATGCTAGACGTTCCAACAAGACAATGCTGTTGGGTTTACTGTAAAATATGAAATATTAGGTGATAAAAATTCGTGCGAGTTCCCAGGACTAAGCAAACATACAAAGCGAAATTCAACTGAAATCTCACAAATAACATCCAGCATAAGCAGCTATCTTAAACTGTTATTCCAAGCATGAAAAAGTTACTGAAGTGGGACGTAACTAAGAATTTAGCAATTACCAAAGCATTTAGAAGAATAGAGAGCTAGCATTATGACTGCGTTTATTATTTCAAACATCACGAAGTTAATAAAAGAAACGTACTACGGCAGGAGTTACAAACTTTCAACGGAAATTAAGACACGCCAAGACAGATTGTCAATCTACATACAACCCGTGAATTTCTCAGTATTCAAATTCTCCTCCTCCCTTACCGCTACAAACTAGCAAATAAAGAGGAAACCCGGAAACGGAAATTATGTGATTTAACTCCTCTCACTAGTTTATAATAATCTTTTCGAACAGGTTAACAAATACTACGAAAATGGCGGCACCGGCATGTACGCCCGGCGCAACGTTGCATAGAACTGAAATTTAGCCCTAACTACTTTACGGGAACTGGTATATTTCCCGACACACAATAACACACACGCTTAAATTAATATTTCTTACCATCTCCCCTGAGAAATTTCCGCTTCGTGTTTAATCCGCCACACAATTTACCACCACAAACAGAAACCCCACTACACAAGAGAAAAAGGGTGTTCCACTGCTCGCTGACTGTGGACCCTTTCCACTCAGGGGCCGGTTTTGTATCAATGCGCAAAATCAATGGTGTTCATGAGAAGCGCTGCCATTGGTTCATACGAAAGTACTACACAGTGCCACTGAACACCCATTCGCCAATCATATTACGTGACTCATACCAACAAGATAATCAAACAGATTTTCGTCAATTTTATTAAGATCAGATTAGTAATACATACGTACAACCCCAAATTTATTACCGGGAGGACAATAGTACTCATTTAATTACCCAATATTGAGACACTATGAATGAAGATCCAATGCAAAGAACTATTTCTTCGACACCCACCGCCCAAGAGCGTAGTAATGCGGTTGGGCGCTGGGGAATATTAGGTGGGGGATATTCATTTGCGATTTAAACACCTTCTCTTTCGGGAAAACGACTTGCCTCAATTATTTTGCTTTAGGAATTAAACTATTCTTTTCCACTCTTATAACTTAATGCCAGAATCACATGTATTTCGCAAAAGATTGATGTAGCACGATACTTATTACTCATCGACTCGCAGATGAGAACCAATCAAAAATAAGTCTCGGGGGATATTGCCTAATATGGTATGAAGGGAGGCACAACTTATTACTTCAAATGAATCCCTTCCACAATTATCCAGGAAAGGATTGGGTAAAAAAAAATTACTCAATGCGATTGGGGTGTAAAATAAAATGTATACCCGCAATCTGTACCCCATTTAATAATAATTGAATAAGTTTCTACATTTTATCAGTAAAAATCGACACTAACTTATTTTTAACCCTTTAATATAAACAACCCTTCGTAATAGTAAATTTGAAACCACATATATTGCAAACATCTACAAGAAAACTGCTTAATTTATATCCAGCTGAACAGAAATGTTGAAAAGTATCAAGGATATTAAATATTTAGGATATAAAATAAAATTTAATAAGTTAGTACACACAGTAGCTTACATTTATGGTTCAGAAAACCTCTCACATTTATATTGGTACAGACTCGATCTCTTTCAAAAGAATTTGAAATACAATATTTACAATTAGCTATACAAATACATTTTAGGTCCTAAAACATTGTTTCGCATTAATCTATATACCTGATAATAGCATGTATAGTTACAAACTTACTCTTAAGTGAATAAAATACGTAGGGCGGCTTACGTCTTGCCAAGTATCATCTACATCTGAACACAATACTGCTTCAGTCTAATAATGTCTCGTGTCAACGTATTACTCCAGTACACACTAAATTAAAAGTGCAGTTTTTTCATGCTGGTGAAAATTATGCAGACCACCACAAACAAAATTTCTCTTTCGAAACTTTCGAAGAGCATGGTACAAAACTGAAATCTATAACATTAGGAACCAATAGTTATGCCTTAAAAAGAAAGGTAATAGTATTCTGTAGACTTTTCTGTAAAAGAAAATTACATCTTAACATGATTAAATAAAGAAAATAATTTATTAACATTGCAAATCACAAATATTTTACTGGATGCAGAATGTTGAATAGTTCTCTTGCAGACAAATCACATTAACATGACTGCAACTGTCAAAATTATATCCCAGCTGTTAAGTATTTAAGGATACATTTTTAATTGCACATGCACAAAATACAATGTATGCATAATACATAATTAACTTTCAAATTTCTTTCATCATTTCACTGTATTTTATTAATGAAATGCCTGATGATCATAATCTTCATCAAACACTTCATTTTTCTTTATGAACTACAATACAGTAAATCAATAAAGAAAACTGTCTAAACCTTACGAAATACATCTTGAGGAATATAATATTAGTAATCTCCTAGATTTAAAAAAATTGATCAACTCTCCCTCCAAAAAAATTCAAGATTTGAGGTACACATTGGAACATTGTAAAACTCTCCAGTTATTGAACTGAAAGTATTTTGAACAACAATTGAAGAATAAATTATTTTTACTCTTTCATAATTTGATAACTTACTTATGCAATTTTAATATTTAATAATTGGCATCATGTCAAAAGAAATACATTTACTCTTCAATAAGAATGAATGCTTAAAGCTTTCAGTTCTTAAGAAAAAATTGAAATTCACACATACCAGGATGGAAGAAAAAAAAACTCAAACATTTTTTTTACTATTAAATATTTACTCTGTACTTGCTACTACTTCCATCAATTTTTAGTGAATAGGAAGCACTTAACTAGTACTATGAGAAATTTAGTAAATATAAATTGAACAGTTAGAAATGGGTTTTACATAGCACATTATCAATTCAATATATACAGATTTCAGAGTACTGAGAAAGAACCCAATTCAAGTACCTAAGTAAGAATGCTGAAATTAACTCAGCATAAAATATGTAAACCTGAGTATATTCACTCCATCCTAGATGCATGTAGTACACAAAATGAGATAAGAATCTGTAAATTTTACACAAATAATTTGTATCCACACCATACAAACACTTGCTCTTTAGACCACACAATCTAGTTTCTAACAAAGAAAATTAAGAAAGCAAATAAAATCTTTTACAAGTAAGATTGATACTGATAACACAGTAGTTACTTTTTCTAATTAAACACTTTTTGTATTTTTGATCTTTTTGTATGTAGGCAGATAGTTTGGATGAATGAAGCAAATTATATAAAAATAAAGCAACTTTTTCAGTTCTGAGTTTTACAAGATATTTTTTTTTTTACGTTTTTTCTAATACCAACACATAAGTAAGTAGAGACACATTAATAATATGAGCTCATTTGAGATTTGCATATTAGCAGCAACACTGTCACATACTCAATACAATAAAATTCAATGTATTATAAAAAATAAAAGAAGATTGTCATTAATAAACACATCAAAACAGAAAATATAGGCACGTGCTTTATTGCATAAGAAATACTCGATTAGTGCCCGTTTCAATTACGGGAAGCCACAATTTTATCGACTAAATATTGTGTTGTTTCGATTATCCCATTTGACCTGATAATTAGAGTAATCAGGAATTTAACAGCGTGTAGAAACCCACAAAAATTCTTGACATAAAACTTCAATCAGAATATTCACAGCATTGACTCATGATAGCCAACTTTCTACTGTAACACCAGATGCTCATGGGTCCCATAGCAGCCACGGTAGAGTGGTCACTCCATTCCACCTTTTACCTGACATATGCAGAGGTAAAACAAATTTACCACAGTTCAAAAGTCTGTAATATTACGCAACACTTTCCATGTGCTTCAAATGAGGCCCCTTTTCTTCTTGTAGTCTTCCAAGTTCAGTGACCGTCTTGGGCCTGTATCCTTGACCATAGACACAGGTTTTGGTGTCACACTAACTGGATTATCTGAAATAAAGCATATAATTATACACATTCAATTTAATTAATTCCACATCAATTGAAAATACAGAATTTCATAGACTATTCAAAATCTGTCCGGTAATAAATTTCAGCAAATCAGTAAAAACATTTCAACAGTTCAACAATTCAAAACTTGACATACTAGTTAAGATATTCTTTTAAACAGATTGATCAATTAGTTCTACATTCATGTCTCAACTCTAAATATAAACTGTAGGAATTATTTACTTTACTTAAGAAATTAACACTTCAAAATGAAGAGGTAAATAATTGCTTGCTTTGTGAACAGAAATTCTCCGCGGCACAGATAACAACAACCCCAGCTACCTTAACCCATTCACGTCTTTCGACGCCTCCCAGACGTTAAGACTGAGAATGGCCTTACCACCTTTTGATGTCTGAGACGCGAGTGTGTCGGGTCTGCACATAATACTCTATGCACAATACTCGAGTAACTGAAAATGAGGTTCTATGCAGAATGTATGTAACATTCAGTAAAACCCCTCTTTTAGACTTTTCACGGGACCTTAGGGAAAGTGGTGTAAATTGCGGGAAATGTAAATAAGGGGAAATGCTTTTTATACTTTGAAACTATAGGTATAATGTATTTAGATACAATCAATAAGGAATATAATATGCTTTAATATGTATAATTAGATACATAATAAACAAGATTACAAAGTCAAATAGAAATCTGACCTATCTGACTATAGGTATAATGTATTTAGATACAATCAATAAGGATTATAATATGCTTTAATATGTATAATTAGATACATAATAAACAAGATTACAAAGTCAAATAGAAATCTGACCTAAATTAACAACATCGGAAATCAAAGACATATTAATACCAAAGTCTAATGAATTTTAAATTTCGCAACGATTCTTTCACAAGTCCCCGCAATCCACTGCTACTAGCCTTTGACGATGCAACCATGTAGGACTCATTGATGAATGGCGGGAAATATAATTGTTTCTTAGAGTAGAAATACTAAGTTTACATTTTCCCAAACTCAATAAAATGTTTGTTTTTGGCAATTCATAATGATTTCCAACTAGTGTTTTATTTATTTATGAAATAATAGAAAGAGTATTCATGAAAGGAATTTACAGTTCAAAACGAACAAAGAATCCATACTTTGATGTTTGAGCTATTAGAGGTTGGGGAAAAATTACGTTTTTTTTATAATGAGAAAGTGTGAAATTGTGATGAAAGATGATGTAAAATAAACAAATGATCGTGAAGCTACCGCTCTTAGGCCTGTGTCACATGAACGTTGCGTTGATGTGCATCACATAATGCTGATGATGTCAGCTGCGTCGATGCCTGAGCTCACGTCACATAACATGCGTCACAGAATGCCAATATCTTATGCGAAACAGCAAACAAGCCCTCTTGACGACGTGCGTTGTTCCCTCCACTCAAGAAAGACGTGGCAACGTAAGTTGAGATAAAGCTCATTTTCTAGCTTTCAACGTGCGATGCCCACTAAGTGACACGCGTTAGCAACAACTCACATTGCCAAGAACGCTTGTGTGTCCTTTCACGTAAGATACAGTGTTAATCAACACACCCGTTAAGTTACTTGTGTGCGCAGGCATCGACGCAGCTGGCGTCATGTTAGGACCATTTTTAACACGGCAAGGTGATGGGAAAGTCCAGTGACAGTGCCCATTGAGCCCAACGCAAAGTGCATGCCAGATGGTGTTGTGGCAAGCAGACTTGTAAATTGCAGGAAAATTGAAATTATATTATCGTAAAAGCGGGGTATTTATAACATTATGAATATATGAAAACTGATTGGGCAGACAAGAAACGTTGTAAATGACACGAACGTAAAAGTGGGGCTTTACTGTATTTCTATTTAAGGCATATTCTGGTGTGTATCCTGACATTGTGTTAAAATTTGGTGATTCATTCCTAGTCCCTCCTTCATTTTTAAATTGAATTACTATGGGGAAAAAGGTGGGCGAAGGCATTTATATCTGAGGGGAAGGCTAGTACTGGGGTAAAAGGCTGAGGCAAATGGGTTAATCTACCTCATCCCAACCTCAATAATCCAAGAAAAGTACTCCAGCAAAGTACTTCTGTAACACAGGCAATTCTGTACGGTACAGATCAACTGTCTCCTAAAGGCCGAAATAGATATGTTTTCAAGATACAATAAATTGATTGATCAATAACTAATCAATATGGATGCCAAACATATTGGGGAATGGGTTACATTCATTTGAAGTCAGTCACCTCAGAAAAATAATATTTTTTTATACGATACGTATAAATGATGAAGCCCAACTAATACACACCTAGTTTTGAAAATAATACCAACAAATTTCAAAAAATACTTGCAAATGAATTAAGCAACTCTTGTTCTTAGATGCACAATTCAAAACTCCATTTTCAGATGGAGGTAGAGAAACTCAAAAAATTTGGAACAAGAACAATTTTTTGTTAATTGGCTTGTACACAGCAAAAATGCCTATAACTTGCATTTTAACCCTTTGCAGTCAAATGAGATTGTGAACATACGAGGGTGGTCCCAAAAGTACCCTGCCTGACCTAGAGATCGTGGTAGTTTTTCGAAAAATATCACTGTATTAGAAAGTAGACAATCTATTAAGCATATGTTTCAAGTTTGAAGACGCTACGTTGTTTAGTATTTGTTTGGCAACAATCAATAGTGAACGTTGTGAGTGAATTTGTAAAAATGGAGAAAATTGATCATCGTTATGTGATCCAATACTTTAATTTGAAAAGCCTCAGCCCAACCAGTATAAAAACTGAACAAACCAGTATAAAAACAATCAAAACAATGGACTGAAAAGGGAGAATGTGCACCAAAGAAGGCGAAGACCGTTCCATCTGCAGGCAAGGTCATGGCGTCGGTTTTTGGGATGCGTGTGGGATAATTTTCAATTACTATCTTGAAAAAGGAAAAACTATCAACGGCAAATATTATGCGAACTTATTGCAACGTTTCAGCGAAGAAATCAAGCAAAAACGGCCACACTTGGCTAAGAAGAAAGTGTTGTTTCATCAGGACAATGCACCAGCTCACAAATTCGTTATTGCAATGGCCAAAATTAATGAATTAAAATTTGAATTGCTACCTCATGCGCCCTATTCGCCAGATTTAGCCCCCTCTGATTATTTTCTGTTCACAAACTTGAAAATATGGCTCAGTGGTCAAAGATTTTCCAACAATGAAGAAGTGATGTCGGTAGTTAATGGCTATTTTGAGGAGCAAGACAGTTCTTATTATAAAAAGGGTACCGAACTTATTGAACATCGCTGGGAAAAGTGTATAGAGCTAAAAGGAGATTATGTTGAAAAATAAACATTTTTTTCCAAAATTTTTGTTTTTTCTTTGTTGGGTCAGGTACTTCTGGGATCACCTCCGTAAATACAATACTTCCACATGTTGGAAGGCATCTGTAAGATGGCACAGAGACAAAGGCTTCCAGATTGTGAGATTTTGGAAGGAAGTTCATTTTACAGGTTGGAGGGCTCTCTTAAATGACATTTATTCCCTGATCCAGACACAGGGCATATCAGATATCACATGATTATTTTCATTCATAATTGTACTAAAGTCTCCACAAACAACTAGACAACAACCGTAAATAGATCTGTCGATATAAATGCAGACACTGTCTGAAGTGATTGACAGAAGAGAAAAATTACAAAGATCAACTTGTCCTGACAAACTGGCTCTCTACGCAGGTGAATATTTTCAACCATTTAACACCACTAAAAAAAAACAAAATTAAATATGAACCCATCAAAATTTGACAGTGAGATCTGAGATAAATGTAAAATACTGTACTCAGACTAATGTTCACAATATATTGCATTGTTTGGATATTGAAGGTATAACGAAGAAATTCTGTGATAAGGAGTTCCCAAAATTTTGAACATGTATGGTCCATGACCAGGTGGCAATGCAATATCGGCACAAAAGATATAGCACTATTATACTGAAGGATATTATTTCTAAAGTTTTTTGATGTGTCATCTCCTATAAACTGTTTGATTTCTTCTGGCATATTGCTCGAAGGTATACTTATTTTCCCATTTAAGCAACACAGAGTAAATCGTTTGCAGAATTTCTCTCACATTAAAGTACAAAGCAGAACAAAACTGACATTTCATAGACAATGACCCAATAGAAAACAAAATGACCTTACTATCACGACACCTACGCTGACTTCCTCTTTCCTCGCCCAGTTAATGTACGCTTTGGTCTTTTGGGCGCGTGGACAACGATTCGGAATTCGACATAACCTTTAAACAACGTAACTTAAGTACAACCAAGCAAAACCCACTGTGCGAACGTTCTCTACAAAATACACCACAGAAGCAAATACATGCAAACTGTCAACACCACAATGCAATTATTACACTGAAACAATACCTTGACGAATGGTAGACAAATCTCAACAATCAAAAACAAACAAGCAGCATGGATCACATCTATGGACTCATGTATATCGATTTTGAAACTGCCACCCTTTGAAAGAAAACAATTGACTATTGACATGCGTACTATTAAAGAATGATTTAATTAATTAATTTACACTGTAAATGTTGGTGAATCAACACAAATGATATCTGATAACACATCTCGGGATCATATTCTTTCATTTAAAAGAAAAAATACAACCATCGGTTCAGTAGAAGCTCTAAATGAAGCCATGGCAAAATACCTTATTTTTTAAAATATATAGATTACCAACATTCATGATTCACAAATCACTTTTGTTTTTTATTGTTTTGCAGCAGATATAATGCTACATATGACGAAGCTGCAAAACAATAGCCGAACTGAAGGAAACATGGAACCTGCAAACCCTGCGAGTCCAATTGTTTTTTTCCTACATCATCTCTAAGATGCCCCATCACCTGTAGAACAACACGCTGCACCTAGGTACATGAGCTGAGAACTCATTTTGTGAAATGAGGCATGCATATGAGAGTACAACAATAGTAATTAAGGGTCAAAGAATTGCCTTAACAAACAAGTAGTTATAATGTACGTCATAGCCAAATTCAATCCAAAATATTACATTATTCCATTTTCTCTGTGATCACGTTTCTATTTTTAAAGAAAACAGCAGCTATTATTTTCCTTCAATCTCGCATATAAATGATCAATAAGATATTTCAGATTATATTCAACAACATTAAGATATTTATGCACAAGCCTACTGTACAGAATAACATTCATCATTTACAAAGGAAGTCATAAAAACTTACTTGGCAAGGGAACTTCCAAATCTATCTTGATATCAAAATCATGGGCTGAGAAAAGATCATCCGTTTTGCCTGGTGGTCTAGACACATCCTTCTTTTTGTCTACATCTTTGTCCTTATCTTTAATAGTTGTTGCAGTGGCTGGTTCAGCAGATTGTTGTACTTCTTGTTCAATCTTCAAGAAAATAAATACCAGTTGTAGTCAATGTGCAGTCAGCAAGTTGAAAAGTTTCATTATTTTCTTAAATTTATGGCAATAAAATGGTCTTTTATTTCTATGCAAGAATGTATGAATTACAGAAGAAATCTATTTGAAATACAATTTTCGGAGGAAAAAAAATGTTATACATATCAAATTTATATTAATCATGTTCACTATCTAACCGAAATTGGACATATAATAACATTCAAAAAACAAAATTTAATTAACCAAAATACAAACTACGTACAACTAGTGAAGAATTTTCAAAATTGTCAATACAAAAATTAGAATATGTAAGATAACATAATTTACCCCTACATCACTCACGAGTGATTTTCCAAGAACCCATTGCTATCAAATACAATTTTTTTTTATACTTACCATATTCTCTGCCGGAGCATTAGGAGTAGCATCTGCACTATCATCTCCATGAGTTTTGAACACCATGCGAGGCTTTGTACTTCTTCGGGTAAATGGATCATCAATTTTCTTACCTTTGTTCGCACGAACTTCTTCCTTTAGTCACAATGAAAACAAAATTAGTACAATTTTTACCAGTGACACATAAAACAAAATTACAATAACATATTAAAGGAGTATTTTATGCAAAATCACATCTAATAAATACCACTGATTTAATTAAACTAGCAAGTGTCAAACAATAATTTATTTTACATTACAGAGTATACAACAGAGTGACACTTGAACTCTCTTGAAAATTCATCTCAAAGCCATAACTGAAACAATATAATAATTACCAGCAGCATAACTTATTAAATAAGAATTTTTACTTACCATAATTGCTTTTTCAGCTTCTTCCACATTCTTTTTCCTGTTCCTGTCATTTATGTAACTAATGGAAGATATTGTTGATGTCCGCATCTTGTCAAGTTCTTCAGCCCTTTCCTCCAACTCTTGAAGCTTTTGACTGATTCGAGAAGCTTCTGCATCATCACCTCTGCACAATAATTGATCAGGTTACATTACCAGACAATCTAAAATCACGATTCTAATACACTTAAATAATAAAAAAAAATGAAAGAGTAATGGCATGAGAAATATCTTCACCAAATTTGTCTTTCACAGCTAACAGGTTTCATTGCCAGAAATCGCGTCAAGGAGCCAATTGGTCACCTGAATTAAGTTTCCTCTGTGCTTTCCCAGTGTAATTTCAGTTTTTTTCTGCATTAAAATTAGTGGGACATTGCACAGAAGTTCAATGAAAAAATCTGATCCAAAATTTTTGTTAAAAATTGCACACCATAATAGTTTATTCCTCACCACTAACTCCTCACAGAGGCATCACATGTTACATATATTACTAGACACAAGATAATATGCAAATGCATATTTAGACCATTTTTTAGGTTTTAGCATATTTTACTGAAAATCTGAATACAACTGAAATCAAATATGTGCAATCACTTGTTAGATACCACATGTATCACATAACTTTTGGGATTATAACTTGCTACCCATTCATTTTATGGTAGTTTCGATTGTCTTTCATGACAATTTTGAAGTGCAAGATGCCTCCAGTAAAAAAGGGTTTTTCAAGGTGGAATCCTATCCTGGAATATTTACTTACGAGGGCAGAAACATTTCACATTGTAGAGTTTGTGAGAAAACTATTTCAGGCACACAATTCTTGAACTGGTTTTAGTTAATATGTATTACGTCAGAAAGTACATAAGATAGGAGGTACCAATAAATGCACTTTTATAAGCTATGAAACAATTTGAACGGATAAAAACATACTTCGATACTGCCATGTCCCTCTGATACATCAGTTGAGTCTTTTTCATAGCATAGTTGTAGGGAGTAGTTTTGAATCTCTCTTTTTCTCGAACTATCTGCCAAATTTAAGAAAATTGTAAGAACAAGATAGAGCACAACAAAATAATTTAAGAACATGCAACTTAAATGTGAGACACATACTTTCTCAACATCTTCTTCTTTGAACTCGTATATCATTGCTTCCTTTATTTCTTTCAGTTTATTATCCAATTCCTCCATTGTTGGCATTGAAATTCCTTGTAGGGCACATGTTTCTCTCCATTTTAGGAACTCACTATCTGTAAACTCTTGGTTGCTGATAAATTCCAATCGAAAAACTCTTTCATGTGCACCATGCCTGAAAATATTAACAGTATTAGTAAGTTAGTATATTAGTAAGTGGTGGACGAACCCTTATTTTAGGTCAGTCACAAAGTAATATCTTATGCGAAGACTTTTTGCAGCACACATTTTGTGTCACATACATCAATTAAAGGAATCAATACACGAGGTTCTAGCGTAAATAACAGTATCAGACATTTCAGTTTCGCAAGGAAATGCAATGAGATATCGCGTTTTTACATGTAATGAGAGGCACAAACTTTAACACACTAACAAAAGGTTTTAAAAAAACGATTTAATGAGGCATTTAAAGACATTTATGAAAAGTTAAGTTTCTGACATCTAAAACAGATCACGATTAAATTAGTCAATTTTCATTATTCAGGAAAGTCAAGTCTTTTTCCATTTATGGAAGTGATTTTTTTTTTTAATTAATAGCACAGTATATAATCAAGATTATCTCCAAATTTTCTACAGTAAAGCATGTCTTATCAATTAAAATTATTTTTTAAATCTGAAAAAGATCTTTCCACTGACACAGAGGTTATAGAAGCGGAGTTAGTCACATTGCTTGTGTCCACTTCACATGGATCACGTTAATTCAAATGACATGTGTCTAATACAACCAAGCATTCGATTGGATTTATTAACAATGTATTCATAATGTGAAACTAATTTCATTTGTTGGCCAAAAATTACTCTAAAATCCCGAATCTGAGAGACAGATTCCAGGACACATTCCTCAATCTTATAATCAAAAACACATGTGTTTCTTTTTAATGTAATAGACATAGATTTGCATTTATCTCTATTCAATTTAAGATGCTCGAATTGCATCAACTCGACAGCATTGACTGTAACTCAGTACAATCTTGTATTATCATGTTAATAACCCGACAAATTTAAGATTGTCAGCATACAATAGGAATTTTGAGTTAGGTAGCAATCGTTGATAAATATAAAGAAAAGTAATGAACCCAGATGTGAACCTTGCAGAACTCCAGAGGCAATAAATGTTGCTACATATAAACGATTTATAATTAAGTTTTGAATCCTGCTTGCCAATAATTTTCGATTTCTTTCTAGAGAGAAACATGGAAACCCAAGCTCATTAGATTATGAAATCAAAATGCAGTGATTAAAAGTGTCAAAGGCCTTCAAAAAATCCATGTAAATAACGACTACCTGATTACTCTGGTCCAACTTTTTCATCAAATGTCGAAATGTTATCAAGTTAGTAACAGTTGATCTCCTCTTTCTGAAACCATGTTGCTCCACAATCAAAAACAGATTGACTTTCTCCATCAATTAAGTTGTTACTATTGATTCCATCAATATGGGCATCATACACAATTTAGAGATCGGCCTGTAATTTTTTATATTGGAACAATTATCATTTTTTTTAATTGCAAATAATGAAACTCATCTTCCATAACTCGGGGAGTACTCTCTCCTGTAGTGATTTCTCAAACCAAAATTGCAGAAAGGTGACAGGTTCGCATTACAATGTTTCAATAGTATGACAAGTTTTCCATCGGGGCCAGGAGAACTATTTATGTTTAGTTTATCTATGGGATTATAAACATCCCATTGCGTAATTTCCATAAAATCAATTTCAAGTCTATCTAGAATCACATTCATACTCACAAAGGACAATATCATCATCAGAAGTATATACAAATTCAAAATATGAAATAAAAAGATTTACAATCTATTGTGGTGAATCAGTACGACATTCATTGTAAAGCATAGGATTTTGGCTTTCCGGTAATATTCCTTTTTGCATTAGCATACTTCCAAATGGTTCTTACATCATGATTTATTCAGGATTGAATTTTAGCTAAAGAATTAGAGTAATCCTCAGATTGTTTAGCTGTACATTTTTTTCAAAGCGCTGAAAAAGGGAGTCCTTGATACTCAACAATTCTTTGTACTTCCAGTGTAACTGAGCTTTTGATCAAAGGATGCACATTAATTCAATTGAATACCAAGAAGGGAAACTATGAGGATGATAAGAGTCTTTTGGAAACACATGTCTCAATGATACAATACATTTTCTCTTAAAAATTTGAAGTGATATAATGATGTCAAAATTTAGAAATAGAGGATACCGATCAAAGTTTAATATTTCTTCATTAATAGTGATAAAATCAGCCCTATCAAAGTTATAACTTGTTTCTTGAAGATTCCCAGATGGAATTTCATGAGTAATTGACAATAAAATGTCAAGTGCAGGTTGGTAACAAAAGCCTTATGGACCAGAGATGTCTGGTCACGAACAAAGATTAAGTCCACAGTTTTATCTATACAATTTGAAACATCATTACAAATTTTGATATTAATTCACTTGATACCTGGAAGATTAAAATCAATAGTTATTAAAAATTTAGAATAAGGGTATTTGTCAAAAAATTTTCAATTGTATTTGTGAAGTCAATGTAGCAATCAATTGAAGATAAGGGGGAAAATAAACTGTACAAATAATATAAACAGAAGAATCAGTTTTCGATACTACAAAAACATTTTCCATGCAAGACTCAAATGCTGATCTCAAAGAGCTATTATATTTACTGTGAACAGCAACTAAAACTCCTCCACCACATTTCTTGTCACTCTCTATAGATGTTATACAAATATAAGTTGAGTTCCGCATCAGCATTACCTTCATGCAGCCTAGTATCTGTCAAAATCATTATATCCAAGAGGTCAAAAGCTGATGAAGATACATTTAGGTGAAGTTTGGTACAAAGACCACTGACATTTTGATAATATATTGACAGTCTTGAGGATTGCTCACTTCTCAGTTTTTCCGAAAAGATGATGCATCTTCATCCATCAAATGAACTCTCGAAATATAAGGCACACGATTTCAGAACTTCAAATTTTCTGTTGGATTACCCCTTTCTACATCCTGGGTGCAATTGGCAGAAATTTTAGTAGGGTCATTTAAGTTCTTTTTACTCTTTAAAATAGAGCGATGGAGTGATTTTTGAGAGTAATCCTCAAAGGACAAGGTTTAGGTGAGGAGATGACAATCTCCAACCATACTCCTTTTACCCAATCAAACCATGGAGTACTCACCGATATCAGATCATTATCAATCACCGATATCATCATCATCAACAGATTTTTAAATAGTCGACAGCTTGTTTATCCTCTGTCAAACGTTGTGTGAAAAAATTATGAGAGCTCTCGCTTGCATTGAAGATTATCCAAATTAATGTGATCGTCTATCGTGGTCAAGAAATTCAACATTCATTTCCTCGATATCTTAAGAGGAAGAAGACAAACTAAAATGATTATTGCTGTTCTTTAGAAACTGTGCTTCTCTCAGAAGGGCATCATTCGACGCCTGCAAAGTCTGAATCTGTTCGTTCAGTTTAGCGAGAGACATATTCACATTATCCTGATCATCAACCACTGCACACTCAGCACAACAAAAATGAACCCTCACCACAGTTCTCTTAAGAGCAAAAATTTCAATTCGAGGATATAAAATTAGAGCACAACGGATGTATCCTATCCTTGCCAGTGCTGCATTCCACAAATTCAGCTTTACTGGATTTGTTCTTAATCCATATAATTTCTTGACATACTGAACATTTATCAGACATTATAAAATAATTCAAAAATGCTCAATATTAAAAATAATTTTTATAACAAGTTTTAGAAATAGTGCTGAGAATCCCTACAGTGTCAATCCTGGATTGTCAAGGAATCTGTTTCTTTTGTGCATCCTACACATTCTGATAAAAGGGTATTGTGCCATGTGTGGATGAATTCAAGATCGCCAACTGCCTACTTTGACAGCAGAGCACTGACAACTGGTAAGATGATAGTTCAGAAGCACCACACTACATGCTTCAGTAGAGGGATACACTCCAGTTTGTTTACATCCATTTCCTTTTCCCTTTGAATAAACAATACACCTTCACAAGGGTAATTTAGCTCAATTTTGTCCAAAATATCAGATAGTGTTATTTATACCCAAAAGGCCTGAAATAAAGTACTGCTGATAATAAAGTACTTCAGTCTTCAGCCATATCACCCATTAAGAAAAAGAAAATTACAATTAAACAAAATAAATCATTTTCACTTTCTCTCAATTCATCAAACAATATTAAAAATGTTTACCTTAACCGGAGTCCTTTATTCGTTCTTGTACTTCCTAACTGATATATCTTTCCAGTTTCACACACTCCAGCAACCTCACATACCTGGTCAAGCAAGAAGGAAATGTAAGAAGAAATGGAAATATTTAAAAAGTATTTGTTCATTTATACAACTGCTCTTGATATTGTTACTTAATGAAAAAAATATACAAAGGAAGGGACACTCACTCTATAAACAGGTTTTCCATTATTGTTCCCAATACCTATTCGAACAAAACAGCCAGTCACAACTCTCTCAAAAAATGGAAGATGAACAAACCTGTAAAATACCCAAAAATAATTTCAAACAATCTATCCTCATAAAATATTGCCATACAAATACTTATATATCAACACACACAAACCAATTTAAATGAAGGGTTCATATTGAAATTCCAAAGAGAACTATAGAGTTTCTGTTTTACTTTAGATATCCAAACACACAGATCAGTCCCATACAAACAATAAAATAATTAATATTATTATAGTTACAATATTCCTCTTTTGAAATGCTAATGAAACCTAGGAACAAAACATTTAAACTTAACAATGCACAGAACTTACATCATAAATATGTGGTTTTGTCTAAAAATAAACTTTCTAAGACAAGGTAAGCAATGTTTTAAATTTGTGTACCATACTCATTTTTGCCAGATAGAATTTGTATATGGTTGCAAGTCAATCAAATGTGCATAGATTCAGACAAGAAATACACTGTCTGGCAAGAAAGTCCAACCAAGGATAATCAGTGTTCTAGATCAACTTGATTTTTTTTTAAATATTTTGGAAAAAGTAAGAAACTTCCCAAACTTGGAACTATCTCCCATGTTACCTGCAAAACGGAGGAACAGTGACGAACTAGTTTGCAGTTTACAATTCTACCTCATGACAATTAGACAATGCAAATTTTAAGTATATACTGTTAAGAATGTGAAAGAAATGTTAAAGAATCAGAGGCCACAAACAAAAGTGGTAACAGAAGGGAATATTCTTAGGTAGTGTCAAATGCAATGATGCATGAAAACATGATGATAATGATTTTCATAAAAAACATTCATATTATTTCAGAATGTTTCTCGAGTTACTCACCTTTCCATTTTGTGTCTGGAGAGACGAATCTTATTCAGTTCCTCCTTCTTTGTAACAAAAACTACTTTCTTCTTGGCCCGTGAACCAGACACAGATCTGAACAACAAAAATTTCATGAATGAGAATTTATGAATAAAGCACTAATTTCAAAGTAACAACAAAATATATCTGAAGGTATTTACGTTCACATTGGATTGTTGATCATTAACATTAGCTTTTTTCACACATTAATACAAACACATTTCTACAGGGGAAATGTCACTGAAATACCCAACTACTGGGTAGTAACCAATAAAAAGAAAATACAGTGAAACCCATATTTTACGCCACTCTAGGGACTGGTAAAAAAAAAGTGTAAAATCAAGGAAAATATAAAATCAAGGAAATTATTTTTTTGCACAATTTTGTTTTAAAACAAGTTGTAATTCTAAAAATAATACATTAAAACTTAAATTGAAAAGAAATGAATAGAAACTAGTAGCGCTAAATAGCACATACATTCTCACCCTACTTTCATGCAACATTATATGAATAGGTCTAAAATTTTCGAAAAATTATGCATGACCTTAATTCAAAATCTATATCTAAGGAACAGATTTCATCTGCTCCTTAAAAATATTTACCTTCATAATTGTTGTGGGAAGATACCGAAAAATGGTACCGGAAGATACCGAACTATCGCAATTTAAAAAAAAAAAAAAAAAAGTTTTTCAATGAACATGAGACCTATAACATTCTCTTTAAAGTTCTTCACACTATCCAACAACAAATTGTTATCGAAAACAATGGAGCCATTATTTTGGTAATTTTGAAAATGTATGAGGGTTTCATGTAAAGTACCCCCAAAAATTACTGCATTGGTTTCAAATTAAAGGGCCACGATATTAGCCAGATTGATAGGGGAATATCAATTTTGGAGAAAATTGGCTGAATTGTTTAGCCGTTAGCATTGTTCTGCTAGCACTGGACAGACATTTGGCATCAATCGATTTTTCCATATGCAGGACCCTTAAAATTCTGCACCACATGGATTATTTTCTCTAAATTTTTCTAAATTGGATTTATTCACTTTTTCGGTACCAGGGCCTGGCAATTAGTATTTTTCTGTCACAAATTTGACACACTACATAATTCTCTGTACTGCATAAGTGTTTGCAAGAAAGTAAAAACCAGCAACTGACGTATCACTGATAACAAACTAACTCAACAAACACATGGGAAACGAAACATGTGGACTCAGTCCTGGAAAATTACTCAACCAACCAATTTAGAACATTCACCAAGATATACTCAGATTTGTAAATAGCAAATCACACAACATTTAAATGTATCCCCACCACCCTTCCCGAAAGTGACACCGTCATGGCCACCTTTTCTTTCACAATGTCTGTCTAAATTAAGAGTCCTGCCGTGCAAAAATCTTAATATCAGGGTTTTAATACACAGTAGGACTTCACAAGTCACACACAAAATTGAGGAAAATATAAAATCATGGAAACATAATCGAGGAACATTATACATTACTTATATGGATGCTTTGACAGGACTACTCATAATGATGTACATTCTGGGAAAACGTAAAATCAGGGATTGTAAAATCTAGGTTTCACTGTATCATGAAAACAGAGGACACTGGCAGAATCAAGTATGGAGAGAGCATGAATTCTGGAAAAGAATCAAGGGAAATTACTAATGAAAAAGTACAAAACAAACAATTGAAAATAATGGATTTTTAAGGACAAATAAAGATAACGCAGTTCATACTGTTAATGTATTTTGCTGTATGTTTAAATTTGGTGCTCCATACATTAATGTCATAGTTAAATATAAGAGTAAAACTAAAAATCAAACAATCATCTAACTAATGAGGAAAAGAAAGAAACACTGTATTACAATATAGCTATTTAATTAATAATTAAATTTAATTAATACGATGAGTTATAAATGTTCCTATCAAGATCAATTGTATGTGACAAAAAATGTGTATTCTGTTCTAATCTATTTCTGAAAATTGTAAGCTTTGTGCTAACCTTTTATCTGAATCCGAGTCACTGCTGCTATGAGAAGAAGAACTACTGCTTCTACTCTTCCTTCGCTGCGGTTCTTCTTTCTCCGACTTTTCACTATCTGATCCACTATCATCCGAATAGATATCAGAAGCCTTTAGTTTCGTCTTTGAACTACTGTTCTTCTCTTCTGGTTGCTCTGCCTCCTCTTCCTCTGGTTCTGGAGCTCCTTCCTTTTCTTCTTCACGGCGCTTTTCTTGCTCTATACGTTGTTGCTTTTCCTTTTCCTCTGCAAGGATGTAAAATTTTTTCAATGACAAATATTTTTACTTGCAAGCCTTATATCCCAAGATGGCCCACCACAGTATTCCATAATGTAAAGAATACTGCTAAGAGAAACCAAGATCGAGATTTCTATGTATTCAGGAAGGCCACTCATTTCTGACTTTTTCTGGCTTTCCAAAACATTTTTCATTTTTTCCCGACACTTCTTAAAGAAAATATTAAAGCTACCCCGATACTAATTGGTCAGCTCTCTAATTTCGCCATGACAAAGTACAAATTAACAATATTTTCTCAACAAATAAAAACTGAACAAAAAATAACGTTCCACTTATTTAAGGAATAATATGTAGTTTTATAACCCCCTGAAAATGTTGACAATTGTCTGACCCTCACTTTTAATAGTTCTACAAATTCCCCAATTTTTCCAGAACTTTTCTGGTATTTCCCAAATTCCCAGATTTTCCCTGTTTTTTCAGGAAGTGGCCATCATATAACAAGAAAATGAAGAGATAAGTTAGCAGTTTAATAAATAACAAGCTCAATGATCAAAATGATTAGTTAACTTTGCAAATTAGGCAAACAACAGTTACATGACGCACACACATTTCCACACAAATCATACTAAAGGGACTACACCAACAACTAACAAAATAATAAAAGGAAACAAAAAGAAAGAAAAATTTTAAAAAACTCATTCGGGTGTTTTAATCCAAGTTACAGGAATTTGTTAACTTTATTGATGTTATTTCTATTTTCAATGGAGATCTCCTCGGTACAGCTGAAGTAATAGATAATCAGAGGTCAGGCAAAAGTGACTAAACATTAAAATGATGTTTTCAAGAAAAAATGTTCAATTAACATGATAAGCACCAAATTCATGAACATTCCATTACAATGTTTTTCTTTAAATCTCTTTTTAATAAGAAAAATTTGAATCCACAAATTCACTGAACAGTGTGATGAGGTTTCTTATTAACAAAAAGGAGTTGATTCAATTTATTTTTACAAATTAAAGAACTTTGAACAATTAATTCATTAAAAATGTCAATGTCAACAATAATAAATATGTAACAGAAACAACTGCAATATAAAATATTCAGGTTTCCAGAAGAATCATATTAAAAAAATTAAAGAGAGAGAGAGAGAGAACAAGAGGTTTAATGTATTATTGAACCATTTCATAAAAGATGGCCAGTACTTTTATTATAAACATAATTAATGGTGTCCAACTGGTAGGTCTCCAGAGAATCTGTCCATGTTAAGATGATCAGACAGGTTTAAATGACAGGAAGGTTGTAAGGCATTATTTTCAGAAGGCCTACTCTTCCTACATTTTAACATTTGGAGTTTTCAAACCGACAAAGCACATTCAAGTTGATGCTATTTTTTGCTATTGAATTTTAACATCTACAAAATCTTCTGTCTGATTACAGTCAAGAGTAGCATCGATGCTCATACTTTACTAGGGTATTTTTCTTCACATCTCCTTTGAAACAACCAATACAGGTTTCTTAAATGCTACACTTGCCTTTTTTTGTGGATATATTTCTGCTATCATTTTGGGCACCGCACTGAACCTCAAAGGAGGTTTTTTTCGCAGCTTCCAAAACTGTTGAGCATTATAGGACATAAAATCTGTGTGGTTCTAACTTAGATATATTTCCAGGGACGGTTTTCATTCAGTGAAAATATTTTTAGCATAAAGAATTTATTATTAGAGTACTTTGCATTCATGTATACAAAGAAAAAGAATAAAATACATAAGAAATAATTAATTTCTCATACATACATACACTAATTTAACACACCTGTAATACCAGTTATTGTTGATGTAATATAAATGAAAATGATACATTCACTCTTCATGGAATGTAAATAAACTGACTTTAGAAAAAAAAGAATATTTCAATAAACTGAACTGAACTCAAAAATTACTTCAGTACTATCTAAAAGTCAAGATATTCGTTATTACTATGTAATAATGCACTAAATCCAAACTATTGTGCAATAAACTATAACATAAATGGAAGTTTACACGTTACATGAATTTGAATTTTATGTTTCTCTAATAAAGTGGGTAAATTTATTACTTTCATTCGGTAGATTTAATTACTAAAACAGAAAAAAAGTTTCATCATGAAACTCTAGAATATAGAACAATTTGAAAAAGGTACAGTCAAGAAGAAAACTCTCACCTCTCTCTTTCTTTTCTTCACGGCGTGCTTTAAGAAGATTCATTGCATGGGCTTTTTTGTCTATTCTTCCTCTGATTTCTTCAACAGTCTTTTTTCGTTCCTTACTCCTTTCTTTAGCATCCATTTTTTCTTCTTTTTTCTTTTCCTGGTCTCGTTTCTTTTTCATTTCTTGTTTCTTAGCCAAACGTAATTTCTTTTCAATTTCAAACCTGTGAATGCAAATAATTAAATATCTAAGTATAATAAAAAAAATAAAAATAAAACAACAAACAATAAGGGGTTCAAAATACAAAAAAATTTAGAAGGTAACAGTTCTTCAAAATATGTTTTCTAAAAAATACCTTGTCTTCATCACTTCTCTCTGTTCTATGCGTTTGAAAATTTCCTGTTCTCTTTCCTTCTCCGTCATTTGTGCAAGACGAGCTTGATCTTCCTCGTCACCCATTAAGTTATCATCATAACCGTCATTGAATTCTTCTTGACTAAGGTCTGAACTGTCTGAATCACTTCCTTCTGAATCAGACACTTCACCTGTTAAACAAATTCACAAAATTTTGAAATATTTTGTAATAATAATTTAAAGAAAAAAAAGTTGTATCGTGAAGTTACATTCATTTCAGAGAAAAGTAAGCACCACAAAACAATTATTCTGTCTTATCAAAAAATTTAATTGTTAATATAGAATTTATTTAAGTACAGTACAAGACAAAGTAAATTTCGGCAACTTTCACATTCTTAGTACAAACAGAAAATGGCTTTTACTATTATTCATTATTAATTTTCTATGGTTAGATTAAATTACCCATTCTTTTCTTTCAATATATGGGTCAAAGTTGAACTACAACTAATATTACCATCATTATTTCATATTTAAACCATGAACTACACTTCTTTTTCTAGCAATAATAAGTTTTAAATATTTACCATAATATTCAGTTGCAGAAGGTAACATTTTTACTTACCTTCTTCCGGCTCAGATTCCTTCCCTTTATCATCTTCATCATCATCATCACTACCTGATGAAGATTTAGTAACTGTCCTTTTGCCAGTTCGTTTAGCAGGTTTTGCTTTTTTCTTTTTCTTGTTATTTCCCCTAGCATCCCAATCATCATCTGAGTCTGATGTATCAGAGTCTGTGAAAGTGTTTTCAGGTTTTTTCGCTGGAGGATTTGTAGCTGTGGAAGTCTGGTTGGTGCTGCTGTTTTCACTTGTGGCCTCATCTTGCTGTTTTGTTTTCTTCTTTTTGGATAATGTTAACAACTCCTGCAGATAAAATTAAAAAGTTTCTTGTATGAATACTAAAGAATGTCAACCCAAACCTTTAATTTAAATCCCTTGTGAAAAGAAATTAATGAATTTATTACATATTAATATTAAAATTTGATTATAATATTCAATACTAGTTCAATAAAAAACACAAATACTATGGATTTGTTAACGAGAAAACAAACGCAAAAAAAATAGAATTAAACGTCTTCCATTGTTCCAAATTTCCTAGTGAGATTCCTTACTTAACTGATCAGGAATGTCACTGATCCACAAGCAAGTTCACACACAACTTTCTTCCATTTCCAATAACGATTTAAAGTTCTGCACTCTACAAATTTCCTCTGGCAACGGTTCAATTGTTGGAAATTACAAACCATTTTAAGTGCACGATGAGAGAATTACAGAATAGAGGTTAAAGAGACGAGCATGATAAATCAATAATATTCCTACTTACCGACTCCAAATCCGAATCACTACCATCACTTTCGCCGCTTTCCGACTCTATTAGAACCTGGCTCTTTCGTTTGACCATCGTTCCTCACAAATGCGTCACAAACTATTAAAATCTCAATCTTCAACAACAAAGTATTGCAGCTCCGGCGACTACTCTATCGCTGCAAAATGCTATTACCGTCAGAGCGGCAAACTCAGGAACAAATGACTACCAATGGCGACATAGTTTTGCAAAGGTAGCCAACACACGACACCCTACATTCCATTCATCAGCAATTTGAAAATTATGAAACAAACATTCTGCAGACACTGATGATATTACTTGGAGAGAAAAACACATCGTAATTCACAAGTATAAAACCTTTTCTCAAATACACGCTTCCCGCGCGAGTACTGCTTATGTTGGCTGCGCAGTTCTCGAAGATCACTGTTCAATGGCGGCGAATTCAAAATTCACAGCAATAGCGCCCTCTGCATCTAATTTCACGAAAGGGTTGTATCACTGCCATCCAAACCTGGTTATCATTCTGTATGTCTTTTTTTAACAAACTTTGCTATAACTTGCTGCAATATTTTTACTACAATCAAGATGCTCACAAAACAAATATTTAATATGTGAGAATTGTGAGGCAACAAACAATTCCTATAGTGTATTGAGTAAATGAACTATATTAAAAAAAACATTACAACTATAAATTCTTTGGTTGCTACTTAAATAACAAAACAAAAACTCAATATTTATTGCTTGGTGACAAATGTGCATCTATAAGAACTACATAATTGAATGAACATAAATCACTACTGCAGACTTTCCTGAGGATAGTCTCTCACTTCTTTTCTAGGATGTCTAAAAATATCTACAACCGAAAACTTTAGTTTTCACCTATATTAAGGGTAAGCGAGTCAAATATTGTATCACTGAGTCATCAGTTATTTCACACTACATATTTCTTCATGGATAAAAAAAATCACTGAACCAACATCAGATAACACAATAAAAAATTCTTGATAGTAATTTTTTCTTGCATCAAAGTTGTTAATTAAATGAACCGATGCAAAGTGACTCTTCAAGTGTAACAATTGCCTTCAGAATTATCAATCTTCAACTAAAGAAATAAACAGATTTTAAAACATTTTCCAAATCAAAATCTCCAGTTGAGGGTAGCTGTTTCAGAAGCATGTTGAGTTCCTGCCAACCAGTCGGAGCATTTTCGACACTGAAAAGAAATAATTGAGTGGTTTGAAATTTAATTGTATACCAAATTTTATTAAAAGTAATGTTATTTTTACGAAAGCTTCATTAATTGTACCTTCCTGAATATCCAAATTTTTCATACAAAAATTTGGATAAGTCTTTCAAAATAGGTTGAGAATGCAAAGCTACAAATTGCTCTCTGCATATCTGAAATGAAAGGAAAATTAAAAATTGCATAAAATAAATCATCACAAAACAAGGACAGACTATCATGCTAGCAAACATCACTCAATGGCAATATAAATTAAAAATATAATAATTATTATAATAATTTATGATCAACATCAGCAAGCTGGTTGCATTATTTGCCAATATGATAAACAAAGAAAAATAAAACATCTGGATGTTTACGAGTAACTGCTCCTAATGACAAAGTCCTTTGTTTCTAATTTTCTCAAAGTTCAAACTCATTTGAGATGGAAGTAACAGTAACTTGTGTTTGGTGTAGTAAAGATTGAAATATTGTTGCAGTGAAATGACTAAAAATATCACCAAATATTCTGCAGAATTTTTATTTTATGTTGGATTTAATCATAAAGAATGCATGCCACTGATTTCAACTATATTCAGAGTATTGTTTGCCTTTGGCTTGCTGCCATGACACAATGATGACTGCCAAACAACATGTCATACTGCATGATGAAGATTTTGAATAATTAATAATTTATAATTCCAGACCACATAAGATTTATTTCAGACATTTAACTCACTAACATCCATAACTTCATGTGGATACCTATTGTGACACGTCCGTGCATGCACAGTCATTGTTGGAACTTTCTGGAAGCATGTATTTACAACTTTTTGTCCTAAACCATTGTTATGTTCTTAAATAATACTACCAGAGAACTCCAAAGCACCAAAAGCTGGTAATGATTGAAGAGATAAAATCCACAAAAGAATATTTGAGATAAGAAAGAAAGAAAAAAACTTGAATTTGACTGTTCCATTTTTGGAACAATGGATTAAAACAGCAGTGTTTAGTGCTCCAATTCCATAACCCTGATATAATTTCTTAGACATGTGACTACTAGATCAAGTTTCTGATCATAATTTTTATGTAATGTTGTTGATTGCTGCTGTGTGGATTTGCTTACTTTTTCCACCAGCCTCCACAATTCCAAGGTATTTCCAAAAGCCGGATATTTGGAGACATTACAATGCATTCTTTGTTTGGTGTCTCAATCAGGTTTTCAATCACTTCTTAATATTATTTGTTCCAAATGAAAATATTTAGTTAAAGATCAAAATCACTAGCCTTCTTTAGCAAAGAATTTCTTGCAAAAATTGTAACAGAAAATTCAATAATTGTCCTTAATAATTGTTTTTAGTAATTAAAATTTGTCCCGACTTCATTTTCATCATTGAGACCTGGTTAAACAATAAAATACCCGAATCCCTCAACCTTGCACAAAATTTCACAATATTCTGAAAAGATAGACCAATTACTGGGTGAGGGGATTATTCATTTGACAAGCAGAATGGGATTACTGGTTCCGAGGGTTGAAAACCTAGATAGTTACAATAACCCAGAGACGGAAGTGAGGAAACTTTCCGAAGCTCAAAGTGTCTCTTGGGAGAGTTTCCTTTGTCTTCGGAGACCCCTAACCCAACCCCAACCCTAACCCAGCCCAATGTCAGAGAAATCTGACATGGCGCTATTTTTAAGTATAGATGAGATCATCTAGAGAGCAGATAAAACCATAATTGTTGGTTTTTTAAACTCCTAGGTATATAATGGTGAGACTGCAACAACAGAAGCGGCACTTGATTTTTACTTTCTCGCATTACTTTGTACAAAGATAACTGCTAATTTAAGAGAAAAGAATAATAGAATAACAGAAAAGCTCATAATGCCAGGCCTTGGTAAGAAAAGTGTCTCACAGTGCCAGGCCTTGGTAAGAATAAGATGATAAATCTTGTTCCTAAATATAGTAAATTACTTCCTCTAACTTGTGCAGTCAGAATTCCTGTTTTGTGGGTCCTTGATACCAAAAGAAACAATTGATGGCAAAATGTCTGCCTGTTGCTAGCGCCTAAACAGTTCACATGATTTTCTCAAAAATTGATACTCCTCAAGCAATTGGAAGACACTTGAGATCCTCAGTGTCTTTGAAACAGATATTTTGATTTGGGGCGTGTTTTTTTACACAAAGCCTAAACAACATTTTAAATATTTTCACAAAAATGGATCCAAATTCTTTTACTAAACTTTGTTCTCTGATAGCATAAAGGATGTTTAAAAAAATGGCACAGGTATCATTTTCATTAAAATACTTGATTTTTCGAAAATCGCAAAATTTCAAACATTTTTCAGCATCTTCCTACAAGTACAAAAATTGAAGATAGAGACTTTTCTGTTAATAAAATCTGTTGTTCAAAGACAGATCATGAAATAATGTAATGTACAATTTTTCAAACATGAGTTGTTTTTATTTAATTTTGTATGAAATACAGAGAATTAAAAAATGATTAAACAATTATTTTCTCAGAAATGGCTTCAAATTTTTGCTTTAAATTTTCTCCTTGATGCATTAAAGGGCAGTAAAAAAAGTAGTGCTAGTCTCATTTTAGGAAAACTCTCACTATTTTAAAAAATTGTAATAATTAGCAAACAATTATCATTTTAAATCTACAATATTGTACCAATAGATTTTTGCTTTAAACAAAATCTGTTCTAAAAAAATAAGATCTTAAAAAACATCTTCAACGATTTTTTGAAAAAATTAGTAGTTTTCACATAATTTCTGCTTAAATTTAATGCAATAAAAAAAAACAATATTTTCTCAAAACCTCTCCAAACTCCTTCCAAGCATAGAACAACGAACACTTAAAAGAATGGCACAGGTCTAATTTTCGTTGAACTTTCTGAATTTTCAGAAATTGCAAAAATTAGAAACAGGAGGAAGTATGTGATGTTGTACCACCACTCGTTTATAAATAAAGACGCTCGAATCTAACTCAAATAGTAACTAGTCCCACAAGATACAGAGATGGTCAAACACTCACTCTTTATATAAAAAAGCAGATTAATGAGCAAAGATCAGAAATGTGCAAAGTAATTCAAGACGAAGACAAAGGTAAACATTATGAGGAAATAGCCACACAACTACTGACACTGCTAAAATTAAACTCACCACTTCCAAAAAAGAGAACTGAGATATACAAATTATGGTTAGATATTTCCCTGATGAGAATGTCGAGGAGAAAACAAAAAGCATTAAGGAAATACAAGAAAAGTACCAGTGATCCGGACTACAAGGCCAATACTTTAATCACTAATGCTTTGACCACTAAAATGAGAAAAGCCAGTCAACTCGAATGAGGAAAACACAGTTTTGAGAACGGTGGGAAATATTTCTATGTATTCGCAGCAAAATCTCTTCAAAACCCGGAATGCTGATGATGCTCAAACAGCAACCTCTCACCAGAACCCTCAGAAATAGCCAAACAGAGTTTGTCGCAGAATTTAAGAAGGTATATAGAAAGGAAGCACAGCTAGATCTCAAGGCACTTGAAGAAGTGGATAATATGTTAAATGACACAGAATTTATAGGGATTGAAATAGGCAAGATATTGATGGCCTTCATGTTAATCAGCAGCTGGCCTAAATGGAATTCCACATGACATACTTAGGAACTCTTCTAAACTGGCCCCAATTCTGAAGAGTATTTTTAATCTTTCAATATTGCCTGGTAGAGTTCCACAGGCTTGGCAATGTACTGCCACCAATGTTGTTGTATACAAAAAGGGTGACAACAAGACAACAGACTGTTTAGTCTAGCAAGTTTTGTTGGGAATGTAATGTCATGGAGAGAACTGTAATCCATAGGATTCAAGAACATACAGACAAACATGGAATTATTACCCCACAACATGGTTTCATGCCAAAGGTCAACAATAACCAATCTGTTGAGTACGCTAAATGTATGGACAATATTGTTGGACATAATTTATCTGGACTATGCCACGGCCTTTGTTGAAGTACCATGCAGTCAACTTCAGAAGAAGCTTCTACATCTCAGAATTAGAGGGAAGGTACTAGCTTGGCTCACTGATTTCCTCTCAAATAGGTACTTTCATGTAAGAATCAGTGATGTCTCTTCAACCCCCAACCCTGTATCTAGCAGTGCTACAGAGATCTGTGCTGGGACATATCTTATTAATCTTGTATTGCAGTGAGCCCGTTTAGAGACATGAAACAACACAATTTTAGTGGCAATAACAGAAAGGGTATTAATATTGATTGTTTCAGGTCCAATCCTAAAGAGCAGCAGAGAAAAGGTTTCACAATATCCCACAATAGCCTCCATTTCCAGTGGAAATCATAAGATCCACATAATATTCCTGTTGCTCTAAACAGCACTTTATTGTAGATGCAGAGTTAAGGTTCCCACAGACCAGCACAAAACATCCACATCAGATGTAGTGATGAAAGTTCCATGTCAGTCACGGTAATTGGAATTCATGTGTGTATTCACACTACAGCATCAGTTGTGAGACAGCATTTGGTGACTGTTTTCCTCATCCGATAAAGAAGAGGCACTTGCTATTGTTCAATTTAAATATAATGACTTGTGAAAGATCAAGAGCTGGACATGGATATCCAATTAGGAACTTTGAACTTACAACTTCAAATTTTGGTATTGAAGCTATCAGTCCCAGCCTCAACTGGAAAGATAAGGCAACAAGTTTGCAGATATTTTATCAATTGAACCTGACCCTTCGTACGCAAATCAATTAATTCTTCAAATTTAAACAAAATTTTGTTGCAATTATGTGTTTTTGAGTTGAAGAGTTTGTAACACAATTGAACAACAATCACTCTAATTATGAAATCTAAAAATTGGATATATTATTTCTTTGCTGAAAAAATCTAAATTTCTGTACGTCAAACTAAACTTCAGACCAACTATTAAGACTTTTTTCATTCATTATAACTTATCCAATATCATGTTTTATTAGAAACCCATTTTGTTTTCCCCCTATTGCAAGTTCAACACCACTTCGGTATTGAATTTTGAATTATGCTCCATGACTTTTGTTCACAAACGTACAACATACAATATCATACGTGGCCACAGTAAAGTTATACCTTGTTCATTATATCAACTGTACAAGGGTGAGTCCAGTAGCAGTCGTGCACTGAAACAAATGTAATGCCTGCTCTTTCACAAAAAAGAGATGTAAGCATCATATGGCTTGAATCCAGAGAGTGAATAAAATTTGGAGGAAAAGCATTCTTCTGTTTCATTACATTTGGCTTTCTGCAAGAAAAACAGACCAAACAAGTTAAGAGGTCGAATCTACACAATACATTTCTACTTAAATACAAAATATTATACATTTTTTCAGTACATACATCAGCTTTAATACATAATAGATGTAATATTATACCGGGAGATCAGTTTAACACGCAATCCAAGCAGACAGCGAATTGCATTGGCAACTATGTATGAGCAGGTCAAATATATAGCAGGTGGCGGTTTCAAGCAGGTAAACTGTCGGCAAGAATGCTTAATCATCTCTCCCCTAATGCCACCCGAACGAGGAGAACAGGTGACCATAGTGGCTACGAGTTCAAAGAGAATGGCACGTGCCTGCTTGTTTGGCACTGAAAGAGTATTGTATTGACATGAACAGTGATTTTTTTGTAAATTGTTTAAAAGTAAAATAAGCCTGCAATGTAAAATATACATTCATACATTAATTCCTGCTTTGGTTGTTTTAGTTTCTCAAAAAATTGGATCCAAAAATTTACACATTTTTTCTTGTTTTAAATAAGTAATAAACAAATTATTAATTCTATATTATTGAAAATTATTATTTAAATAATGTTACTTTAAAAATAAAAATGTTTTAAAAAAGCAGATCAATAGTCAGTGTGTTATAATTTGGGAAAAAAGGAAAAAATAAAAATTCATTATTGTGTTTAAAATTGTTCTCTACAGATTTTCCGAGCATAGAACGTCGCTAATCAATTCTTAACAAACATTTGGAGTGGCTGAAAGTAGGTTCTATCTCTACAGAAGTAATTCTACACTAGATTTCACCACACATAAGAATTTTATTCAAAATACGAAATACGTTCATAGAATATGTTACAATATTTACGAGAAGCCAGAGTTCCAGTGAATAGTAGTACCGTGTAGCCAGTGATGGATCGCAGGGGGTTCCCCCCCCCCCCCCCGTCGAACAACGCATAAGACAATTTTCTGTAAAAAATATTTGTTAGTTTTCGATCGAGTAACGAATATGCTGTTTGAGACATGAGTAAAATTGCAGTTGAAATTACTTTTGTTCTCAGAAATTCTGTCATCCTTGACTCCAAGTATGCAGTAAGCGAGGGGGGCGGGGGTGACAATTATGGCGAAGATATGGTGATCATAGAAGCCCAGCAGCATTATATTTAATTTTTAAGAAACATGATTCCGTAACATATAATTCAAACGCGCATCTGAAATATTCCGTTCCGACATATAAATATATTAAAATATAACGAAACATGTAGTAGTAGGTAAAATTTGTAAAAATATGCAATTATACCAAAATATGTAAAAATATGTAAAATAAAAATAGTTCCAATTCATTCAGAATGTCTTGCAAACTCAAAAAAATATTATTTAATGCAGGTATCTAGTTCCTGTAAAAACATGTAATTACATGGAAATCCGTTCCCTAGTTATAATCACAGGTTAAAATGTAAGTGAAAGATTGTCACTGGTTGGAGATACATCACAGCTTTGCACTTCATTCCATTAATCTCCACTTCAATGATAAAAGTTTTGTAAATTCCTTGCAAACAAAAATAAGAAAGCTAGTTTAGTAATTGGTAAAAAAGAAACGGAAATTATTTATTATGAAGAAGAATTGATGTAAAAAACAAGTGAACCTCATAAAAAATTTTCAAAATGCCCTCCATTTGCTAACCCACACAGAAGCATTAACTTGCATGAGAACATTTGCTGCAACTTGATGTAAAGTTTCTTCGTCAATCATGCAAATTGCTTCCTCGATATTTCTTTGCAGTTCTTTGATATTAGCAACCTTCTTCGCATAAACTTTACTTTTGAGGCATCCCTAAAGATAAAATCTAACAAGGACAAATCAGGTGAACAAGGGACCACAAACCTCGTCAAATTATTGTGTTCCCAAAAACCTCTTCCAGAAATTTTTGTTGACTTGGGAATATGTGATGTCGCCCCATTCTGCTGAAATCAACAACTTCATTTATCCTTTTCAAGAGGATACAAAATTTCTCTATATATTCTAATACGTTTCCTCCTTTACTGTTTCTTTGAATAACAACAGACCAATTATTCTGCATCGAGTTTGGTACACCATACTCAAATCTTTTTTTTAATGCAATGGTCTCTCTACTGTTTCCTGAGATCTCTCAGTACCCTGGAGTGCACTGTTTTGCTGGTTAACATATCCATTCATACAGAAGGAAGTCTCATCTCTAAAAAAACTTTATCAAGTGCCTCAAGGCTTTTGCTAACAATTCATCGTAGCCAATTACAGAAATTCATGCGAGCAGTCCAATCACGAACCTTACGCTCCTGAGATGCCCGCTGAGTGCACGGTTTCATTCTTCTGTGGCACAGTGCGCAGTTTCATTTTTCTGTGGCACAGTGCGCACTTCGGTACGAAAATTGCTGCTGAAACTTTCTTAATAATATTTTCGGGAAAGATGAAAGAATATCCTGAACTTTAATTTTCGCTGCATGAGCACTGTATTTTGGCAACTGCATTTTCGATCAAACACACTCCTTGTCTAGTGATAGAATTTCTACAACTGCAATATGGTACTCTTCTTCAGAATAGACTCAGATGAAATTTTTTATCTGAAAGCTGTCTGGCACTCTGAAAAATTTACGTTTGAAAATAATTTTCCTCCCCTATAAATTTGCGCTCCTGTATGCTGAAGCATATTGTAAGCTACCTTCAAACCAGTGAATGAAGACGCAGACTGTTTGCCCAGTGCTTTGAGCAGGAATGACACAGACCACACAAAGGGGGCGAGAGAGAGGAAACAGGTGGTGAGTGAAGGGACTGTCACAAAAATACAGTCAAAGGAGCTGTCCCAGAAGCAGTGTTGCAATTCTTTCACTTTCCTCTCAGGCTCTCGAAAACCAGGGATGCTGGATGCAGCTGGATGATTGTTTTAAACTGATCATCCGGTACATATATGATATTACATATATTGCTATGAAGATCAACTATGAACGTAACATAGCAGACAAATTCATCAAAAGATAATGTAAAAATTCAATGTCTTACTCAAACATATCCATGGTAAAATGTTCATTTAATTTCTGTGTTTTGTTTTGATACTCTGGTCGTCGGATAAAACGAACATATGGCTGAACCACTGGTAATCCCAAAGGAGTAATCCATTCTACATTTTCACCACGAATCTGTGCTATGTAGCGAGCACATTCTGTAAACCAATCCTGAAACAATAAATTCCAACCAACAACGCAATTATGTAATTCTTTGTAAATACGTATGAACCTAGTTAACTATAAAATTCTACATGATTTTCTAAAAAACATTATTTTAATGAATTTGGAAGAATACTGGAACAGGATTCTTCTAAGCATTTTTTGCTATTTAAACAAATTATTAGTGAGTAGATTAAATTTCACCTTTATCTTTCTAATAAGTTAGTTGAACGACGAACTTCTCTTCTGCCTATCCAGTCTGCTCACCCCACATACCTTACCTGCTCAACCTTCTTGTCCAACTTCCTTCTGCCTGCCTATCAACTGCCCTTGCTGTTTGCCCCGCCCACTTCTATCCTCTCAAACCACCCTGCCCACAATAAACACTTATAGAGGTTAGGTATATTTACTAGATAACATTAACAGATATTTCAAGTACTATCATCTTTCACAAATTCCTCGCAAACAAATACTTCAATTGCATCCTCACCTGAATTTCTTTAGTTGAAGTGAACATTTCTCGTAAACTATCAAATGTCTTGACAACCAAATAAGATGAGCCATGCCACACATATTCCTTAGGAAAATCTTCAATATCTGCAGAACAAGACAAATATACATTTTACTCAGTGTATATTGAAGAAAGTAAAAATTTTAAAAATATACAATGCTTCAATACCTTTTAGTTGTCGTGCTATCTGAAGTCTCGCTCCATACCTTGTCACTCCATAAACTGTGGTCATCACAGTTTGTTTAATCACTTTGCGTCGAACAAAACCATCGAGAATTTGAGCTATTTTAACTCCAGCAGCTGCATCTTTTGAACGTTCTCTTTCAACCTGCAAATTTGATCAAAAAATTTACAGGTGCAAACACAAATTGAACCACAGATGCTTTAGTGATCAGTTGGTAATTGTTAATACTTTGCAATTGGAAATAGCAGAAACAGGAGACGTTTTCAATAATGCCAATGAAAAGTTAAACTTTTTTAAAACAAACTTTAAGGTAATAACAAAATACCTTACAGAGCATCGTGAATCCATGACATTGGGAAATGAAGAAGAAAATGAGAAAGCCGGAGTTGAAGATAACTACAGAAAATTCTGCAACATATCCCAGGAATTATTATCTACTTATTCACGAAAATACAGGAAGAAGAAAAACTTAAACAAATCACGGATCGACCATGAGATGAAAAAGCGAATCAGAGATAAATGCAGGGCATGGTACAAGTATAGCAAAACTACAGCAGATGAACATTATGAGGACTATAGAAGAATTTCCAACAGGCTCACACTAGATATACAGATGAAAAGAGAAAATGAGAAGCAAGTGGTATTAAAAGGAGCCAAGAGTTTCTATTCTCATATCAGGAAGCAGACCGTGCAAAACAGGACCACCAAGAATCATACAATGCAGGGGGGCTCACAGTAACTAAACCTCTGCAAATTGCAGAACACTTTGCTCACTACTTTGCAGAGGTTTACACAATGGAACCACTGAATCAACTACCAAATATTAGAAACGGTTGCACAGAAACAATAGAAAATATTGAATTTACAAACACAGAGATAGCCCAAACACTTCTCGGTCTGGACAAAAGCTCTTCTAATGGCCCAGACCATATTCCAACCATCTATTTAAAAAATTGTGCCAATTGTTTGTTCAATTTCAGTCTTAATGTTAATGAAATAGAGCACTATACACTTAGATAAAAATATTTTAATAAAAAATGAATTGATATGATAATTAATGTTACATATTTTTAACTTTTTAGTACATATTTCTGTATATTATAGTACATATATAAGTACATATTTTCCCAATTTTTAGTTATTTAATGATTATTACTATTATTTTTAGATGATAGTATGATAGAATTTTTCTTCAAATATGTTTTGACATTTACATAATTTTCAATCACAATTAAATATCTTACCAAAGCAGCAACACAACTATAAACATCTTGAGGGCAGGCAGCTGGAGCCAGATTCACACTCTCTGCGCCAGCTGAGTCCCTTCCCAAGGCTGCATAATGCTGCAGCCCATTGCATGAGCCATCTTGATGTACAGGGAATTTACTCAAGTAAGTCTCAGGATCACCACTCTGCACAGCACGAGCGATCTCCATGCAAGTGGCCAAAACCTGCCATGGTTCTTCGTTTTCAGCCCACCACATCTCCCCCTAGAATAAAGAAACATTTCTGCATTGTCCAGAGCAAGTTTCAAATACCTCAATAACGTCTGATTGATTGACTGATCAGTGTTTCCAGGCACATCAACTGCTAAGGTCATTAGTCCTGTAAGTGCAGTGCATGTTTTTATTGCAGGAGGTGCGGAGATCTTCCCGTGCTGAGTGGTGAGATCAGTGCCAACCTACACATTGGGTAGAAGGGTTTTCTCCAACCAGCCAGGCACCTCCCCAGCCGAGACAAGCTCTAAGCTCACGACAAGTGTGGTAATATAGTGTGTGTAAGTGCAATTGCGTGTAAGGGGGAGAGGAAAGGACAAGGAAGAGGAAGGAAAGATCATGGCCGGACCTTGATCCCATTGTTAGGGTACTGCTTCAGCATTCACTTGATGTTGATCAGAGAAATCATGGAAGATCAGAACAGTGGCCACCAGAATTCTCCTCAATAACACAAAAACAAAGTGTCACCTGAATATATAAGATTTAGACAAACCTATATAAAGAAATTAATTATATAAATGAAGCATATGACATGTGTTTTTATAAGGAGCCAACAAACTTGTTGGGCACATCAATCACACGCAACTTTCTAGGCTTATTTCTTTCTTCGTGAACCTTTTTCCAATGGGCACACAAGTACCACAACTTACCTGTTTCATTTATTTCCTATGAGGCACATGTAAGTTTAAATAAGTTGCAGCTTACCTTGAGTCACGGTATATAAATGGAACAGGTAATTATAAATAAGTTGCTCCAGAACTTACCATTTCCAATTTACTTTCATAGATTTCAAAGTAGGGGTATTAAAAATAATGATTTCTTTGAACAAATCAAAAAAATCAGATTTTTTTTTAAAAATCAGTTTTAAATTTAAATATTTAAATTAGGTAAAATTTTTTGATATTTGAAAAAAGGGACCAAAAATTGAAGGGCTCAGTAGAACAAGGGGCCCTCTTTCTATTAGTTCTGAGATATTGGGACTTTTACTAGAACTTTCATTAAATAACTCAGAAACCGTGGATCCGTACAAGCATTCTGGAATACTTTTTTATACATAACAAATCAACTTTCTGCAAATAACAAGAAAAAATATTAATATTTTAATAAATTCTTTGGGATTTAAAACAATTGTTCTCGTTTCACCAACATTTGGACTTGTCCAATCAAAAATAAGAAATCGCCTTGGAACAGAAAAAGCATAAAAATTCGTGTTCCTTCATAATCAATTAAATCATTTGAAAAGCTATTATAGTTCATTGTTTATTAATAAATAAATACTTTAAATGTTATAATTTGTAATTCATTCTTTATCGCTTTAAAACTTTTAATTGTTCTTTGTAAAATTTACAATAAATTTTTATCTTTGATTTAAAACGACAATTTTTTGTGTGTATTATTTGATTTAAATCATTGAAACCCTGATGACTACCTAGTTGAATCATTAACTATAAAAGCCTTTCACTCTCATCACAATTGGCCTACAATGACTATATCTTTTTGTACAAATTAATTAGTGGTGAAGTTGACTGCAGACTATTGTTCAAGCAATTGAATTTTCAAGTTTCTACCAAAGTGATTTGAAGAATCCCCGACTTAAGCTTCCAGTTATACTGTTTAAAATTCCTTCTCACAAATGTGTAAGGTGTCGAACAATAGGAGATGTAATGTACAGGAACGTGTCAGAATGAAATTTATAAGAGAAGGAAGGATGAATAGAGAACATGAACATGTTACTCCATAACTAAAGTTTTATTTTGTTACTGTGTCTACTCATGGGTGTAATAAATAAATTATATTATCTCTTTGTACAATAAGTTTATAAAATAAAATAAATAAAATTATCGTTTAAGAAATGTTACACTTTGAACTTTCCAAACATACGGTACATGCTGACTCATTGGCTTACTCACAGTCAGAGGATTATCAGCCGAATCCAAAATCTTGGGCAGAATGCTCTTGGCGAAGGCCAACCGTTGTTCCAGGGGGTCGCGCTTCATGAGGCCCGTGAGGTTGATCACGTGGATCATTAGCCAGTCCAATCCCTTGGGGCCCAAGGGTTGCCCTTGTGCAAACTGCAGCAGTGAACGAGCCATGTCCGAGCCCAGGTGGTTCAAGTGAGGAGGGCACGGGTACACTCTTCCGCGAAAGTCCATGTTGTGAGGGAGCCAGAAGACACGCTTCCTATACTGCAAGCATAAGAAGCCAAGTCACAACAAGAGAAAAGATAAATGCAACATTACCCAGGTAGCTCCACTTTCTCTGGAACAAACATCCATGACTTTTCCTGCAGTTGTCAGCTTTTTATTAATTTAAGACGATTTAGAGAATTTCACACTTCAGTAGATTCTTTCATAACACTCTTGAGACCAGGAAATGTGCAAAACAAAAATAAATTTGGATATTCAGAGGAACAGCTAAAAAATGAATAAAAACACAAACAAATGAGTGCATACATATCATAAAATAATAGTACAGTAAAATTTGCTCAATGTGGAATATGTGTAATCTGTCAAATTGAACATAAATTGCAGTCCTGCCAAACATAAATTCTACAGTATTTCATTGCATGAAGTGGAATCATATCTAACACAGGGAAAAAAAATTGAGATTCCCTTAAGATTCTGCATTGAGCAAGTTTTTATAGTAGGACCTATTTATACAAATTATGTGTGGTATATATTGACATATAGTCATACAATACATAAAATGTACAATACATACGATAGTACGTTATACTGAAGTACAATGCGAATGAATTGACAACAATTGGAAGTGGAGAATTCGGAGGGGAAAAAAGGGAGAAACGGTGTTGGATATACTGAGGTCACATACGAGGGAAGTTCTACTGTATTTAAAGAAAACATCACATAAAAGCAACATATGGGTACCAATTACAAATTTGTCAGCTCACTCATTTTGCTGAGAAAGACAAAATTAACAATACTTACTCAACAAATAACTTGCAAAAACTTATACCATGTGATGTTGAATTCTCCTTTAGCATTGATTTTCTTCTATTTTGTTTTTTCTATGTTTTTTAAAGAATAATATTCAGTTCTATAACTATCTCCAAATTCCATAGACATCTAAGATATTGCTATAAATTCACTGTCTTCTCCAAATCAAGGAAATTCTGTAACTCTTCCTGTTTTCCAGAAAGCGGACATTGTGATAACAGCTAAACCTTCATAAATTAATCTCAAGGATGCATCAAATAATTAGTATCAAAATTTTATTGGTAAAGGACTTGTTTGAAAGATTGCAAGTTGACACAATGGTCATGTACACGAAGTGTAATTGATTGATTTGCTTAACCTTTCAACTATTAATCACTGCAAGCCACTATCATGTCCACAGTGCTGACTCATTGGCCAGATGTACGACCCTCTGTGCTGAACACTTTGTGTGGTTGTGCTGCGCCATCAACAAGCTAAACTGTCCAGATCCAAGAAAAACGACCCTAGATGCATCTAGTCTTGTTGAAATTAAAGAAACCAAAAAACCAGTGGGATCATATCTGTATGTCCATAGCATTGGGGACACTGCAAGTCCCAAATGTGCAAACACGTTCATAGCACATGGTGCACGGATCCCACCAGACATACAGGGACGCTCATAGTAGTCAAAGAATTAAATACTATTAATTGTTTTTAAGCAATGTATTGAGGATTTTAGAAGTAAAACAAAACAAAGGATACTAAAATTTTTAATTGATTTTTTTGGCACATCAAAATTTAATATATCCCATATGAATCGTACATTCACAAGCTTGAGGTTTAAAACCATTTAATTAATACTGTTAATCATCATGATTGCTTTTATTTTTCAATGTAAACAAAATAGAAGAAAATCAATGCTAAAGGAAAATTCAACATCACATATTTCAAAGCATTTATTACTAGAGAAGTGCCCTAAGAACCAAACATACATAATAAGCACCAAATTTATTTTCTACCCACTTCATAAATTCGATTTTCAAAAAACAATGTATCAAATATCAAATACAACTAAATGCAATGCAAATGAACTTTTCTTTTTGTAAGTTTTTTATATGACTTTATAGAATAAGCATTTAACAATTTTTGAACACACAACATTTTGAACAAAGAAGCTAATTTGAAAGTAATCAAATAGACAAATCCACAAATTAATAAAATAACACATATGGAACTTACGTGGTTAGCAAGGGACAGACGGTACAGAGAATCACACCAAAGACTATACATTTCAGCCCGACGACGACGCAATATTATTCTTTCTTGGAAAGCTTTCACTCTCTCTTCGCGTGTCATCTGAGATGTCACAGGTGTTGGCTGGGGACAAGAAGTCGGAGGCTGAGGGATATCCAAACGTGTAGAACCTCCTCGGTTGAATACTTCGATTACCACATCCAACACCTGCCACAACAACAACCAACTCACTGTGATCCCAGGTAATGCAATTTCTTCACATTCCAATTTTAAACTCAATATTAGTCATGGAAGAACGAACTAGATAGGTTGCCAGTACTAATCATATGAAAATAGAACTACATCTAACTTTTCGTATATCTTCTTGAAATTTGTATCATCCGGTTTCAACAAAACTGCCATGATGGACTGTTTCAACATTCCTTCACAGGATTTTAAGAACAGTAATTTATATAACTAGAAAAGAAAGTGAGACTCCAGTGAAAAAATGAAATGTTGAATGTTGGTGGGCATTTTTTGAAATGAGTACACAAAAAGACACTTTCATACAGGTTCTGTACATTAATTTTTGAGCATGAACACTATTAATTGTGGTGAACATTAATTTTTGAAATTCATCTTGGGACCATTCCAAAAAGCAAGGTGGCAGCTATGTTCACTCATGTCATCTCAATTTTTTGTTTTCTTTTCAGCACCCAATTGCTTTATAAGGACATTACTTCTTTGCAGTACATATATGGCAAAATCTACTTTGCTAGGTTTGCTACTTTGCTAGGTTTGCAAAGTAACACTTTCAATCAATGAAACTGTGAAGGTAAGCATTATTTTCTATGCATGAGCACTGAAAAGGGTATTTTGTTTTATCACAGATTAAATAATCTTGTTTTAAATCCAATGAATGGAAGTATCAAAAGGACCTTTCAAAATAACATCCTTATGGTTATGAGTATTTAACAGAATCTGGAAGTCCATCATTGGTCAGCCTGAATCCTAAGCCTTCCCAACCACTCGGGCCCCTTCATCTTCTCTCCTTATAGACATATAATGTGCCTGACATAAAGAAAAGAGTCACGATGACTTGCACGTTGAGGTAGAAGTGCATGCAATGATACACTATTTAACAGCTTTTGAGCTTAACAAATAGACTAGGAAGGAACCCCACAAGTCTTGTGAATCTGTTTTCCTTGCATTTACACCGGTTGGCTGATTGATTGATTGATTGATTGATTGATTGATTGATTGATTGATGTTTCTGGACACATCAACTGCTCAGATCATTAGTCCCGTTAGACAAGTGAATGCTTTAATCTTGAAGGTGAGTGATCCTCCCCTGCCGGCTGGAGAGATCCAGCACTGACCTACACATCAGCTTGTGGGAGTATTTCCCCTTCCTGCCTGTGTGAGCATGTACCTGTGGGTACACATGCGTTCAACAGCAGAGAGGGGGGAAAGGAAGTGGAAGGAAAAATCACAGTCCATTGGCAGTTTGTTAGGGTTCTGCCCCGGTATTCACCTCGCATTGGTTGGAGAAATCACAGATAACTAACGTTTGGAGCACCAAGGCACTAGAATTCTCCACAATACAGAGGCTGAATTCAACCTAGCTATATAGCTAGAATGGAAAATCTGCCACAGCTGAGACTCCAACCCTACCACCTCCCATTCAGAGTCACAGTAGAGACAGTAGCTCTGAGCTAAATCAGCTGGTCATTTTCACCAGGGATTCTCTGCATCAAAGTTGACAAGCCATGACTAGAGAAATAATAGATATAAAAATATAATTTTAAATTAGAAGAAAACTATGCATTATATTTTTTTTCTTAAACCCTAAATATGTAATAGAGAGGTGAAGCTATAATTATTACTGACAAATCATAATAGTACAAATTTCTGCAAATGTTCAGTTGAGCATCTCTTACTGAAGAAGCATGTCGCCAAGTAAAGTAAACAAATTATATTTACTATTAACATTACTCACAGGATTGTTTACTTCCCATGGCACTGATCCTAGTTGGTTCAGAGCATCCAGCGATGGGTACAGATCATTTGGTTTACAATTTTCCATTTCCACTTTCTGCTGAAATGCAAGATATGGGAGACGCACCAAATCTGCATGGGCCATCAGATAACCACCAATTCCACTTGATGCATATGTCCAAGGAATTGGTGGTGATAGCATAGGAACAAGATTGATGTCAAACACCAAGTCTTCTAGACAAGCACTTCGAAAAAGTCGGGCTAGAGCAGGATGTGGTTTTACTTCTTCTTTAAGTACACGTCCATGGTTCCGGAAGAGAGTGTAGAATGCAGGAAGTAAATGCCTGCATGATAAAATCACACCGATATATGAACATGGCACAGATGATTCATTAATCTATAATATCATGTTACTTAACATTAACTGCTATAGAAATAAATTTGTCTGCAAAAAGGCAGGTCACCACCAAAACTATTGACATGCATTTATAATTGACTCCCAGTTTTTAATGTTTCAGTCACTTATTTTTTTGTAAAAGTGAGAGTGAGAATGAAAGTGCTAGCCAATCCATTTGTCCTAAGGGAACTTTGCCTGCACTGATGTTATTACACCAAGCACAGACATGTTGTTTATGGAGCAGTAAACGGGTGAAAATTAGTTTCCAAAACATGATTTTTTAAATTGAGATACAAAACACAAAATGTGACAAGGCATAAGGCAAGTGAAAATTTTTATACTCCAATGAATGATCAAATAGTATTAAGTACAATCAATTCATAATTATTTCAGATTTAGAGGAAGACAAGTTCTGTTTTACATGGAGCTAAACACATTTGTCCATGGACTCTTTTTTCAAACAAGTAAACCTCATTGTAGTTTTTCTATTAATATTTTTTTCAATTTTCACTCTATCAAAAATATATTGAAACAAATACCTTTTAAGATTAGTCTAACCCAGGTCAATTTAAAAAGAGTACAATTAATATTCAGAAAATGAAAAAATTGTTTAACTATAAACAACAAAGATAACAATTCTTACAATTAAATTTTCTATCTAGGTAACAATATTGGTCAAAACACATCACATCTTAAAAGTAGAATCCAGAAATATATAATAGATCGCATAGAATAATTAAGAAACGTTTTGGGAGAGTGATCACTTGGGAAACAAAATTCCAAATACACAACATGACATTTAAGCAGTTTTCGAATCGAAGCCTAGACTCTAAAAAACAGATATCAACAAAAATTGAAAAAGGACACATGAGATTCCTCTAATATATCTCAGGAGTAATACGACTGGGAGAAAAAGCTTAAATCAAAAAATGTTTTACAAGAAATAAAAAGCTATCAAAATATATGGTTAGAATACATTACGAAAATGCAGAATCAATGACTTCCAATACTAGCATTACATTAAAAACTCAGCAGACCAAGAGACATTGGAAGACATAGAGGGAACAGGAACACCAGGAGGTGCAAGACATTGGGTCCACTTTGTTAACAAGAACAGGCCATAGGCTAGAGTTAAAGATGATGATGATTTATATTTGCAATAACTATTATTCATGCATCATCTCAAGCTGTCAATACAACTTTAAATACATTGCAAATTACAGGTACATCAATGTATATTGGTTTATACACTACGAGGTCTATAAACCAATATACATTAATTTAATTAAGTAGTAACAACTTGAGTTTTAAGTATTACACTGCTCAAATTCACGAGACATACTGCATAGAAATCACGGCATCTATGCACTTACATTACTGACAATCATGATCCCTGTGAAATAATTAAAGCAATAATAGAAATAAAAACAGAAGATTCAAAAAGCAGGAAAATGTTTAATTACACTTACTGATTTTCAGAGTTATGCTTCATTATATTAATATCAATTTTAACATCACGAAGAAGTAAGCCATACAGAAATTTACCAACTCCGATCAGCACTGTATTTGGCCACTGTTTCTTCTCAATATCCTACAACAAACAGAACCACACTTATGTAACTTACAGTTAACCAAAACTATAAATAAAGAAGCATAAACCAAACTAGGGAGAGTAGAAGCTACCGATTTAAAAACAAGCTTTGAAGACTCCTTTAATCATATGTTTTCTATTACATCTACAATGATTTCAAAAATGAACTTGGAAACATCACATAAACACAAGCATTGGAGTCACAAGTCTAGCTAGCACACTTCAGCTTCTTCTAGAGACATTTAAAATTCACTGTTTTTTATTAAATCAAACAACACCAGAAGATGCATTCAACTTTTGAGTTAAATTTGGATCTGGTAGGACACCAACATCTAGTAAAGCAATTCCAGCATATACCTGTGATTATTTCCAAAATAAGTTGGTCTATTCTCCAAACAAAACTTACATATTGTCCTGAAGTTACATCTACAAAGATTCTCATTTTACACATTTTTCTCATCTTCATCCCTGCTTTTCTACAGGCAAACAATAACATTTGCAATTACAAACAAAATTACAAGAGTACGCAGGAATGGTATGTGGCAGAATCTTGTCATAACTAATTGAGGTTCTTGACAATCGCCTTGAGGTGCCTACATTTATTAGTAGCATTATAGAAAACTTAATGGTGATCCACTCTTGGTGTCAATATATTTGTAAATCCTTGTCTGGAAATGTTACTGCTACCAAATTGGAAGACGCCATTATTTAATAGGTGGGATATTCCATTAGTCTTGGCAAACTACATTGCATCTTCTGAAATACCTGAAATATAGTTAGGTCAGAACATTTGCTTGCAGCCCTGCTTGACATCCCAGTTTCTTTAGTGGTTAGTTGGCAGCACAAACAAAATTTGGTACGTTACAGACTGGGCTCATAGATGGATGCCAGTAAAGTGAAATAGCAGTCATAAGTAGAAATGGCAGTTCTTTGTGGAAGAAATGCTTGTCAGCGACATGCAGAGGTACAAGAAACTCAGTGCATTGTCTTATTGCAGTATGTGTGTTTGGTGGATGCCTTCAAATGTGGACGTAAGCTTTTGTTGTCCTGTCACTCAGTGGACAAGAGGGAGTACTCAAAAATGAATTGGCCACATCTGATGGTATTCAATGTCTTCCTCATCAATGGCAAAGACATGACAAAACCAGACGAATTATTTTGAAGGGAGTTTGCATAATGCGTGATGCCTCCTTTTTTGTCTAATACAACAACGATTTCTATTTACTCATCTTTTGATTTCAACTCAATGGCTCTGGTCTCATGAAGCAGTGTGACGCTCATTCTCCAGTGACCTTCAATCCCATATAGTGAATTTCTATTTCTACTGTCTACTATTGGATGATATGGATTGGATGATTCCAATGACTTATGGAATGGCTCTGATATCATTGGTGCACCTTGGTGGAGGAGGGGTTACTTTACTGGTCTCTGAACCCCCAGTGCACAGGTTTGATGCCAGCCGAGGTGCTTGGCTTTTCAAAAGGCAGAAAATCCACAGTAGTCATGCCACTCTAGTGGCATGACTAAAGAACCCTGGCAGATGCCTGGCAAAATTAAATCCGTCTGACAATAGCCCGCCCTAACAAGATCTCACTTTCTCCCAACCAGATATATTGAATATATATTTAACCGAGACATCTGGTTGAGAAAGTGAGAGTCAAACCCCAGGAGCACCAGAGGACTGTCCACAAGGCCTGCTCAATAAGGTTCCCAGACCAAGGTTGGAGGTAGGTTTCCAAGGAAGCCTGGGTTGAAAACTTGGATGCAGAACACTGCCTAGGGGCAGTCTGTCCGCTTGAAATCCCGTTAAACCAAATAATAAATCTGATATCTTTCATCTCTATCTCAAAATTTCTTTATTTATTAGCAATGAATTCTCCAAAACTCACCAGACTCGGACCTGTGGAATTTTCATGAACAAGCATTTGCCATTGTTCTCTAGGACTGCATGCAGAACCCGTAGGATTAGCGTACCAGTCACAATACTTCTCGTAAATATTCTCAATTTGACTTAGGACTCCCATACATCGTTTGTATTCAATTTCATATCTGCAAGAAAATTTTAAACAATATGCACATACATATTATATGTATAATTTATTTACACAAATATGATAGTTGGGAGGACAATTCTTGATATACAGAGATAAGAGGAGATCAAACAATGCATCAGAACAATGCAATTGCAATTTGCTTCAACAAAGAACAGATTATGTCAAGAGAGTGCTTATATTTATGATCTAAAGATTTTCTCAGTCATACCCACAAACAATTCAAATTGTTAAAGCCAAATAAAACTTCCTTACAACCAGAAACTAAAAGATTTTTGGAGTTCATTAGAATGTTATACACAACACAGTCTCACAAGAACATTACACTGCAAAACAAGAGAGATCATGAGACAACAGGCAAGAAGTAAACAAATTAAAATAAAATTATCCTTCATTAGTGATACAACAAAAATGTTTCTATGGCAGATGTAAATACTCATTAACCTTTCTTGAGAAACCATGAGTAGTGAGGCATATGGGCATTCAACCATTTTGGACATGTGATCATTCAATCTGTTTGCTTCCTTTGACTTCCTCTGTTATTATTTACTTTCCTTTGTGAGAAATTGTCATCAAGATAACAATGTAGTAAAAGAATTGATCATAATCAAATAAAAAAAAGCTATGGTTAATTTACAGATGTAATGAATGGGTGAGTTTCTGACTAGTGACTGACATGAACATATTATCTTAACTAGGAACAGGCCGTTGATCCTACAGATGATTATGATGATGATAATGGAGGCTAGAATGCTTGAAAGGTCAACTAATTTTTAAGAACTCTTTGTAATAACAATTTTAAATTAGAAACTTTAAAACACATGACAAATGTGATTGAATTATACAAATCAACCTTATACATTTTTCTTCAACTAACCTTGACATAATTTGAGATCCAAGATTGCGATACAGCTGACTAGTTGTTGGACTGAAAGTCTCTGAACCTTCCGCCAATCGACGAATTTCCTACAAAAGAAAATTTACAAGTTTCAACATTGTCTGGTAGCAACAAAAAGGAAAGTGTACTTCCAAATCATACAGAGTGACTCAGAATCAATGTTATAAACTTCTAGACCATGTAAAGGGTTCAAAAAGGATCATTTCTTAGCAATGAACAAGTGAGAAATTTCATAAAGTGGAGTTATATACGTGACATTTTCCCCTGATATTTTCATGATCCTTCATAGGCTTTCCTTCGGAGGGGAAGTAAATCCAATGTCCCATGTTGTAGATTTACTGCATGTAAAAGATTCTCAAGCCCAAAAGAAGCCTTTGAGCAAAATGCAAATCTCCTGTTTTATCGCTTGAGTGATACCTCTTTTCTCTGCCAGACAGTGAAAGGGGATAGCAGAATTATCACTGTTTAGAATAGCAGAATTTAGACTGTTTTAGACTGTTTAGATAGCAGAATTATCACAGAATTATCACTGCAAAGCCTTGCCAAGAAATAAGATATCACTGAATTGATTTGAATTGAACTAGTTAGTCAGTTCTCTGACTTCTATGATAAAGTACAAATAAATAAAAAATAAAAAAAATAAAAAAAAACAATAAAAATTGCGACACATTTTTTTTCCGAACTCACTTTTTAAAGGAATAAAGTCTAAGAAGTTATAAAACCTAAGATTTTACAATTTTCAAAATTACTCTGACAAAAATTCTCAAAATTTCCCCGGACTTTTAATGATTTTTCTACAAATTCCCTGATTTTTCCTTGACTTTTCAAAGGAATTTCCTTATTTTTTACGGTTTTCCATTTTTTTCACAAAGTGACCACCCTCATGTAAATATTTCTTATATGAGATGGGTGATGATAGACATTTTTATTGATGTAAATTACTCACAAGATCAGTGGATGTGTTGGTGCCTACTCATAACTATATCATTTGTATCCCACAATGGATCAAGCCCAATGAATGTATAAATGTAAAGATTTAAATTAAAAAAATAAATAAATAAAAACAAACACACACACCCAAGCCCACACACAAAAAACATAACAAACCTATCAGAAGATGTAAATAATACATTAAATGCAAACAAAAATATTTTGCAAATTAACAAATACATTCTCGTAATAACCAAAACTTATTTACAATTAAATAAACTAAATAAAGGAGAATGAATCTTTTAATGAAATAAAGTTATCACAAAAAGAACAAACTTACCTTCATTAGAAGATCAACATATATTTTTGGATCCAATATTCGCAGATAAGGGTACAAATTAAGTTGTGATTGACTTTGGAAAGTTTTGTGTTGAGCCCGCAACACCTCCATTTCTCTTGTTAGGGCTTGTGTCAAAACCTCTCGCCAAACAACTTCAGATTCTGAGAGTTTATCACGCTACAAAAAAATGTTACAAGTAGTAAATTGAAATTCTGTTATCTCTCTTCCTCTCTCTTGCCCTCTATTATAAATTGCTTGCAGTTGATCACAAAGTATTCACCCAAACATCAGCATGAATAATAGTTTTCTAATTCTTTTCCATCCAAATAACCCATTGTCAAGATACTCCAAGGAATTTGGGAAATTTTTTTGTCATAAAAGAGAGAAGAGCATTGAGGATAAATTCAAGCACATATTTACACTTCGGTAACATCTATTAGCTCTCATCTGTAACTTTACTCAGTTTTATATTTTGGTTGAGTTCAGATTTTGTTTTGCTACTTGTAAGATATCCTTAAACTAAATTAAAATGGTATATCACTCAAAGAAACATTTTATTACTTTCCAACAGGAATTACTTGTGTTTTAGTTAATCAAAATTAGGCAATTAATTCCTGTGGGAAAGTAAAGAAATAAAAAAAATAATTTTTTTAAAAAATTTTAAATTCAGCAATCCCAAAAATACCTTAATCCTTTCGCCATTGTTTTTCATCATCTATTGTTCTACGGGGTACTGCAATTTTTTTCACCTCTCTCCCTCTCACTTCTGTCTTTTTCCAGACACCCTAACATTAGTAAATTTCTAATTTCCCTTTCCACTTCTATTTCTGACCTTCCTCTCCCAAATAGTATACAAGGAAAAGGCAAGTAAACCAGGAAGCCTTTGGGTATAACTTCATAAATCATTCCAAAAAATGTTTAGAGCTGATCCTTAGCTTTTATTACATCAAAATCCAATCATCAAAAATGTTATTTTTATCTATATATAACTACTAAAGGCATTTCCTTATTTACCTGCACTTCCCAATTTACTCAACTTTCCCCCAACTAATAAATGTTCATTGTAATCCTTCTGCAAGATATTCACTCACCTAATCTCCCTCCTCTTTTACCATAAATTAGGTACCAAGATACCTAGTATTCAAAAGAGATGTCTATTCAGCATATGTTTAACACAAAAGAATTTTTGGAAGAGAAACATTACAAAGTTTTAATTCTATCACTATGCCCCCAGTTCTAAAGACATACTTTATTTTCAGCTCGTTTGTACTGTTTCAGAATTCAGTTGGTGCCTGTTACTTTTCACATAGTGTCGCCTTACAACTATTCATTCCTTCAATGAGTCTTTCACCCCCATCACCAGGTACCCACCCTGATTGTGAACCACTCAGCGGGCAACACAGGATCAAAGGAGAAGTTTCCTCACAAAACAGCTTTATCTTAATTCACATTCCTTCAGTACTTACATAGTATTGCACGGTTTCAGCAGTATCTTCTCGCTTTGCAATACTTTTTACTTTAATATGATCACAGTTTTCTAATGCCAATTGTTCTCTGGCTGCAGCCAATAGGTCTTCCCGACTCATAACGCTTTCAGAAGGACTTTTGTACGACTGTCTCTGTGAAAATGAAAAACAAATTTTCAGCAAATCTGTTAATCATATCAGAAAGCACGAAAAGAAAATATTCTATATTAAATAAAAATACTCGCATTAAGACATCTCCAAAAACAACAACAAATTTTATAAAAATATTCGGCCACTTGAAAGACTAAATTACAAAGCCAAACCATTTGTCACTAAAAGTAATTTAAAAGTATTTCTGATACTTTACATTTTATGCTCAGGAGAAAGAATGTGTTATATAAACAAAAGTGGAGACACACAAGCTATACATAAAGAAACACAGAATTTAGTTAAAACATGCAATGTTCTAGCCAATGAATTATCATCAATTCTAATTTATCCAAACTTCCATTAACACAGTTCCTTATATTATAAAAAATATTGTTTAGATATTATTTACATAGATTATATTAAAAAAGTTATATTATAATTTTGTTCCATATATTATATTATGGACTGGCGTATTAATATAGGAAATGTCCTATATGACTATGTTTATCTATATTATAAGGAACTTTATACAAGAAAGTAAATATAATTAAGACAATAAGATAACATAGAATTTTATTACGATAATTAAGCTGTCCATCACCTTTGCCAAAATTTTGTTCCTTCTTAATTAAACTAAGATTGTGAATGACATTTATACATCTTGCAGCACTCGCAGATGCATATTTCTGAAGCGCAAATATTGCTACTGTTCTTCCGAACAATGACGGACTATGCGCTTTTCAAAACAACGGAAATATTCTTATTAAAAAATAAGTAATGCATCTACACATCTCAATTGAGATTGTTGTTTCTGGGCAAGTTAACACTAGAACGGTGGCAGGGGTCAAAATCACACCTAGATTAGTTGTTTCTTCAATATAAAATTCAGTTTTTAAGTGTTTTCTTTCAAACATTGTGACTTTTCTTCATTTTTTATTCTCTTTATGACGATATATTTGGAATTTACAAAATATTATTTTTTATTGATTTTTCATGTGACATCCCTAGAACAGCAGGTGGTGTCATTTTGGCACCCATATCATTTCATTTGTAAAACTACCATATTCTGAACTTCATCGGTGTTGGTTCATTCTAATTGTTTCATTATCATGAAGATACTACAGTATCACAATCCTAGATGCTATCCCTTTCCTGCAGGGATGATGCCGTACAGTTTACACCGAATATACAAGCAATAATTGTTCCCTTGCTTGATTTGATGATTGTATCATTCCTGGAAAGAAAAGAATTAAACGAGCACAAATTTCAACGAATATCAATCTGCAATAAGTTTCTTTCCATTTTCGATTCTCATTTTAGTTTCCTTGTCAGAATATTGTAGCTTGTGCAGTCATAATGTCAGGTTCAATTGGTCTCTCTGTTGATGAGTGGTCACGTATGCTAGATAATTCAGATTCTGAGTCTGAAAGTGATATACCCGATTCAGATGATTTTGTGCCAAGGAATAGTGATGAAACCAGTAGTTGCTGTGATGAACTGTCAGTGGAACAAGATGCAATAATTGATGTAGCCCAATCTTCTCCTCGATCATCTCAACAGGAGCAACCAAAAACACTAACAGTGAAAATGGTTGCCAGAAACGGAATTGAGTGGGAGGTTATCAGCACCAACTCCTCATCAACTGGAAGAAGAGGAGCTATGAATGTCTTGAAAGAACAAGGTGGTCTCACTTCGTGGGTATGCGAAAGAACAAATGGATCTGTAATAAGTTCTTTCTGTTTGCTATTTGATGAACCAAAGCTTCTCCTCATGAAGACACACACCGAATCAGAAGCATGAAAAGTACTGAAAAATAACTGGACAATGTCTCTTGAAGCGTTGGAGGCAATGATTGGCATCATGTACGCACGAAGAGCGTTACGAGCTGTGATAAGCCCTATCAAAATTAAAAGAAAATTCAACTTTAATTTTTCACCACATGGCCCAAGCCAAGCAAGCAAGCAGAAACATCACTGTGTTGGGAAAGAGAGTGCTCTGAGGAAAACATGTTGACAATTCTGGACACAACTTTCCCCAGAGCACTTTCAAAAAAACCCAAATCACATAAATACAGGGCACACGAGGCGACAAGCACCTCAGATCTCTGATTACAGATTGTAAATGCAGAGAGTTTTGAAATGAGATTGAGTTAGGGAGGAATTCCCTAAATAAAGTTGATTTCTGGGCTCCGGTATCAATTAAGAAAGTCGTGTCATTGTTAAATACAATAAAATAAATATTTAAAAAATTAATATAAATAAATAAAAATTAAAACTTACATTAAGATAAAACAAGTGTGTTTCACAATATAAGGAATTCACAATAAATTTACAATGTTGAAATGAATACATACTATACAAAGAATTGGGTGAAATATGATAAAATTGGCCTTGGTAAGTGGTATGATGTTGAAAACATATTTCCTATAAATTAACAATCACAATTAAAAATCTCGAAACAAACCATCTGACACAGAGTGACAAATATTCAAGACAGATATCCAAGTTCCTCCCTCACAACATATAAACCCTATTACTACCTCCTCATGCCCCTATTTCTCAGAAGTCGATCTGCTAGGCTTTCTGAGAAAGCTGTCCCCAA